>CAXKVI010000003.1:76959951-77196756 GCA_964058755.1 Campiglossa producta
AACTTGAAAAATAGTTAATAATTTTAATATTCAATAAATTTTATTTTGTAACTTTAAAATTTTAAATTTATTTTAAAAACTTTCAATAATTAGGACTTTAAAATAGTAAAGGTCTCTTACTGGAAGAATCTCTAAACTCCTAAAGAGCTCTCTTGAGGGATGCATCCGATTTACCTTGCATATTTTTCGAATAGCAAACTTTTGCAATATTATAAACGGTTGGATCTTGTTTAGGCTAGCACCGTCCCAGCAAATGATACCATATAACAACTTAAAGTGAAATAATGAGTAATAGAGTGTTTTTAGGGTACTTTTTGAGCACTAACTTCTGATGTGATAGAAGCAGCGTAATGAAAATTTAAGATACTGTTTTAAACGCGATATGTGGTTGCACCAATTCATGTTTTTGTCGAGAGTTAGGCCTAGGTATTGGAATTCATCTACCATGTCAATAACAAAGCAATTGGTACTACAAGGTACAAGAGAATTAAAATTATTGGTTTTAAAATCCGGATATAGGTGTTTGTGTAAGAGAAAACGGTCGCAACCAGAGGAACGAAAAGTTTTGTTTATATCTGGCGATAGCCCCGAGGTCAAACTAAAAAACATTAGCTTGGTTTTACTGCTGATTACGAGCTTGTGTTTCGCAAACCAACTTCTTAACAGAGATGCGCCGTAATTTATATTTGCTATTAAATCAATAGAACTGCTTGAGCCATACGCAATCGCAAGGTCATCGACAAATCAAAGATTGAATTAACGTAAACTAAGAAAAGAATAGGGCCCAGGACCGAACCTTGTGGAACCCAAACCCTTATTGGATTACTGTGGCTGAGACACCCTTGTAATTTAACCTTTTGCATCCTATTTGACAAGTATGACTTAAACCACTCGTGTGTAAACCCCGGAAGCCGGCGCAATATAATTTATGTAGTAAAATTTCATGGTCCACCGTATCAAAAGCCTTAGTAATGTCAACAAAGAGACTAGCGGTGTTTTTTTTCCAACGAGCTACTTGTAAATGAATGAACAAAATTCCAGAAGGGCATCTTCAGTTGACCGTCCGGACCTGAATCCGAACTATTTTGGACTAAAAAAAATATAAATAAGGAAACTTAAAATACGATTTTTAAAAGCCTTTTCAAAAAATTTAGAAATATAGGGCAGTAGCGAAATTGGCCTATAATTGTTTTTATCTTTTTTGTTACCCTTTTTGAATAAAGATACAATTGTCGCACATTTTAGCAGGTCCGGGGAAGTTCCTGAGTATATACTTTTGTTAAAGATATATTTGAAAATATCCACTAGATTAAGTGCTGTGCTCTTGAGCAAATGAATGAACAAAATTCCAGAAGGGCATCTTCAGTTGACTGTCCGGACCTGATTCCGAACTGTTTTGGACTAAAAAAAACTATTTCTTTCAAGGAAACTTAAAATACGATTATTAAATGCCTTTTCAAAAACTTTAGAATTAGAGGGCAGTAGCGAAATTGGCCTATAATTGTTTTTATCTTTTTTGTTACCTTTTTTGAATAAGGGTACAATTGTACAATAGGAGTGTAATGGAGTGTGGTTGCTAAGTGACCTTGCTCAATCGCGACTCTTTCGTCCTCGTTCGTGCACTCTGGGCAACGGGAGCTACCTAGGCTCACGGCAGAAAGAGAGGGAGCCCCGGTGGGGCCACTCTGACATACTTGGTTTAAGGGCTTACCGAGGTTTTTGCGTAGCGTCTGTTCACCATGAGGTGCGGCTGCAAGCGGGCGTCTGTCTTGAAGCAAGCGGCTCGCTATATAAATGTGTAAATAATTTCCAAAAACCCCGAAACGGGTTGTGCGCTGGGTTTGCGACCCGCCACGTAAAAAACTGAATTCCAATGAAAACAAAATCAAAGCCTCGGATGAGAACCCCCTTTAATGTTGACGACCCGGCAAAACGAATAAGGCATAATGATTTGGATATTAGGGCATGTACCGGGAATGTCCGGACCCTTTCAAGGGCGGTGCCGCTGCCCGACTGGTTGATGTCCTCGTAGGCGCAAAGGCCGACATCACCGCCCTGCAGGAAATGCGATGGACGGGGCAAGGAAAGACGACCATCGGTCCTTGTGACGTATACTACAGTGGCCAGACACGCAGCAAAGCGCGTGGTGTAGGATTCGTGGTGGGAAAGAGACTTCGCCGCCAAGTATTAGCGTTCACTCCTGTGGACGAGCGTCTCGCTGCGATCCGCATCAAGGCGAGGTTTTTCAACATAACATTTATCTGCGCCTATGCGCCGACTGAGGAGACGGACGACGCAGAGAAGGACTCCTTCTACGATAAACTTGAACAGACTTATGATCGCTGCCCCCAGCATGATATCAAAATCGTGCTCGGCGACTTTAATGCCAAGGTGGGCAAGGAAGGAGTCTTTGGTCCTACAGTTGGAAAATTCAGTCTCCACGATATAACATCTCCCAACGGCACTAGGTTGATTGACTTCGCCGCTGCTCCCAATATGGTTATCAGTGGTACCAGGTTCCAGCATACGCGAATACACCAAGCCACATGGCTGTCCCCTGATCAAAGAACTAGAAACCAGATTGACCATGTCTTGATTGACGGCATACATAGCTCCACCGTTCTGGACGTGCGTACACTGCGTGGTCCCAATATTGACTCTGACCATTATCTTGTCGCAGCCAAGATACGCGCACGCCTCTGTGCAACGAAGAAAGTGCGCACAGTAGCGGAAGGAAAGTTTGACGTCGAGAAGTTGCGCGTGACACAGACAGCTGATAATTTCTCCACTCGACTCTCACACCTGCTAGCAAAGGGCAATCCCCACCTAACGATGTAACCGAGCAATGGAAGCATATCTCTCACTCATTGCGTACCGCCGCTGAGGCCACTATAGGGTTCCAGCGAGCCCGCAAGAACAACTGGTACGATGAGGAATGCAAAACTGCCTCGAAAAAAAGGACGCTGCCTACAAGGAGACGTTGCGAACGAGCGCAACCCGCAGTGTATGGCAACAATATCGTGAGGCAAAGAAGGAAGAGAGACGCCTTTTCAGAAAAAAGACAAGTGAGGCCGAAAAACGTGAATGTGAGGAGCTTGAGATGCTGGCTGACAGGAATGATGCCCGAAAATTCTATGAAAAGATCCGGCGGATGACGGAAGGTTTTAAGACCGGGGCAAACTCCTGTAAGGACAATAATGGCGACCTGGTAACCGGCGTACAAAGTGTACTTAAATTATGGAGGGAGCACTTCTCCTCACTGCTAAATTGCGAGAGAGACGTCGAACCCGATACCCCAATCCCTGACGATGGAAAAGTCGTCCCACCACCTGACTATGATGAAGTGAGGATAGCTATATCCCGGCTCAAAAACAACAAAGCGCCTGGAAAAGACGGACTACCCGCCGAGCTGTTCAAACACAGAGGCGAAGAGCTGGTAAAAAACATGCATCAGCTCTTATGCAGAATATGGTCAGACGAATGCATGCCTCCGGATTGGAATTTAAGTGTGCTTTGCCCAATCCACAAGAAAGGCGATCCCGCTAACCGCACCAACTACCGCGGGATTAGTCTTCTTAATATTGCATATAAGGTTCTTTCTAGCGTGTTGTGTGAAAGGCTGAAGCCCATCGTAGACAAACTGATTGGACCTTATCAGTGTGGCTTTAGATCTGGTAAGTCTACCATCGACCAGATTTTCACGATACGCCAAATCCTGGAGAAGACCCATGATAAAAGAATCGACACACACCATCTATTTGTCGATTTCAAAGCCGCTTTTGACAGCGCAAAAAGGAGTTGCCTGTATGCCGCCATGTCTGAATTTGACTTCCCTGCAAACTTATACGGCTTTGCCAAACGACGTTGAGCAATACCAACAGCTCCGTCAGAATCGGGAAGGACCTCTCTGAGCCATTTGAAACCAAACGAGGCTTCAGACAGGGCGACTCCCTTTCGTGCGATTTCTTCAATCAGCTAAACCGCAATGGTACAATCTTTTACAAGAGCGTATGCCGATGATATTGATATCATCGGCCTTAACAACCGCGCCGTAAGCGCTGCCTTCTCTGGACTGGATAAGGAAGCGAAAAAAGTGGGTCTTGCCGTGAACGAGGACAAGACGAAGTATTTGCTGTCATCAAAGAAAGAATCGGCGCACCTGCACCTTGGCAGCCATGTCGCTGTTGATAGTTACAAATTTGAAACTGTGAGGGACTTCGTCTATTTGGGAACCAGTATTAACACCGAAAATAATATCAGTCTAGAAATCCAGCGGAGAATCACTCTTGCCAACAAGTGCTACTTTGGACTGAGTAGGCAATTGAGAAGTAAAGTCCTCTCTCGAAGAACAAAGATCACGCTCTATAAGTCTCTCATCATACCTGTCCTGATGTATGGCTCAGATTCATGGACAATGTCAAGAGAAGATGATATGGCCCTTGGAGTATTTGAGAGAAAAGTTCTCCGGAAGATTTATGGTCCTTCCCGTGATGCCAACGGCGAGTATCGAAGGAAATTTAACGATGAGCTGTACGAGCTCTACGCAGATCTGACCATAGTCCAGCGAATTAAAGCCCAAAGACTCCGCTGGCTGGGCCATGTTATGCGAATGGACAAAGAAGCTCCAGCACAGAAGGTTTTCCTATCGTCGCCTGAATTCGGCAGCAGAGGAAGGGGGAGGCCTCGACTGAGATGGAAACAACAGGTCGAGGATGACTTGAACTCCCTTGGGGTTTCCAATTGGCGTCAGTTATCGCTAAAAAGGAATGACTGGCGTGCTTTGATATGCAACGGCCAAAATCGCTTAGGCGGTTAAGCGCCAATAAATGATGATGGTACAATTGTCGCACATTAAAGATATATTTCAAAATATCCACTAGATTAAGTGCTGTGCTCTTGAGCATTTATTTGATAACCGTCATACCCACAAGAATTGGAGTTGTTCAAATTTTTAATAATTGCTAGAATCTCCGAACCTGTAAAAGGTTCAAATAAAAAACTGTTATTTGGACTATTTATATCATTGTAAGAGAAGATACACTTGCAAGGAGTAGAGTTAGATTGCCCCAGCGGCCCAAAAAAATCATTGAAAATACCAGAAACAACGGATGGGTGGGAGATAGTTTTCCCATTTTCGTTTAGAGTGACGACCTTTTCATCATTAGCCCGTTTTCGGTTAACGACGCTATTAATAACTTCCCATTCTTTTTTCGAATTACCTCCGCAATCTACGAATCTATCACGGAAATAATTATCTCGTCGAGAATGAATATCTTTATTTAGTTGTTTGCATAAGTTATTATTTCGAGAACGAAGATTTTCTACCTAGCTTGTTTTTTAGATTAGCTTTCCTGATGAGGTTAACAATAATCCAGAGTTTCAGTTTAGTTTTTAACTTCCGTGGAGTATGCGTGTAGCATGCAAACTGTATGTAAGAAGAGAGCAGGGCTGTTAATTGAATGAATCAAAACAGTTATAATTCAGGAGTTATTCATTTTTTCAAGTGTTTTTCGTTGAATTTAATTTGAAATTCCATGTAGATACGATTTGACATGTTGAATTCATATTTTCCATTCAAAGAATTAAAGAATGCGAGAAAGTAATTCAGTTTGAACTGAATTACATCGAAATAACTCTCATTCAATAACTCTCTCAATTGAATGCAAGCTTTGGCGAATCAATTCAATTTTTCAATTCAGTACTCTCGAAATTTAACTTTCAGTCTTAAACATGCCTGGGATTGATTCGAAGCTGTCAAAATAGTAATAAAACACGAGACTGCCATGTATCATTGTAAAATTTGGTCATAACTCTAAAATTTTAAATGTGATGGATTATGTTTCAAGTCTGTTGATTTTAATGTAAATAGGCCAAATTTTTATTGGAACCATTTAGAAACTGAAAGTTATATTTATATATTTGTTCAAAACTTATTTCGGCTATGATATTGTCTTCGGAAAATTGTTTTGAAACTATAAGCCCGAAAATTTGATTCCGATTTCTTTAGCTACGGCAACTCTTACTCAATGTTTTCATATATTTACATACATATATACATAAAATCTTGCTGTTTTTAGATGATTTCTCGAAGATTACGGCAAATTTTTCAAGCAGGTAAGTAGAAAATAATCGTCACATAAAAAAGGAACAACATGAAGTGCAGTTCCATAGTTTTATTACAGGGAAAGTGGAGAAAAACGCGTTTGAAAATTCGAAGCGGTAGACGTCAAAATGCAGCGCACAGTGTTAAAATTTAGATAAAAATGCAAACAAAATTCCGTGTTTTATCTACAGACCCGGAGTTGATGGACCCGTAAAGAATATAGCTTAAGGCTGCGAGGTTCTTGTTTAATGTATTTATTTTATCTTGTCATAATATAAACGTAGGAATAAATTTATTGAAACATTTGATTTAATTTAATTTTCATATTATTTCCCTCTGGAATACTTTAAGACATAGGAATTAAAATTACTGTCTACCGCCGCGGTATGATGACTGTGCCCTGACTTGCCATATTGAAAGTACCTGGTGCAAGTACCGAAACAGGTCACATCAAAAATTCTTTGAATAAGTTTTTCAAAACGAGGCCACCTTCGGCAGTGTTCGGCAACGCTCCGGGGGTTTTTCAGCCAAAATGAAAATGCCTTGCCAGATACTGTGTAAAGTTGGGCCAAAGAAATTGTAGGTCTCGCCAATGTGTACTAAAACTTAAACCACAAATTGGAAGACAGGCTGGACCTTATGCTCTTAGAAGGTATTTGTATTATTATTATTATGAGTATTCCACGATGTTTGGAATTTGATGGTGCTACGAATGATCTACAGAAAGCAGCTATTAAGATTTACATAGGCTAACTATAGACTCATACAATTCAACTCGAAGGTGAAATATGTACATTATTTTTTGATGTGATTAAATTACATATTTGGGGAGGTTTTATCAGTCCGCAAATATTATAATAAAACGAAACCACAGATATGTCAGTAATCCCATCTGACTGAAGTAAATGCGCAAAATTCAACACATAGATGTTTCAAGTCAAACTATGGACGTGAGGTAACTTCTTTTTTTTCAGGACAATTAAAACTCGAAATGTCGGTAAGGCAAATTCGAAAGCGAGAACCATATATGTATGTCATACATTTTACTTAGCTGCTAAATCTTTCAAAAAATCCCACCGTTTCTGAGATAAATGAGAAAATAAAAAATTTGGATTTGTCGAAATTGCTACACTGTGATGAGCGGCCATGTTTTTTTCGGTTTATAAACAAAACAAAAATTTGAAATATGAAAAGTAAACATTTTTTATAATTGACAAGACCTCAATGCAGAACCATGCCCAGCGGGAAATATATTATAATTAACATGTCGTTGCATCTTTGCCTCTGATCTTAAAAAAAAATAAAAATGTATTATTCTTTACCTAAAAGCTCATCTTAAGTCATGAATATTTCATGTATATACATAGTAATTATCATACAAAAATATAAACAAAGCGAAAAACACGTTCGTAAAAGCAAAAATAGCATATCAAGGAAAAGTCCATCGTTTGGAAAAATTGTAACATATTCCGATGTTGCTAAACATTTAGGTGACAGAGCAGGCTAGGAAGAGGGTTTTGAAGCATCGAAGCGAATAACGTTCTAAGTTACAAAATCAGAATTTGTCAGGAGAGCAAAAAAAACGCTAAAGTCATATATTTTAAATCTATTTTTCTCATCTGTCTCCCTTAACTTTTTCTTTTATATCTTTCATATTATGGGTTTTACACCTTTTTCATGATCTTCCAGTGCCGTTACGAATCACTTTCGACGCTTCTTGCATCATTTGTATAACCGCGGATGCTGGCACAAATTTAACCAATACTAAAAAAATTACTAATTACAAATTTCTTTGATTTATAAAATTAATTACTGAGATTAAAAACTAATTTATTTATTATTTAAATAAATAAAAATTCATGCAAAAACTTACATATAAAATAAATTTATAAAAAAAATTAAGCCAAAATAAAACTTTTAATTATTTTTTATATTTTTTATGACAATTTTTCTTATTTTTATTTTAAATTAATAACAGTAATAAATAATATTTAATTTTTAAAATTTAAAAAATAATTAATAATTTTAAAAGTAACCTTAATCAAAATTTATATTAATTTTATGTAAATTATATTACTTAAAAAATAGTTAATAATTTTAAAATTAAAAACTTTATAAATAATAAATATTAATTAAAATCAAAATAAATCCCTCACTTCTAAAAAATTAATTTAATTTATATAAAACTTTAATTAACTTGAAAAATAGTTAATAATTTTAAATTTAAAAAATTATTAAATAATATATACTAATTAAAACCAAAATAAATCCTTAATTTTTATTTAATACTTAATTTAATATTTAACCCCTAATTAAAAATTTAATTAATTTTATACTAAATTTTAATTTCTTGAAAAATAGTTAATAATTTTAAAATTAATACTTAATTTAATCTTAAATTAAATAAATAATTAATATTAATTAAAATCAAAATAGCTTCTTTATTTTATACAAAATTAATCTAAAATTGAACCCCTAATTAAAATTTAAATTAATTTTATATATAAATAAAATTTTAATTCTAAAAAATAGTTAATAATTTTAAAATTTTAATTTTACATTTTTCTAAAAACAATAAAAATTTAACCCTTAATTAAATTTTAAATTAAATTTAAATTAAATTTTAATTTAAAAAAATAAAATAATTAACAATTTAAAAATCTAATAAATTAACCCCTAATTAATTTATTAGTTTTTAACTTGAAAATAACTTGAAAAATAGTTAATAATTTTAATATTCAATAAATTTTATTTTGTAACTTTAAAATTTTAAATTTATTTTAAAAACTTTCAATAATTAGGACTTTAAAATAGTAAAGGTCTCTTACTGGAAGAATCTCTAAACTCCTAAAGAGCTCTCTTGAGGGATGCATCCGATTTACCTTGCATATTTTTCGAATAGCAAACTTTTGCAATATTATAAACGGTTGGATCTTGTTTAGGCTAGCACCGTCCCAGCAAATGATACCATATAACAACTTAAAGTGAAATAATGAGTAATAGAGTGTTTTTAGGGTACTTTTTGAGCACTAACTTCTGATGTGATAGAAGCAGCGTAATGAAAATTTAAGATACTGTTTTAAACGCGATATGTGGTTGCACCAATTCATGTTTTTGTCGAGAGTTAGGCCTAGGTATTGGAATTCATCTACCATGTCAATAACAAAGCAATTGGTACTACAAGGTACAAGAGAATTAAAATTATTGGTTTTAAAATCCGGATATAGGTGTTTGTGTAAGAGAAAACGGTCGCAACCAGAGGAACGAAAAGTTTTGTTTATATCTGGCGATAGCCCCGAGGTCAAACTAAAAAACATTAGCTTGGTTTTACTGCTGATTACGAGCTTGTGTTTCGCAAACCAACTTCTTAACAGAGATGCGCCGTAATTTATATTTGCTATTAAATCAATAGAACTGCTTGAGCCATACGCAATCGCAAGGTCATCGACAAATCAAAGATTGAATTAACGTAAACTAAGAAAAGAATAGGGCCCAGGACCGAACCTTGTGGAACCCAAACCCTTATTGGATTACTGTGGCTGAGACACCCTTGTAATTTAACCTTTTGCATCCTATTTGACAAGTATGACTTAAACCACTCGTGTGTAAACCCCGGAAGCCGGCGCAATATAATTTATGTAGTAAAATTTCATGGTCCACCGTATCAAAAGCCTTAGTAATGTCAACAAAGAGACTAGCGGTGTTTTTTTTCCAACGAGCTACTTGTAAATGAATGAACAAAATTCCAGAAGGGCATCTTCAGTTGACCGTCCGGACCTGAATCCGAACTATTTTGGACTAAAAAAAATATAAATAAGGAAACTTAAAATACGATTTTTAAAAGCCTTTTCAAAAAATTTAGAAATATAGGGCAGTAGCGAAATTGGCCTATAATTGTTTTTATCTTTTTTGTTACCCTTTTTGAATAAAGATACAATTGTCGCACATTTTAGCAGGTCCGGGGAAGTTCCTGAGTATATACTTTTGTTAAAGATATATTTGAAAATATCCACTAGATTAAGTGCTGTGCTCTTGAGCAAATGAATGAACAAAATTCCAGAAGGGCATCTTCAGTTGACCGTCCGGACCTGATTCCGAACTGTTTTGGACTAAAAAAAACTATTTCTTTCAAGGAAACTTAAAATACGATTATTAAATGCCTTTTCAAAAACTTTAGAATTAGAGGGCAGTAGCGAAATTGGCCTATAATTGTTTTTATCTTTTTTGTTACCTTTTTTGAATAAGGGTACAATTGTACAATAGGAGTGTAATGGAGTGTGGTTGCTAAGTGACCTTGCTCAATCGCGACTCTTTCGTCCTCGTTCGTGCACTCTGGGCAACGGGAGCTACCTAGGCTCACGGCAGAAAGAGAGGGAGCCCCGGTGGGGCCACTCTGACATACTTGGTTTAAGGGCTTACCGAGGTTTTTGCGTAGCGTCTGTTCACCATGAGGTGCGGCTGCAAGCGGGCGTCTGTCTTGAAGCAAGCGGCTCGCTATATAAATGTGTAAATAATTTCCAAAAACCCCGAAACGGGTTGTGCGCTGGGTTTGCGACCCGCCACGTAAAAAACTGAATTCCAATGAAAACAAAATCAAAGCCTCGGATGAGAACCCCCTTTAATGTTGACGACCCGGCAAAACGAATAAGGCATAATGATTTGGATATTAGGGCATGTACCGGGAATGTCCGGACCCTTTCAAGGGCGGTGCCGCTGCCCGACTGGTTGATGTCCTCGTAGGCGCAAAGGCCGACATCACCGCCCTGCAGGAAATGCGATGGACGGGGCAAGGAAAGACGACCATCGGTCCTTGTGACGTATACTACAGTGGCCAGACACGCAGCAAAGCGCGTGGTGTAGGATTCGTGGTGGGAAAGAGACTTCGCCGCCAAGTATTAGCGTTCACTCCTGTGGACGAGCGTCTCGCTGCGATCCGCATCAAGGCGAGGTTTTTCAACATAACATTTATCTGCGCCTATGCGCCGACTGAGGAGACGGACGACGCAGAGAAGGACTCCTTCTACGATAAACTTGAACAGACTTATGATCGCTGCCCCCAGCATGATATCAAAATCGTGCTCGGCGACTTTAATGCCAAGGTGGGCAAGGAAGGAGTCTTTGGTCCTACAGTTGGAAAATTCAGTCTCCACGATATAACATCTCCCAACGGCACTAGGTTGATTGACTTCGCCGCTGCTCCCAATATGGTTATCAGTGGTACCAGGTTCCAGCATACGCGAATACACCAAGCCACATGGCTGTCCCCTGATCAAAGAACTAGAAACCAGATTGACCATGTCTTGATTGACGGCATACATAGCTCCACCGTTCTGGACGTGCGTACACTGCGTGGTCCCAATATTGACTCTGACCATTATCTTGTCGCAGCCAAGATACGCGCACGCCTCTGTGCAACGAAGAAAGTGCGCACAGTAGCGGAAGGAAAGTTTGACGTCGAGAAGTTGCGCGTGACACAGACAGCTGATAATTTCTCCACTCGACTCTCACACCTGCTAGCAAAGGGCAATCCCCACCTAACGATGTAACCGAGCAATGGAAGCATATCTCTCACTCATTGCGTACCGCCGCTGAGGCCACTATAGGGTTCCAGCGAGCCCGCAAGAACAACTGGTACGATGAGGAATGCAAAACTGCCTCGAAAAAAAGGACGCTGCCTACAAGGAGACGTTGCGAACGAGCGCAACCCGCAGTGTATGGCAACAATATCGTGAGGCAAAGAAGGAAGAGAGACGCCTTTTCAGAAAAAAGACAAGTGAGGCCGAAAAACGTGAATGTGAGGAGCTTGAGATGCTGGCTGACAGGAATGATGCCCGAAAATTCTATGAAAAGATCCGGCGGATGACGGAAGGTTTTAAGACCGGGGCAAACTCCTGTAAGGACAATAATGGCGACCTGGTAACCGGCGTACAAAGTGTACTTAAATTATGGAGGGAGCACTTCTCCTCACTGCTAAATTGCGAGAGAGACGTCGAACCCGATACCCCAATCCCTGACGATGGAAAAGTCGTCCCACCACCTGACTATGATGAAGTGAGGATAGCTATATCCCGGCTCAAAAACAACAAAGCGCCTGGAAAAGACGGACTACCCGCCGAGCTGTTCAAACACAGAGGCGAAGAGCTGGTAAAAAACATGCATCAGCTCTTATGCAGAATATGGTCAGACGAATGCATGCCTCCGGATTGGAATTTAAGTGTGCTTTGCCCAATCCACAAGAAAGGCGATCCCGCTAACCGCACCAACTACCGCGGGATTAGTCTTCTTAATATTGCATATAAGGTTCTTTCTAGCGTGTTGTGTGAAAGGCTGAAGCCCATCGTAGACAAACTGATTGGACCTTATCAGTGTGGCTTTAGATCTGGTAAGTCTACCATCGACCAGATTTTCACGATACGCCAAATCCTGGAGAAGACCCATGATAAAAGAATCGACACACACCATCTATTTGTCGATTTCAAAGCCGCTTTTGACAGCGCAAAAAGGAGTTGCCTGTATGCCGCCATGTCTGAATTTGACTTCCCTGCAAACTTATACGGCTTTGCCAAACGACGTTGAGCAATACCAACAGCTCCGTCAGAATCGGGAAGGACCTCTCTGAGCCATTTGAAACCAAACGAGGCTTCAGACAGGGCGACTCCCTTTCGTGCGATTTCTTCAATCAGCTAAACCGCAATGGTACAATCTTTTACAAGAGCGTATGCCGATGATATTGATATCATCGGCCTTAACAACCGCGCCGTAAGCGCTGCCTTCTCTGGACTGGATAAGGAAGCGAAAAAAGTGGGTCTTGCCGTGAACGAGGACAAGACGAAGTATTTGCTGTCATCAAAGAAAGAATCGGCGCACCTGCACCTTGGCAGCCATGTCGCTGTTGATAGTTACAAATTTGAAACTGTGAGGGACTTCGTCTATTTGGGAACCAGTATTAACACCGAAAATAATATCAGTCTAGAAATCCAGCGGAGAATCACTCTTGCCAACAAGTGCTACTTTGGACTGAGTAGGCAATTGAGAAGTAAAGTCCTCTCTCGAAGAACAAAGATCACGCTCTATAAGTCTCTCATCATACCTGTCCTGATGTATGGCTCAGATTCATGGACAATGTCAAGAGAAGATGATATGGCCCTTGGAGTATTTGAGAGAAAAGTTCTCCGGAAGATTTATGGTCCTTCCCGTGATGCCAACGGCGAGTATCGAAGGAAATTTAACGATGAGCTGTACGAGCTCTACGCAGATCTGACCATAGTCCAGCGAATTAAAGCCCAAAGACTCCGCTGGCTGGGCCATGTTATGCGAATGGACAAAGAAGCTCCAGCACAGAAGGTTTTCCTATCGTCGCCTGAATTCGGCAGCAGAGGAAGGGGGAGGCCTCGACTGAGATGGAAACAACAGGTCGAGGATGACTTGAACTCCCTTGGGGTTTCCAATTGGCGTCAGTTATCGCTAAAAAGGAATGACTGGCGTGCTTTGATATGCAACGGCCAAAATCGCTTAGGCGGTTAAGCGCCAATAAATGATGATGGTACAATTGTCGCACATTAAAGATATATTTCAAAATATCCACTAGATTAAGTGCTGTGCTCTTGAGCATTTATTTGATAACCGTCATACCCACAAGAATTGGAGTTGTTCAAATTTTTAATAATTGCTAGAATCTCCGAACCTGTAAAAGGTTCAAATAAAAAACTGTTATTTGGACTATTTATATCATTGTAAGAGAAGATACACTTGCAAGGAGTAGAGTTAGATTGCCCCAGCGGCCCAAAAAAATCATTGAAAATACCAGAAACAACGGATGGGTGGGAGATAGTTTTCCCATTTTCGTTTAGAGTGACGACCTTTTCATCATTAGCCCGTTTTCGGTTAACGACGCTATTAATAACTTCCCATTCTTTTTTCGAATTACCTCCGCAATCTACGAATCTATCACGGAAATAATTATCTCGTCGAGAATGAATATCTTTATTTAGTTGTTTGCATAAGTTATTATTTCGAGAACGAAGATTTTCTACCTAGCTTGTTTTTTAGATTAGCTTTCCTGATGAGGTTAACAATAATCCAGAGTTTCAGTTTAGTTTTTAACTTCCGTGGAGTATGCGTGTAGCATGCAAACTGTATGTAAGAAGAGAGCAGGGCTGTTAATTGAATGAATCAAAACAGTTATAATTCAGGAGTTATTCATTTTTTCAAGTGTTTTTCGTTGAATTTAATTTGAAATTCCATGTAGATACGATTTGACATGTTGAATTCATATTTTCCATTCAAAGAATTAAAGAATGCGAGAAAGTAATTCAGTTTGAACTGAATTACATCGAAATAACTCTCATTCAATAACTCTCTCAATTGAATGCAAGCTTTGGCGAATCAATTCAATTTTTCAATTCAGTACTCTCGAAATTTAACTTTCAGTCTTAAACATGCCTGGGATTGATTCGAAGCTGTCAAAATAGTAATAAAACACGAGACTGCCATGTATCATTGTAAAATTTGGTCATAACTCTAAAATTTTAAATGTGATGGATTATGTTTCAAGTCTGTTGATTTTAATGTAAATAGGCCAAATTTTTATTGGAACCATTTAGAAACTGAAAGTTATATTTATATATTTGTTCAAAACTTATTTCGGCTATGATATTGTCTTCGGAAAATTGTTTTGAAACTATAAGCCCGAAAATTTGATTCCGATTTCTTTAGCTACGGCAACTCTTACTCAATGTTTTCATATATTTACATACATATATACATAAAATCTTGCTGTTTTTAGATGATTTCTCGAAGATTACGGCAAATTTTTCAAGCAGGTAAGTAGAAAATAATCGTCACATAAAAAAGGAACAACATGAAGTGCAGTTCCATAGTTTTATTACAGGGAAAGTGGAGAAAAACGCGTTTGAAAATTCGAAGCGGTAGACGTCAAAATGCAGCGCACAGTGTTAAAATTTAGATAAAAATGCAAACAAAATTCCGTGTTTTATCTACAGACCCGGAGTTGATGGACCCGTAAAGAATATAGCTTAAGGCTGCGAGGTTCTTGTTTAATGTATTTATTTTATCTTGTCATAATATAAACGTAGGAATAAATTTATTGAAACATTTGATTTAATTTAATTTTCATATTATTTCCCTCTGGAATACTTTAAGACATAGGAATTAAAATTACTGTCTACCGCCGCGGTATGATGACTGTGCCCTGACTTGCCATATTGAAAGTACCTGGTGCAAGTACCGAAACAGGTCACATCAAAAATTCTTTGAATAAGTTTTTCAAAACGAGGCCACCTTCGGCAGTGTTCGGCAACGCTCCGGGGGTTTTTCAGCCAAAATGAAAATGCCTTGCCAGATACTGTGTAAAGTTGGGCCAAAGAAATTGTAGGTCTCGCCAATGTGTACTAAAACTTAAACCACAAATTGGAAGACAGGCTGGACCTTATGCTCTTAGAAGGTATTTGTATTATTATTATTATGAGTATTCCACGATGTTTGGAATTTGATGGTGCTACGAATGATCTACAGAAAGCAGCTATTAAGATTTACATAGGCTAACTATAGACTCATACAATTCAACTCGAAGGTGAAATATGTACATTATTTTTTGATGTGATTAAATTACATATTTGGGGAGGTTTTATCAGTCCGCAAATATTATAATAAAACGAAACCACAGATATGTCAGTAATCCCATCTGACTGAAGTAAATGCGCAAAATTCAACACATAGATGTTTCAAGTCAAACTATGGACGTGAGGTAACTTCTTTTTTTTCAGGACAATTAAAACTCGAAATGTCGGTAAGGCAAATTCGAAAGCGAGAACCATATATGTATGTCATACATTTTACTTAGCTGCTAAATCTTTCAAAAAATCCCACCGTTTCTGAGATAAATGAGAAAATAAAAAATTTGGATTTGTCGAAATTGCTACACTGTGATGAGCGGCCATGTTTTTTTCGGTTTATAAACAAAACAAAAATTTGAAATATGAAAAGTAAAAATTTTTTATAATTGACAAGACCTCAATGCAGAACCATGCCCAGCGGGAAATATATTATAATTAACATGTCGTTGCATCTTTGCCTCTGATCTTAAAAAAAAATAAAAATGTATTATTCTTTACCTAAAAGCTCATCTTAAGTCATGAATATTTCATGTATATACATAGTAATTATCATACAAAAATATAAACAAAGCGAAAAACACGTTCGTAAAAGCAAAAATAGCATATCAAGGAAAAGTCCATCGTTTGGAAAAATTGTAACATATTCCGATGTTGCTAAACATTTAGGTGACAGAGCAGGCTAGGAAGAGGGTTTTGAAGCATCGAAGCGAATAACGTTCTAAGTTACAAAATCAGAATTTGTCAGGAGAGCAAAAAAAACGCTAAAGTCATATATTTTAAATCTATTTTTCTCATCTGTCTCCCTTAACTTTTTCTTTTATATCTTTCATATTATGGGTTTTACACCTTTTTCATGATCTTCCAGTGCCGTTACGAATCACTTTCGACGCTTCAATGCAAAATAATGTATGTCACTTTAAATTACCCTACTATTTTTAAATGCATTTTTACAGATTTGGTGTCAAATTTTAGAAAATTGGTTATCTGGAGAGCAATACAAAATGTTTTATGCAATGAAACTGGTTTGGAAAAAAATTACACTTAGAACGTTATTCGCGATGATGCTTCAGCTGACAAGCACTGTATGATTGTTTAGTTCTTTTCCCGCATTTGGTTTACAACACTAATCACATGTCAAAAGCCATTAAAACTTTTCTGTGTATGTACTAATTAAAATTAGAAAAAATCAAAATTAGGCAATTCAAAATTTAAGACTGTCATATTTTCTTTGTTGTCATTTCTTATATAAAATTTAAATAGCACAATAAGCAACCCAATGCGCAGGTGTGCTATTTTGCTTTTCCTTGTTTTTTCGTTTTCTCTAGTTTCAAAAGTAAAAGAGCCACGAACACAAAAATTCAATATTTTCTGACAAATTTGTATGAAAATTTAATTTAATGTATTCAGACACAACATTCAACTCATATAGTGCTCTCAAGTGTTGTGTTGTTGAAATTGTACATAAAACTATAAAAGACCTTGTGAATTTCCTTAATAATAAACACTTAAGCTGTAGACGCAACACCGCAACGTAGATATATTGTGCTAAGTCCTAATACTTATGTAAGATGTCAAAAAAGTACCTCACAGTTATAATTTCCTACTGTTGCGCTTATTGTATCATGAAATGTTGTCATTATATATTTTTTCTTTGACATTTGAAGTCAATCCCGGGAAGTCCCGAAATCTGCTTTAAAAAATCCCGAATGTTTAAAATAGCTAGTTTTTACGAATAATATGACATTAAGTTGGATTAAGGCAATTTTTTGAGCTTTTGGTTTTATATATAATCATAAAAGCAGGGTATAATAATTAACACCTAATATTACAGCCCACTTATGAATGGAGAGAAATTTTATAAAATCCCTAACTTTTTTCGCTTGTTGATTTGCATTAACTTCCAAAGCAGCTAGGAGAAACCGTAAGAAGATGTTTGGTTATTCCCGGTCTTGTACTAATATAAAAATATGTAAAGAAAAAGTTATAGGATATATTTAAACTCTACTTACATATTTTTTATATCTATTTAAGCCTCGGATGAGAACCCCCTTTAATGTTGACGACCCGGCAAAACGAATAAGGCATAATGATTTGGATATTAGGGCATGTACCGGGAATGTCCGGACCCTTTCAAGGGCGGTGCCGCTGCCCGACTGGTTGATGTCCTCGTAGGCGCAAAGGCCGACATCACCGCCCTGCAGGAAATGCGATGGACGGGGCAAGGAAAGACGACCATCGGTCCTTGTGACGTATACTACAGTGGCCAGACACGCAGCAAAGCGCGTGGTGTAGGATTCGTGGTGGGAAAGAGACTTCGCCGCCAAGTATTAGCGTTCACTCCTGTGGACGAGCGTCTCGCTGCGATCCGCATCAAGGCGAGGTTTTTCAACATAACATTTATCTGCGCCTATGCGCCGACTGAGGAGACGGACGACGCAGAGAAGGACTCCTTCTACGATAAACTTGAACAGACTTATGATCGCTGCCCCCAGCATGATATCAAAATCGTGCTCGGCGACTTTAATGCCAAGGTGGGCAAGGAAGGAGTCTTTGGTCCTACAGTTGGAAAATTCAGTCTCCACGATATAACATCTCCCAACGGCACTAGGTTGATTGACTTCGCCGCTGCTCCCAATATGGTTATCAGTGGTACCAGGTTCCAGCATAAGCGAATACACCAAGCCACATGGCTGTCCCCTGATCAAAGAACTAGAAACCAGATTGACCATGTCTTGATTGACGGCATACATAGCTCCACCGTTCTGGACGTGCGTACACTGCGTGGTCCCAATATTGACTCTGACCATTATCTTGTCGCAGCCAAGATACGCGCACGCCTCTGTGCAACGAAGAAAGTGCGCACAGTAGCGGAAGGAAAGTTTGACGTCGAGAAGTTGCGCGTGACACAGACAGCTGATAATTTCTCCCCTCGACTCTCACACCTGCTAGCAAAGGGCAATCCCCACCTAACGATGTAACCGAGCAATGGAAGCATATCTCTCACTCATTGCGTACCGCCGCTGAGGCCACTATAGGGTTCCAGCGAGCCCGCAAGAACAACTGGTACGATGAGGAATGCAAAACTGCCTCGAAAAAAAGGACGCTGCCTACAAGGAGACGTTGCGAACGAGCGCAACCCGCAGTGTATGGCAACAATATCGTGAGGCAAAGAAGGAAGAGAGACGCCTTTTCAGAAAAAAGACAAGTGAGGCCGAAAAACGTGAATGTGAGGAGCTTGAGATGCTGGCTGACAGGAATGATGCCCGAAAATTCTATGAAAAGATCCGGCGGATGACGGAAGGTTTTAAGACCGGGGCAAACTCCTGTAAGGACAATAATGGCGACCTGGTAACCGGCGTACAAAGTGTACTTAAATTATGGAGGGAGCACTTCTCCTCACTGCTAAATTGCGAGAGAGACGTCGAACCCGATACCCCAATCCCTGACGATGGAAAAGTCGTCCCACCACCTGACTATGATGAAGTGAGGATAGCTATATCCCGGCTCAAAAACAACAAAGCGCCTGGAAAAGACGGACTACCCGCCGAGCTGTTCAAACACAGAGGCGAAGAGCTGGTAAAAAACATGCATCAGCTCTTATGCAGAATATGGTCAGACGAATGCATGCCTCCGGATTGGAATTTAAGTGTGCTTTGCCCAATCCACAAGAAAGGCGATCCCGCTAACCGCACCAACTACCGCGGGATTAGTCTTCTTAATATTGCATATAAGGTTCTTTCTAGCGTGTTGTGTGAAAGGCTGAAGCCCATCGTAGACAAACTGATTGGACCTTATCAGTGTGGCTTTAGATCTGGTAAGTCTACCATCGACCAGATTTTCACGATACGCCAAATCCTGGAGAAGACCCATGATAAAAGAATCGACACACACCATCTATTTGTCGATTTCAAAGCCGCTTTTGACAGCGCAAAAAGGAGTTGCCTGTATGCCGCCATGTCTGAATTTGACTTCCCTGCAAACTTATACGGCTTTGCCAAACGACGTTGAGCAATACCAACAGCTCCGTCAGAATCGGGAAGGACCTCTCTGAGCCATTTGAAACCAAACGAGGCTTCAGACAGGGCGACTCCCTTTCGTGCGATTTCTTCAATCAGCTAAACCGCAATGGTACAATCTTTTACAAGAGCGTATGCCGATGATATTGATATCATCGGCCTTAACAACCGCGCCGTAAGCGCTGCCTTCTCTGGACTGGATAAGGAAGCGAAAAAAGTGGGTCTTGCCGTGAACGAGGACAAGACGAAGTATTTGCTGTCATCAAAGAAAGAATCGGCGCACCTGCACCTTGGCAGCCATGTCGCTGTTGATAGTTACAAATTTGAAACTGTGAGGGACTTCGTCTATTTGGGAACCAGTATTAACACCGAAAATAATATCAGTCTAGAAATCCAGCGGAGAATCACTCTTGCCAACAAGTGCTACTTTGGACTGAGTAGGCAATTGAGAAGTAAAGTCCTCTCTCGAAGAACAAAGATCACGCTCTATAAGTCTCTCATCATACCTGTCCTGATGTATGGCTCAGATTCATGGACAATGTCAAGAGAAGATGATATGGCCCTTGGAGTATTTGAGAGAAAAGTTCTCCGGAAGATTTATGGTCCTTCCCGTGATGCCAACGGCGAGTATAGAAGGAAATTTAACGATGAGCTGTACGAGCTCTACGCAGATCTGACCATAGTCCAGCGAATTAAAGCCCAAAGACTCCGCTGGCTGGGCCATGTTATGCGAATGGACAAAGAAGCTCCAGCACAGAAGGTTTTCCTATCGTCGCCTGAATTCGGCAGCAGAGGAAGGGGGAGGCCTCGACTGAGATGGAAACAACAGGTGGAGGATGACTTGAACTCCCTTGGGGTTTCCAATTGGCGTCAGTTATCGCTAAAAAGGAATGACTGGCGTGCTTTGATATGCAACGGCCAAAATCGCTTAGGCGGTTAAGCGCCAATAAATGATGATGGTACAATTGTCGCACATTAAAGATATATTTCAAAATATCCACTAGATTAAGTGCTGTGCTCTTGAGCATTTATTTGATAACCGTCATACCCACAAGAATTGGAGTTGTTCAAATTTTTAATAATTGCTAGAATCTCCGAACCTGTAAAAGGTTCAAATAAAAAACTGTTATTTGGACTATTTATATCATTGTAAGAGAAGATACACTTGCAAGGAGTAGAGTTAGATTGCCCCAGCGGCCCAAAAAAATCATTGAAAATACCAGAAACAACGGATGGGTGGGAGATAGTTTTCCCATTTTCGTTTAGAGTGACGACCTTTTCATCATTAGCCCGTTTTCGGTTAACGACGCTATTAATAACTTCCCATTCTTTTTTCGAATTACCTCCGCAATCTACGAATCTATCACGGAAATAATTATCTCGTCGAGAATGAATATCTTTATTTAGTTGTTTGCATAAGTTATTATTTCGAGAACGAAGATTTTCTACCTAGCTTGTTTTTTAGATTAGCTTTCCTGATGAGGTTAAAAATAATGCAGAGTTTAAGTTTAGTTTTTAACTTCCGTGGAGTATACGTGTAGCATGCAAACTGTATGTAAGAAGAGAGCAGGGCTGTTAATTGAATGAATCAAAACAGTTATAATTCAGGAGTTATTAATTTTTTCAAGTGTTTTTCGTTGAATTTAATTTGAAATTCCATGTAGATACGATTTGACATGTTGAATTCATATTTTCCATTCAAAGAATTAAAGAATGCGAGAAAGTAATTCAGTTTGAACTGAATTACATCGAAATAACTCTCATTCAACAAGAGAGGAGATGTCAGCAGAAAGTCCTGTTGCCAAGTCATATTGGGCACAGTGGAACAGTCTGAAATTAGTATCCGGTTGCTTACATAGAGTATGGGAAAGCGAAGATGGTCAATGCTCTCGGAAGCTGGTAGTTGTCCCAAGGAAGAAAATCTCTGATGTTTTGAATGAGCTACATAATGGCCCAAGTGGAGGTCATCTCGGAGTCACGAAAACGTTGGAGAAAGTCAAGCAGAGATTCTATTGGGTTGTTTGCCGGCAGTCGATCGCGGAGTGGATTGCCAACTGTGGGGTGTGCATCAAAGCAAAGGGTCCGAAATCGAGAAGTCATGCACAGATGAAGCAGTACAACACAGGTGCACCGTTTGAGAGGATTGCCATGGATGTAGCTGGCCCATTTCCTACTAGCAAACTCGGGAACAAGTACGTATTAGTTGTTATGGACTATTTCAGCAAATGGCCAGAAGTTTACCCGATTCCAAATCAAGAGGCAGAAACCATTGCAGAGGTGTTCACTAACAATTGGATAGCGAAGTTTGGTGTACCGATGGAGTTACATTCTGACCAAGGCAGGAATTTCGAATCAGTCGTATTCCAAGAAATGTGCAAGATATTGGGTATTCGGAAAACTCGAACAACTGCATTGCATCCTCAGTCAGATGGCATGGTGGAACGTTTCAATCGAACCTTGGAAGAGCACATGAGGAAAGTAGTGGATAAGTTCCAGAAAGATTGGGATACGCACATCTCCTTGTTCCTGATGGCATATCGCTCGGCAATACATGAAACAACGGGTCAGACTCCGGCAAAAGTAATTTTTGGGAATGATCTGCGGTTGCCAGCTGACTTGAAGTTTGGGATAAATGCTGATGAAGGAATAAATGCCAGGAAATCCACTAGCATCTTGGAAGAAGAAATGAGAGAAATACTGGGAAGGCCCATATAAAGTAATAAAGCGGATAAATGATGTTGTCTACCGCATACAAACTGTTGGAAGACCACGAAACAAAATGAAGGTGGTTCATCTGGAGAGGCTAGCAACGTTTGGATCGGGAAATGTGTCTGATCGGGACGATCAGACTTAGGTGGAGGGCAGTGTGGCGAATGTTCTCAAGAATCGCTCATCTCCCAACTCTAGCGTATTTCCATCACTAGCGTCACTACCACAACTATAGCTGTGAGCGCGAGAGGCAGGTTTGCGAATATGGCACAAAGAGGAGATGACGATAGATAAACGTTTCGAGAACACGGTTGCGCGATTAAACCAGAAATGTGTAGACATTTCTAGGTTGTGAAGCTGCAAATCAATCAGTTTATTTTGAAGTGTTGTACAGTGAAGTACTGAACAGTGAATTAACCCGCGATATTGTACTACGGTTTTTAGTACTGAATAAAGCGCACTATTTATTAAGCAGAATCTGAGTGTTTTATTTAACGTACAGTGATCGAACTCAGTGAAAATAGTCGAGGAATTATCGAATTCGTCACAATACTATGAAACGGGTTGTTAGCTTCACAATTTCGTTGTATACGCTATCGATTCGGTGATTCAGTAGCTCTTCCTTAACAATTAGCAATAGGCGATTGTCTCAGGTGAATTATAGCACAATAGCTGATTGTCTGAGGTGAATTATAGCAAAAAGAAGCTGATTCTTAGATAAGCATAGAACCAATATTCCTTAACAACTACCAATAGGTGATTGTCTCAGGTAAACATAGCAAAACGTAGCAGATTCCCAGCATAGAAACAAAAGGTGATTGTCTCAGATAACACATAACAAAACATAGAAGTGTCTCAGCTAAAATATATAAGAAAAGTACCTATTGGTTGTTTTAACAAACAACACCAAATTAGAGGTCGACAATTATTTCGCGTTAACTATAACAGCTGACATTTCGATAACAAATGTTGTCAAATAAACTTGTAGTGAATAGCGAAATCGATAAAATTGTTGTTAAGTCAACATAACAATGACAACTCTTGTTAAAATAGCGTACTGAATTCCACTACTGTTGTACTTTTTACGGTCAATAAATACTGACGTGATCCACGGATCGCTATATTTATTGACGGTGTAGCAATATCGATGGGTCGAGATAAAAGGACACAAATTTAGTTACATATTTTTTGGAATTTAATATTATTGCATAATTGAAAAAGCTATAATAAAAAATCCCAATAGGTTGCTAAAGAAAACAAAAAAATCCATCACGGCATTTACATACACAATGATGTAATTTTTCCTAAGGTAAAGATATTGTAATTTATTAATCGGAATCGCAACATTTCGGGGGTGGTTGAAACTCAGCAAACAATATAGTTCATTGACTATACATTTCGTGGCGTATGCATACTATTTCATTGCTGATTAGCTTCAAACCAGTCAAGGCCAAACTACTCAGCAAGCAATAAAGTTCATTGACTATACATTTTGTGGTGTATTCATACTAGTTCATTTCTGATCAACTTTAAACCAGTCAATGTCGAACTACTCAGCAAACAATATAGTTCGTTGACTATGCATTTTGTGGCATATGCATACCAGTTCATTGTTGATTAGCTTTAAACCATTCAATGCCAAACTAATCAGCGAAAATTCTAGTTCATTGACTATACATTTTGTGGTGTATTCATACTAGTTCATTTCTGATTAGGGTAACCAATCTGATCAGAAAACATACTAGTATACAACTATAATTTGCTGGTCGAAATCATACTAGTCAGAAAAATCCTGGTTCGTACTAGTATTCAAGTATGTATGAATCTCGGGTTGAAATCATACTACACCTTTTTCAGTTTATATTCAGAAAGTTTTCTGAATACCAATTGTAATTTTCTGAATGACAACTGTATTTTTCTGAATATCAAATGGAAATTCTGAATATGAATTGTAATTTTCTGAATATAAATTGTTACTTTCAGAATTTAAACTGAAAAAGGTGTAGTCAGAAAAAGTCTAATCTATTTTAGAAAAATACTAGTTAGAAAAAATTCCATTTCATACTACATTATTATTATAAGGCCTTATTACACCGCAACCATTCGAACGATCTATTGTAGTACATGGTACTATGCAAACATTTGAAGTTTTTGGTTTGCTTCTTTTTTTGCTCTTGTAATTCACAGATGCTTTTTCGTGTTTGGGTAAATACAAATATGATGCTGATGTATATATCCAGTATGTAAACTGCTATATTTCTTGTGTATATACACAGAAAAAGGCACTGGTACAAAGCCACTGGTAAAATCAACAATCTCGTGCTGTTATCCTAAGGTTGACCAAATTCTGATTGTTTGAACGTTAATTTTTCTAGAAGTAGGTTAGGTTAGGTTGCGAGGGCAGGACAGAGTGCAGGACCCTGCCCACCACTTAGGCCAGTCAAGTTGGCCCATTGTGATACCCTATGCGGTCTTAAGACCCACCCCATATCCGAGAGACAAACATCAACACTCTCACATTCTCACACTTGGATTAGAGGATCAAACCAGCTCGTGGAATCAACGAATTTCGATAGAGCCCTAATATCCATTTTTGAAACCTCCGTGAGGTCGTCGATGAACGGTTGGCCGAGAATAGCCAATCGTCTTCTGCTGAGTGCAGGACAATGACACAGCAGATGTTGAACACTCTCCTCCTCTTCAATACATCTGCAACTGCGACAGTAATCGTGAGTTATTACGCCCATCCTAGCACCATGTGTGCCTATTAAGCAGTGCCCTGTTAACACCCTTATCAGTGATGAGACACCGGATTTATTAAGGGACAGCAGACAGTTAGTGCGTCCTTTGTTGTACGAAGGCCAAGTTAGCCTTGATATCTCGCACGTCGAGAGACCTGACCAGAGCTCATTTGCCCTTTGTAAGGTATTTGTGCTAGCTCGGAGTTTGAAAGATGCCATGGGAATGCCTACCAGATCATTTCCTGGAAGGAGATGAGTGGTGGTACCTCTTCTGGCCAGCTCATCCGCTATACAGTTGCCTTCAATATCCCTGTGACCAGGTACCCAAATAAGGCTGATACTGAAGTGCTGAGCCATCTCGTTAAGAGATCTGCGGCATTCAGTTAGCGACTTTGTGTTGTCGACATATGAGTTCAGTGCCTTTAGCGCGGCCTGACTATCTGAGAAGATAAATATCCGTTTGCCGTTTTGGGGCGTAGACGCTAGGCTTTTCACTGCACCGTGTATTGCCAGCATTTCTGCTTGGTACACGCTGCAGTGGTCGGGAAGACGAAAGGAGATCTCTAGTCCCAGGTCCGGTGAAAAGATACCTCCACCCACCTTCCCTTCAAGCTTAGAGCCATCGGTGAATATGTTCATGGCATTCCGCACAGTATGCGGTCGGTAATCCCATTCTTGTCTTGTGGGTATTTTCACCTCGTAGTTCCTAACGAACACGTTGCTTGGCGTGCAATAGTCAGTATGTAATGGTATGCTCACAGGTGCATGGGAGCCTAAAATTGTGGCGTGACCACATGTACCGCCCTTCCATACGTCGGTCTCCCTTAATCGCAGAGCTGTAATCACAGCCATTTCTTTAGCCACCAGATCTAGTGTAACTGCATTCAGATCTTTTATGATCCCTCTAGATCTTTTATGATCCCATTTTGGCCAGGTTTGTTTGGATGTCCGGCACCTTAGGGATTGTTGCCACCTTTCGTTGGCTTGACGGAGTGTGTAATCCTTCAGCATTAGCTTGCATAGGCCGTTTGCCGAAGGAGTACACACACCCGTCAAGACAACGAAAGGTGGCAACAATCCCTAAGGTGCCGGACATCCAAACAAACCTGGCCGAAATGGGATCATAAAAGATCTAGAGGCATTCACGCCTTAAGAAGGAGAGAAATCTCCATATTAATAGGTGTTCTAACTGGGCACTGCCTTAGTGGTAGGCACGCAGAAAGGCTAGATGTGCCCTATCGACGATGCTGTAGGAGCTGCAAAGATGATGAGGAAGAAGAAACGGTGAAGCACCTCATCTGCAACTGCCCGGCCTTAAGCGGCGCGAGAACGCGCTTTTTGGGAGTTCCCTTCCTGGATAGCCTAAACCAGATCGCTGAACTGGATATAAAGGACTTGATGGCCTTCATAATGTCATCTAAGTGGTTCGAGGAGGAGTAACAGTGTCGGTTTAGGAGTGTCAGTCCCGGGAATCTGCTATGTGGAAAATACAACTCCAAAGCCCCCATTGACAAATGCGCGCCTCGTTTTTGAGCATTTGCAAAAATTTCGCTTCGCTTTGTATGAAAGTGGATCCTATATAATCAAACTTGATGAACGCGGAATTTGAAATGAGCCATTGCAAGTTGAATTCAATAATTAAATTAAAAATACAATAAACAACATAAATTAAAAATAAAAAATAGAATAAAAAAATATTTTTAATTTAAAATGTTTTTAAAATGAACTAAAAACTGGAAAATAATTTTCCCTCTGCCTACATAGATTCTTCGCCACGTAAAGCTTATCTGGAACATTTGTAAGTGGGAATTCTTATAGGTATTAAATAGTACTTGGAGTTTGAAAGATATAAAAACATTGGCGCACGCTAAAGATGGTTCGCATTAATTTCTAACAATCTTATTACCGATATGAGCTTTTCTAAAAAAAACATCTTTTCACAATATAGCAAGCGCCAAATGTTTTTATACATTTCAAACTCCAAGTACTATTTAATACCTTAATTTTAACATTTTATTTGTTTTGACCCATTTTTCAGCTATTCTTCTATTTTTGTCTAGTGTGCATTGACTGCTTTGAAAAACTGCATGTCGAACAGCGTAATCGAATTGGGTAATTTTTGGAGGTGTTTACACACTAAACTCCTCGTGAAGTTTACCGAATCTGTGTAAACTTCGTTCCATAAAAATTTTGACAGTTCATTTACGCCTTCGGCAATTTTCTACGTTTACACCCATTACGCGGTGTGCCTATGGTTACATGAATAAAATTATTATTTTTTAAGCCTTATAAAGCACATTATCTTTCCTTTGTGCAACAGTGGCTGCGCCTAAATGTATGCAGATGAAATATTCGAAATTTCGATGCTGTTTATGGCGCTGAAAACACATTATAGCATGCGCATTATAGCATATGTACGAAATATTCAGATAGCAATAAGGAAGATAGGCCGATAAATGGGACTTTTGCAATTAAAGCAATATTTTGGATTTTTATACCTTTCATGAACATGAAATGGTATTATAACTTTGGTCCGATGTTTGTAAATATGAGAAGAAGAGATAGACCCATCAATAAGTATACCGAAATGATCAGGATGACGAGATGAGTTGATTTAGCCATGTCCGTCTGTCCGTCTGTCTGTCTGTCTGTCTGTTTGAACGCAAACTAGTCCATCAGTTTTTGAGATATTTGGCTGAAATTTGGTATGCGGCCACCATTTTCCAATATAGGAATCATTTTTGAACCAGCAAGATCGGACCAAAAATAACATATAGCTCCCATACAACCGATTTTTCCGATAAACGGATTTTGGGCTATAACTCCTGTAATTAAACACGAAGGAACGTGAAATTTTATAAGTGTTGCTATTTTTATATGTGAAATATCGATGCTGAAAATCATAGAGATGGGATAAATATTTCACATAGCCCCCATACAATCGATTGTTCCGATAAACGGATTTTGGTAGATAACTCCTGTAATTAATATAGGTAGGAACGTGAAATTTTGGAAGTGTCGCTATTTTTATATGCGAAATATCGATGTTGAAAATCACTGAGATGGCTTAAATATTTCACATAGCTCCCATACAATCGATTATTCCGATAAGCGGATTTTGGTCCACCGTTTTGTTTTGGAGTGGCAACCGTGGTTAGAAAAAATCCAGACGTGCTGGACCAAAACGGACAGATTCTTGTTCAGCGCGTCAAAATACTTGGGGAAAGAGTGGGGTGATCCCCCAACCCCGACACTTTATTTTTATGGTGGGGCTGTGTGATCGATTACATAGCCCCACAGAAAAAAAAAGTGTCAGGGTCGGGGGATCGGACTACCCTTTCCCGAAGTATTTTGACGCCCTGAACACGAATCCGGTGTCCGTTTTGGTCCAGCACGTCTGGATTTTTTTCTAACCTCAATAAATTCGTTTACCACTAAACATTTGACATGTTTTTTTATAGGTTAGAAAAAAATCCAGACGTGCTGGACCAAAACGGAGATCGGATTCGTGTTCAGCGCGTCAAAATACATAGGGAAAGGGCGATCTGATCCCCCAACCCCGACACTTTTTGTTCTTGTGGGGATGTGTTATTGAACATATTTCTAATCCTAAATCTAGCAAAGTTTCGAGAATTATTTCTGCAATATGACTTCCTGTAGTGGAATTCAGCAACTTTAAACAATACTATGAAACGGGTTGTTAGCTTAACAATTTCGTTGTATGCACTATCGATTCGGTGATTCAGTAGCTCTTCCTTAACAATTAGCAATAGGCGATTGTCTCGGTCAATTATAGCACAATAGCTGATTGTCTGAGGTGAATTATAGCAAAAAGAAGCTGATTCTTAGCTAAGCATAGAACCAATATTCCTTAACAACTACCAATAGGTGATTGTCTCAGGTAAACATAGCAAAACGTAGCAGATTCTCAGCATAGAAACAAAAGGTGATTGTCTCAGATAACACATAACAAAACCAAAGAGGGTAGAAATAATAAGAGGAACCAACGCAATTCAGCAAGTCGCGGGTAAGGAATTCGCCGCGTGGTAAGATAAGTTGCTTATGGAGGTGAATTTGCTACCTTAGTTTTCTATTATTGTTCATCACTATATCAGACCACTAACCTAACGGCTCAATTCCAATTGGTTTTTTTTATATATTGTCATATACATCTTCTTTAAGCATATAAGCAAAAAAAAAACAAGACCACGAGCGGTCAGTCTCTGCCGCGCTCATTGCTGTGAACACGTAGTTAATAAAGTGAATTAAATATTAAATTACAAAATCGAAAATTGTGTTTTGAATTTATCAGTACCTATTGGTTGTTTTAACAAACAACACCAAATTAGAGGTCGAAAATTATTTCGCGTTAACTATAACAGCTGACATTTCGATAACAAATGTTGTCAAATAAACTTGTAGTGAATAGCGAAATCGATAAAATTGTTGTTAAGTCAACATAACAATGACAACTCTTGTTAAAATAGCGTACTGAATTCCACTACTGTTGTACTTTTTACGGTCAATAAATACTGACGTGATCCACGGATCGCTATATTTATTGACGGTGTAGCAATATCGATGGGTCGAGATAAAAGGACACAAATTTAGTTACATATTTTTTGGAATTTAATATTATTGCATAATTGAAAAAGCTATAATAAAAAATCCCAATAGGTTGCTAAAGAAAACTAAAAAATCCATCACGGCATTTACATACACAATGATGTAATTTTTCCTAAGGTAAAGATATTGTAATTTATTAATCGGAATCGCAACATTTCGGGGGTGGTTGAAACTCAGCAAACAATATAGCTCATTGACTATACATTTCGTGGCGTATGCATACTATTTCATTGCTGATTAGCTTCAAACCAGTCAAGGCCAAACTACTCAGCAAGCAATAAAGTTCATTGACTATACATTTTGTGGTGTATTCATACTAGTTCATTTCTGATCAACTTTAAACCAGTCAATGTCGATCTACTCAGCAAACAATATAGTTCGTTGACTATGCATTTTGTGGCATATGCATACCAGTTCATTGTTGATGAGCTTTAAACCATTCATTGCCAAACTAATCAGCGAAAATTCTAGTTCATTGACTATACATTTTGTGGTGTATTCATACTAGTTCATTTCTGATTAGCGTAACCAATCTGATCAGAAAACATACTAGTATACAACTATAATTTGCTGGTCGAAATCATACTAGTCAGAAAAATCCTGGTTCGTACTAGTATTCAAGTATGTATGAATCTCGGGTTGAAATCATACTACACCTTTTTCAGTTTATATTCTGAATTACAATTGTATTTTTCTGAATATCAAATGGAAATTCTGAATATGAATTGTAATTTTCTGAATATTAATTGTTACTTTCAGAATTTAAACTGAAAAAGGTGTAGTCAGAAAAAGTCTAATCTATTTTAGAAAAATACTAGTTAGAAAAAATTCCATTTCATACTACATTATTATTATAAGGCCTTATTACACCGCAACCATTCGAACGATCTATTGTAGTACATGGTACTATGCAAACATTTGAACTTTTTGGTTTGCTTCTTTTTTTGCTCTTGTAATTCACAGATGCTTTTTCGTGTTTGGGTAAATACAAATATGATGCTGATGTATATATCCAGTATGTCAACTGCTATATTTCTTGTGTATATACACAGAAAAAAGGCACTGGTACAAAGGCACTGGTAAAATCAACAATCTCGTGCTGTTATCCTGAAGTTGACCAAATTTTGATTGTTTGAACGTTAATTTTTCTAGAAGTAACTGCATTCAGATCTTTTATGATCCCTCTAGATCTTTTATGATCCCATTTTGGCCAGGTTTGTTTGGATTTCGGCCAGGTTTGTTTGGATGTCCGGCACCTTAGGGATTGTTACCACCTTTCGTTGGCTTGACGGAGTGTGTACTCCTTCAGCATTAGCTTGCATAGGCCGTTTGCCGAAGGAGTACACACTCCGTCAAGCCAACGAAAGGTGGCAACAATCCCTAAGGTGCCGGACATCCAAACAAACCTGGCCGAAATGGGATCATAAAAGATCTAGAGGCATTCACGCCCTAAGAAGGAGAGAAATCTCCATATTAATAGGTGTTCTAACTGGGCACTGCCTTAGTGGTAGGCACGCAGAAAGGCTAGATGTGCCCTATCGACGATGCTGTAGGAGCTGCAAAGATGATGAGGAAGAAGAAACGGTGAAGCACCTCATCTGCAACTGCCCGGCCTTAAGCGGCGCGAGAACGCGCTTTTTGGGAGTTCCCTTCCTGGATAGCCTAAACCAGATCGCTGAACTGGACATAAAGGACTTGATGGCCTTCGTAATGTCATCTAAGTGGTTCGAGGAGGAGTAACAGTGTCGGTTTAGGAGTGTCAGTCCCGGGAATCTGCCATGTGGAAAATACAACTCCAAAGCCCCAATTACATAACCCTTTGACAAATGCGCGCCTCGTTTTTGAGCATTTGCAAAAATTTCGCTTCGCTTTGTATGAAAGTGGATCCTATATAATCAAACTTGACGAACGCGGAATTTGAAATGAGCCATTGCAAGTTGAATTCAATAATTAAATTAAAAATACAATAAACAACATAAATTAAAAATAAAAAATAGAATAAAAAAATATTTTTAATTTAAAATGTTTTTAAAATGAACTAAAAACTGGAAAATAATTTTCCCTCTGCCTACATAGATTCTTCACCACGTAAAGCTTATCTGGAACATTTGTAAGTGGGAATTCTTATAGGTATTAAATAGTACTTGGAGTTTGAAAGATATAAAAACATTGGCGCACGCTAAAGATGGTTCGCATTAATTTCTAACAATCTTATTACCGATATGAGCTTTTCTAAAAAAAAAAACATCTTTTCACAATATAGCAAGCGCCAAATGTTTTTATACATTTCAAACTCCAAGTACTATTTAATACCTATAAGAATTCCCACTCACAAATGTTCCAGATAAGCTTTACGTGGTGAATAATCTATGTAGGCAGAGGGAAAATTATTTTCCAGTTTTTAGTTCATTTTAAAAACATTTTAAATTAAAAATATTTTTTTATTCTATTTTTTATTTTATACTTTTTAGTTGTGAGTCTGTGAAAATTTCTAAGATTGTAATTGGATATTCTGTGTCATATTAGTGGTACTCATGTAACCATATAACTTAACGAAAGCGTAAATATATACATTTAACAGCTCAGTTAGATGAACGATATAGATAAATTTATGTAAGTAAATACTTTTTATTATGAAATTCTTATTAATTTAATTTTTGACCCATTTTTCAGCTATTCTTCTATTTTTGTCTAGTGTGCATTGACTGCTTTGAAAAACTGCATGTCGAACAGCGTAATCGAATTGGGTAATTTTTGGAGGTGTTTACACACTAAACTCCTCGTGAAGTTTACCGAATCTGTGTAAACTTCGTTCCATAAAAATTTTGACAGTTCATTTACGCCTTCTGCAATTTTCTACGTTTACACGCATTACGCGGTGTGCCTATGGTTACATGAATAAAATTATTATTTTTTAAGCCGTATAAAGCACATTATCTTTCCTTTGTGCAACAGTGGCTGCGCCTAAATGTATGCAGATGAAATATTCGAAATTTCGATGCTGTTTATGGCGCTGAAAACACATTATAGCATGCGCATTATAGCATATGTACGAAATATTCAGATAGCAATAAGGAAGATAGGCCGATAAATGGGACTTTTGCAATTAAAGCAATATTTTGGATTTTTATACCTTTCATGAACATAAAATGGTATTATAACTTTGGTCCGATGTTTGTAAATATGAGAAGAAGAGATAGACCCATCAATAAGTATACCGAAATGATCAGGATGACGAGATGAGTTGATTTAGCCATGTCCGTCTGTCCGTCTGTCTGTCTGTCTCTTTGAACGCAAACTAGTCCATCAGTTTTTGAGATATTTGGCTGATATTTGGTATGCGGCCACCATTTTCCAATATAGGAACCATTTGTCGGAACCAGCAAGATCGGACCAAAAATAACATATAGCTCCCATACAACCGATTATTCCGATAAACGGATTTTGGGCTATAACTCCTGTAATTAAACACGCAGGAACGTGAAATTTTATAAGTGTTGCTATTTTTATATGTGAAATATCGATGCTGAAAATCATAGAGATGGGATAAATATTTCACATAGCCCCCATACAATCGATTGTTCCGATAAACGGATTTCGGTAGATAACTCCTGTAATTAATATAGGTAGGAACGTGAAATTTTGGAAGTGTCGCTATTTTTATATGCGAAATATCGATGTTGAAAATCATTGAGATGGCATAAATATTTCACATAGCTCCCATACAATCGATTATTCCGATAAGCGGATTTTGGTCCACCGTTTTGTTTTGGAGTGGCAACCGTGGTTAGAAAAAATCCAGACGTGCTGGACCAAAATGGAGATCGGATTCGTGTTCAGCGCGTCAAAATACATAGGGAAAGGGCGATCTGATCCCCCAACCCCGACACTTTTTGTTCTTGTGGGGATGTGTTATTGAACATATTTCTAATCCTAAATCTAGCAAAGTTTCGAGAATTATTTCTGCAATATGACTTCCTGTAGTGGAATTCAGCAACTTTAAACAATACTATGAAACGGGTTGTTAGCTTAACAATTTCGTTGTATGCACTATCGATTCGGTGATTCAGTAGCTCTTCCTTAACAATTAGCAATAGGCGATTGTCTCAGGTCAATTATAGCACAATAGCTGATTGTCTGAGGTGAATTATAGCAAAAAGAAGCTGATTCTTAGCTAAGCATAGAACCAATATTCCTTAACAACTACCAATAGGTGATTGTCTCAGGTAAACATAGCAAAACGTAGCAGATTCTCAGCATAGAAACAAAAGGTGATTGTCTCAGATAACACATAACAAAACATAGAAGTGTCTCAGCTAAAATATATAAGAAAAGTACCTATTGGTTGTTTTAACAAACAACACCAAATTAGAGGTCGACAATTATTTCGCGTTAACTATAACAGCTGACATTTCGATAACAAATGTTGTCAAATAAACTTGTAGTGAATAGCGAAATCGATAAAATTGTTGTTAAGTCAACATAACAATGACAACTCTTGTTAAAATAGCGTACTGAATTCCACTACTGTTGTACTTTTTACGGTCAATAAATACTGACGTGATCCACGGATCGCTATATTTATTGACGGTGTAGCAATATCGATGGGTCGAGATAAAAGGACACAAATTTAGTTACATATTTTTTGGAATTTAATATTATTGCATAATTGAAAAAGCTATAATAAAAAATCCCAATAGGTTGCTAAAGAAAACTAAAAAATCCATCACGGCATTTACATACACAATGATGTAATTTTTCCTAAGGTAAAGATATTGTAATTTATTAATCGGAATCGCAACATTTCGGGGGTGGTTGAAACTCAGCAAACAATATAGTTCATTGACTATACATTTCGTGGCGTATGCATACTATTTCATTGCTGATTAGCTTCAAACCAGTCAAGGCTAAACTACTCAGCAAGCAATAAAGTTCATTGACTATACATTTTGTGGTGTATTCATACTAGTTCATTTCTGATCAACTTTAAACCAGTCAATGTCGATCTACTCAGCAAACAATATAGTTCGTTGACTATGCATTTTGTGGCATATCCATACCAGTTCATTGTTGATTAGCTTTAAACCATTCAATGCCAAAATAATCAGCGAAAATTCTAGTTCATTGACTATACATTTTGTGGTGTATTCATACTAGTTCATTTCTGATTAGGGTAACCAATCTGATCAGAAAACATACTAGTATACAACTATATTTTGCTGGTCGAAATCATACTAGTCAGAAAAATCCTGGTTCGTACTAGTATTCAAGTATGTATGAATCTCGGGTTGAAATCATACTACACCTTTTTCAGTTTATATTCAAAAAGTTTTCTGAATACCAATTGTAATTTTCTGAATGACAATTGTATTTTTCTGAATATCAAATGGAAATTCTGAATATGAATTGTAATTTTCTGAATATAAATTGTTACTTTCAGAATTTAAACTGAAAAAGGTGTAGTCAGAAAAAGTCTAATCTATTTTAGAAAAATACTAGTTAGAAAAAATTCCATTTCATACTACATTATTATTATAAGGCCTTATTACACCGCAACCATTCGAACGATCTATTGTAGTACATGGTACTATGCAAACATTTGAAGTTTTTGGTTTGCTTCTTTTTTTGCTCTTGTAATTCACAGATGCTTTTTCGTGTTTGGGTAAATACAAATATGATGCTGATGTATATATCCAGTATGTCAACTGCTATATTTCTTGTGTATATACACAGAAAAAAGGCACTGGTACAAAGGCACTGGTAACATCAACAATCTCGTGCTGTTATCCTGAAGTTGACCAAATTTTGATTGTTTGAACGTTAATTTTTCTAGAAGTAACTGCATTCAGATCTTTTGTGATCCCTCTAGATCTTTTATGATCCCATTTTGGCCAGGTTTGTTTGGATTTCGGCCAGGTTTGTTTGGATGTCCGGCACCTTAGGGATTGTTGCCACCTTTCGTTGGCTTGACGGAGTGTGTACTCCTTCAGCATTAGCTTGCATAGGCCGTTTGCCGAAGGAGTACACACTCCGTCAAGCCAACGAAAGGTGGCAACAATCCCTAAGGTGCCGGACATCCAAACAAACCTGGCCGAAATGGGATCATAAAAGATCTAGAGGCATTCACGCCCTAAGAAGGAGAGAAATCTCCATATTAATAGGTGTTCTAACTGGGCACTGCCTTAGTGGTAGGCACGCAGAAAGGCTAGATGTGCCCTATCGACGATGCTGTAGGAGCTGCAAAGATGATGAGGAAGAAGAAACGGTGAAGCACCTCATCTGCAACTGCCCGGCCTTAAGCGGCGCGAGAACACGCTTTTTGGGAGTTCCCTTCCTGGATAGCCTAAACCAGATCGCTGAACTGGACATAAAGGACTTGATGGCCTTCATAATGTCATCTAAGTGGTTCGAGGAGGAGTAACAGTGTCGGTTTAGGAGTGTCAGTCCCGGGAATCTGCTATGTGGAAAATACAACTCCAAAGCCCCAATTACATAAAACTTTGACAAATGCGCGCCTCGTTTTTGAGCATTTGCAAAAATTTCGCTTCGCTTTGTATGAAAGTGGATCCTATATAATCAAACTTGACGAACGCGGAATTTGAAATGAGCCATTGCAAGTTGAATTCAATAATTAAATTAAAAATACAATAAACAACATAAATAAAAAATAAAAAATAGAATAAAAAAATATTTTTAATGTAAAATGTTTTTAAAATGAACTAAAAACTGGAAAATAATTTTCCCTCTGCCTACATAGTTTCTTCACCACGTAAAGCTTATCTGGAACATTTGTAAGTGGGAATTCTTATAGGTATTAAATAGTACTTGGAGTTTGAAAGATATAAAAACATTGGCGCACGCTAAAGATGGTTCGCATTAATTTCTAACAATCTTATTACCGATATGAGCTTTTCTAAAAAAAAACATCTTTTCACAATATAGCAAGCGCCAAATGTTTTTATACATTTCAAACTCCAAGTACTATTTAATACCTATAAGAATTCCCACTCACAAATGTTCCAGATAAGCTTTACGTGGTGAATAATCTATGTAGGCAGAGGGAAAATTATTTTCCAGTTTTTAGTTCATTTTAAAAACATTTTAAATTAAAAATATTATTTTATTCTATTTTTTATTTTATACTTTTTAGTTGTGAGTCTGTGAAAATTTCTAAGATTGTAATTGGATATTCTGTGTCATATTAGTGGTACTCATGTAACCATATAACTTAACGAAAGCGTAAATATATACATTTAACAGCTCAGTTAGATGAACGATATAGATAAATTTATGTAAATACTTTTTATTATGAAATTCTTATTAATTTAATTTTTGACCCATTTTTCAGCTATTCTTCTATTTTTGTCTAGTGTGCATTGACTGCTTTGAAAAACTGCATGTCGAACAGCGTAATCGAATTGGGTAATTTTTGGAGGTGTTTACACACTAAACTCCTCGTGAAGTTTACCGAATCTGTGTAAACTTCGTTCCATAAAAATTTTGACAGTTCATTTACGCCTTCTGCAATTTTCTACGTTTACACGCATTACGCGGTGTGCCTATGGTTACATGAATAAAATTATTATTTTTTAAGCCGTATAAAGCACATTATCTTTCCTTTGTGCAACAGTGGCTGCGCCTAAATGTATGCAGATGAAATATTCGAAATTTCGATGCTGTTTATGGCGCTGAAAACACATTATAGCATGCGCATTATAGCATATGTACGAAATATTCAGATAGCAATAAGGAAGATAGGCCGATAAATGGGACTTTTGCAATTAAAGCAATATTTTTTATACCTTTCATGAACATGAAATGGTATTATAACTTTGGTCCGATGTTTGTAAATATGAGAAGAAGAGATAGACCCATCAATAAGTATACCGAAATGATCAGGATGACGAGATGAGTTGATTTAGCCATGTCCGTCTGTCCGTCTGTCTGTCTGTCTGTTTGAACGCAAACTAGTCCATCAGTTTTTGAGATATTTGGCTGAAATTTGGTATGCGGCCACCATTTTCCAATATAGGAATCATTTGTCGGAACCAGCAAGATCGGACCAAAAATAACATATAGCTCCCATACAACCGATTATTCCGATAAACGGATTTTGGGCTATAACTCCTGTAATTAAACACGAAGGAACGTGAAATTTAATAAGTGTTGCTATTTTTATATGTGAAATATCGATGCTGAAAATCATAGAGATGGGATAAATATTTCACATAGCCCCCATACAATCGATTGTTCCGATAAACGGATTTTGGTAGATAACTCCTGTAATTAATATAGGTAGGAACGTGAAATTTTAGAAGTGTCGCTATTTTTATATGCGAAATATCGATGTTGAAAATCATTGAGATGGCATAAATATTTCACATAGCTCCCATACAATCGATTATTCCGATAAGCGGATTTTGGGCTATAAGTCCTGTAATTAAACACATAGGAACGTGAAATTTTGGAAGCATCGCTATTTTTATATGTAAAATATCGATGATGAAAATCATTGAAATGGGATAAATATTTCACATAGCCCCCATACAATCGATTGTTCCGATAAACGGATTTTGGTAGATAACTCCTGTAATTATATCGGTAGGAACGTGAAATTACGTAAATGTTGCTATTTTAGAATGTGGAATGTCGATGTTAAAAATCAATGAGATTGGACCAATATAACACATCGTCCCCATATAATCGGTAGCTCCGATAATTTCGGTATGAGCTAAAGTTAAATTCACACAGGCTGTACTGGGGATCAAACAGTGAAAATCGTGACGCTTATTCATGAAAGGTATTTAGCCTTCGGCACTGCCGAAGACAGCTTTCCTTACTTGTTTTTTTTTGTATAATGCATTGTCAGCGAAACCTGAACGATGGTGAAAATTTCAAAACCCCAGCTTAATGGGAAGTTAGTTCAAAATCCAAAGCAAAATCTCTGGAAATGAAACTTTTCAAATATCACTATCCGTGCGCCACCTATCGGAATTATTTTTTTCTTATACTGCGTGGGGCCAGAAAACTAAACGACGATGAAAATTTCAAGATTCTACCTCAACGGGAAGTTCGTTGAAAAACAAATTAATCGACACCGAAAACAGAACTTCGCATTTCTTAAATAGAACGACTCACGCGCCACCTAGCGGGTCCAATTTTCTTTTGAACATTTGGAAATTGATTAAGTAATACACACGCTAAATATCAGCTAAATCGGCCCATAATTAGGATTTTCAGCTTTTATTACCCCGATCTCAGCTCCACCTAGCGGAATTTTTTTTAGGAAAATATTTCTTTTCATAGTAGTAATACTTGTTCCGAATTTCAGCCAAATCGGACCATAAATGCGATTTTTGAAAATATAGCGACCCACGCGGCACCTATCGGATTTTTTTTTTCATAATATTGCATTGCCATCGCGACCTGAACTGTAGTGAAAATTTCAAGACCCTAGCACAACAGGAAGTTGGTTCAAAATCGAATGCAAAAAACCGGGCACAAGAACGACGAAAGCGACCTAATAAAAACATTTTAAAAAATAGAAAAAAGAAGCTTGTGTTAACTTTACCGAGAATCGAACTCAGAGCATTTAGCTCATTTTTGGCTATGTATGAACTAGTATATCAACTGGTATAATGCTGATGCAGAGGCTCACTAGTATACCAATTGGTATGGTGCTGATGTAGAAGAGGACAATTGCTTTTCTTTTTCTCTTGAACTCCTTCTTTTTACCTTGTAATTCACATATGCTTTTTCGTGCTTGGGTAAATACAAATACCCTGCAGCGAAACCTCAAACCAGTCAGGAAAATACTAGTATACAACTAGAATTTTCTGGGTGAATTCGTAATAGTCAAGAAATATCCATTTCATACCAGAATACAACTAGAATTTTCTGTCTGAATTCATACTAGTCAGGAAATATCCATTTCATACTAGTATACAACTATAACTTTCTGGCAGAACTCATACTAGTCAGGAAATATCCATTTCATACTAGTATACAACTATAACTTTCTGGCAGAACTCATACTAGTCAGGAAATATCCATTTCATGCCAGTGTACAACTAGAAATTTCTGGCTTTACCCATACTAGTCTGGATGAAATTATACCAGTTGAAAAATACAAAATTCATTCGTTTCGTTTTCTCTTATAATTCATAGATGCTTTTTCGTGATAGGGTAAATACAAATAGCCGCTGCTTTCTTAAGAATAAACATGAAAACAAAGTCGAGGGATAAAATAAAGGGTAAGCCATGGAAATTCTGGTTGAAATCATACTAGTCCAGGTTCAATGCTTTTTTGACTAGTATAGGACTAGTATATTTCACACTAGTCATTTTTGGACTAGTATGTGGACTAGTTCATTTTATGGAAATTATACTAGTCCAGGTTAAACTAGTATGGAACTGGTATTTTACAACTAGTATGAAACTGGTATTTCCTGACTAGTAGATAACTGGTATATTCTGGTCGAAATCTGACAATTGACATCTCGTAGGACATCAACACGTAAAAAATACCAGTTGCTTATATGGAAAAAAGACAGAACACTGACTAGTTGGGCCCGGTGCACCAACTAGTTGTAAAGCAGTTTTCAACTAGTTGCTTTCGCTGCAGGGTAGTCGCTGCTTTCTAAAGAATAAACTGGTATATTGCTGATGTAGAGGCCAAAAACTCAATTTTTGGGAATTTTTTTTGTAACTTTCAAAAAAAACTCAAATTCATTTTTTAAGATTTTTGTCAAATAATATTCATTTTATTAACTTAAAAGTAACAAATTAGAAATGAAGATTGGTGGAACTTTGCCTTTTTGTATTGTTTAGTATCTGTTTCGCGTATTAGAGTCCAACAATAGTCGCTCATCATGCCTTCATCCCAAAATCCTTGGTATCGTCTTTCAATTTTGGCTAGATCTTGATGTAACCGCTCTCCCTGTTCGTCGCTCGTATCACCCAAGTTTTCGGGAAAAAAATCGAGATGGGAATGCAGAAAATGCATCTTTAGAGACAACCGAGCTCCAATCTTTCGATAATTTTCCAACATATCGCCAATAATTTCCTCAAAATTAGGGGATTTGTGATTACCAAGAAAGTGGTGAACGATATTTTGAAAAGATTTTGTAAATATTTTATCAGCCATTAGTTTTCTAATATCAGGTCCCACAAATATTCCTTCTTTGATTTTTGCATATGACAATTTAGGAAACAACTTGACTAAGTACTGAAAAGCCGGTCCTTCACGGTTTAATGCTTTGACGAAGTTCTTTATAAGGCCAAGTTTAATGTGAAGAGGTGGCAGGAAAATGTCTTGTGGATTTACAAGTGGTTCAGCGGAGACGTTTTGCTGTCCAGGCTCATATTGAGTACGACTTTGCCATTCTTTCCTCACATAATGATGTTCAGTTGCGCGGCTATCCCACAAGCATAAGAAACAACAAAATTTGGTGAATCCAGATTGCATCCCAGTTAAGATGCCAATAACCTGTTGAAATAATATAAAAAATAAGTGTTTTCGATTTAATTGGAATTAATGTTTATACCTTTAGATCACCACATATTTTCCATTTATGATCATTGTATTTGATGAAGCACAGGATCTTCCCCATTGTTTCGTAGCATTCCTTCGTTTGTACTGCATGAGCAATCGGATCAGATGGTTTGTTATTCCCGTTGTGGAGAAGAGCAGCTTTTAGTCTATATTTGGAACCATCAATGAATAAACGCCATTCGTTTCGATCGTAGGGTGCATTCGTTTCATTAAATAAACCAAACAGCACAATGGTGCTGTCATGCGAGATCTCGGAAACTAAAATCAATCTTGAAAAACTGAATGCAGATTCGAATTCAGCATATCAAATATAGTTAAGAATCGATCTTATCTGCTCAGATCCAAAAGTTGACCTGAATTTGTAAACTTGTGTTATCAGCAATCTTAAAGTGACAACTTGCGCAAATACGGCAACGATGAATGTTGGAGACTGCTGGAAAATGCTCAGACCTGAATTTGTAAACTTGTGTTATCAGCAATCTTAAAGTGACAACTTGCGCAAATACGGCAACGATGAATGTTGGAGACTGCTGGAAAATGCTCAGATATCAGCGCTGTTTCGTTTAAGGTAATGTTTCGAAGTTGAGAGGAACATTTTCTTGATAGCTTCACACATCTGAATTTATTAGTTGTTTCCATATCAACGCCTAGTTTCGTTCTGGTTTGTATCTATCCGTTGCGTTGTTTTTTATAGTCCATGGGTGCTGTGGATGGTAATGTCAATCTATGTATCCGTGGTAGGTAAATAAATAAATATGCGTGTGTGTGTGCGCGGTATTGATACGTCCGAACGGTATTGATACGTCCGTTACCTGTTTGATTTGATGTTAAACATTTGACATGTTTTTTGAGATTAGAAAAAACATGTCAAATGTTTAGTGGTATACGAATTTTTTGAGGTTAGAAACACGGTTGCTGTTTTGGTCCATTTTGGACCAAATTTGGTCCGTTTTTAATGTTTGGTCCACTGGTCCACTTTTTCAGATTTGGTCCTTTTTGAACGATTGTAAACCGTTTAGTCCGTGTGCACAAATATTAGTGCATTTTGGTGATCCAGCCAACACTGACGACAATTGCCATCCTGAGCAATCAACTTTAACGCTCATTATAAATGTATAGGCCATGATTCTCTAACTGTGAGTTTTGAAATGTACACTTTTTCCCATACATTTTAAATGATAAAAATTTTAAATTTCAAAACTCACAGTTAGAGAATCCAGACCCAGTTCATTCTCTTGTTAAAAGGGCTAATGAATGGCTGTTAAATTGACAATGAAATTTGACGTTAACGGGAATAACTCGAGAAAACGGCCCTTAGACAAATTTTATCGAAAAATTTCGCAGGTCGAAGTATCAGTTCACGATTATGCCCCTTAGGACCGATTTCGCAGAGGCAGGTTAAATTAAGTTTCACAGTTAACTATGGATTCGCAACTTTATTGCAGTTATTTAGTTGAAATTTTACTTCATATATTGTTGGTATACGCAATTCTCATGGTGCCTTTTTTTAATGTACACAACAAATTTGGTTCTTTTGAGTTTACTATGAAATTCATAATCACCTTCGTTGTATTATTTAAAATATTAACGTCGCTCCTTGCCAGAAGTTGAGTCTTTTCGAAAAATAAATACATTTTTTGAACTATTTTATTCAAGATGTTTATATAAAATAGATCATTAAATAGTTAATCAAGAGGACTAAATAACTAAAGCTCGAAAAAATGGTACCTTCATGCTTCTGTCAACCGACGACGAAATACATATAAGAAGGGTGAGCTATTTTATATACTAATTAAAACAATAATAAATTCAGTTTGGTCCACTATTTCTCGTTTTGGTCGTTTTTCTCAAAATTATTGGTCCACCGTTTTGTTTTGGAGTGGCAACCGTGGTTAGAAAAAATCCAGACGTGCTGGACCAAAACGGACAGATTCGTGTTCAGCGCGTAAAAATACTTGGGGAAAGAGTGGGGTGATCCCCCAACCCCGACACTTTATTTTTATGGTGGGGCTGTGTGATCGATTACATACATAGCCCCACAGAAAAAAAAGTGTCAGGGTCGGGGGATCAGGCTACCCTTTCCCGAGGTATTTTGACGCCCTGAACACGAATCCGGTGTCCGTTTTGGTCCAGCACGTCTGTTTTTTTTCTAACCTCAAAAAATTCGTTTACCACAAAACATTTGACATGTTTTTTTATTCGTGTTCAGCGCGTCAAAATACATAGGGAAAGGGCGATCTGATCCCCCAACCCCGACACTTTTTGTTCTTGTGGGGATGTGTTATTGAACACATTTCTAATCCTAAATCTAGCAAAGTTTCGAGAATTATTTCTGCAATATGACTTCCTGTTGTACGTTATACGGTTAATAAATACTGACGTGATCCACGGATCGCTATATTTATTGACGGTGTAGCAATAACGATGGGTCGAGATAAAAGGACACAAATTTAGTTACATATTTTTTGGAATTTAATATTATTGCATAATTGAAAAAGCTATAATAAAAAATCCCAATAGGTTTCTAAAGAAAACTAAAAAATCCATCACGGCATTTACATACACAATGATGTAATTTTTCCTAAGGTAAAGATATTGTAATTTATTAATCGGAATCTCAACATTTCGGGGGTGGTTGGAAATATTGGAATATTGGAACATACTAGTACACAACTATAATTTGCTGGTCGAAATCATACTAGTCAGAAAAATCCTGGTTCGTACTAGTATTCAACTATGTATGAATCTCGGGTTGAAATCATACTACACCTTTTTCAGTTTATATTCAGAAAGTTTTCTGAATACCAATTGTAATTTTCTGAATGACAATTGTATTTTTCTGAATATCAAATGGAAATTCTGAATATGAATTGTAATTTTCTGAATATAAATTGTTACTTCCAGAATTTAAACTGAGAAAGGTGTAGTCAGAAAAAGTCTAATCTATTTTAGAAAAATACTAGTTAGAAAAAATTCCATTTCATACTACATTATTATTATAAGGCCTTATTACACCGCAACCATTAGAACGATCTATTGTAGTACATGGTACTATGCAAACATTTGAAGTTTTTGGTTTGCTTCTTTTTTTGCTCTTGTAATTCACAGATGCTTTTTCGTGTTTGGGTAAATACAAATATGATGCTGATGTATATATCCAGTATGTCAACTGCTATATTTCTTGTGTATATACACAGAAAAAAGGCACTGGTACAAAGGCACAAAGTTGACCAAATTTTGATTGTTTGAACGTTAATTTTTCTAGAACTGCATTCAGATCTTTTATGATCCCTCTAGATCTTTTATGATCCCATTTTGGCCAGGTTTGTTTGGATTTCGGCCAGGTTTGTTTGGATGTCCGGCACCTTAGGGATTGTTGCCACCTTTCGTTGGCTTGACGGAGTGTGTACTCCTTCAGCATTAGCATGCATAGGCCGTTTGCCGAAGGAGTACACAATCCGTCAAGCCAACGAAAGGTGGCAACAATCCCTAAGGTGCCGGACATCCAAACAAACCTGGCCGAAATGGGATCATAAAAGATCTACAGGCATTCACGCCCTAAGAAGGAGAGAAATCTCCATATTAATAGGTGTTCTAACTGGGCACTGCCTTAGTGGTAGGCACGCAGAAAGGCTAGATGTGCCCTATCGACGATGCTGTAGGAGCTGCAAAGATGATGAGGAAGAAAAAACGGTGAAGCACCTCATCTGCAACTGCCCGGCCTTAAGCGGCGCGAGAACGCGCTTTTTGGGAGTTCCCTTCCTGGATAGCCTAAACCAGATCGCTGAACTGGACATAAAGGACTTGATGGCCTTCATAATGTCATCTAAGTGGTTCGAGGAGGAGTAACAGTGTCGGTTTAGGAGTGTCAGTCCCGGGAATCTGCTATGTGGAAAATACAACTCCAAAGCCCCAATTACATAAAACTTTGACAAAAGCGCGCCTCGTTTTTGAGCATTTGCAAAAATTTCGCTTCGCTTTGTATGAAAGTGGATCCTATATAATCAAACTTGACGAACGCGGAATTTGAAATGAGCCATTGCAAGTTGAATTCAATAATTTAATTAAAAATACAATAAACAACATAAATTTAAAAAAAATAGAAAAAAGAAGCTTGTGTTAACTTTACCGAGAATCGAACTCAGAGCATTTAGCTCATTTTTGGCTATGTACGAACTAGTATATCAACTGGTATAATGCTGATGCAGAGGCTGACTAGTATACCAATCGGTATGGTGCTGATGTAGAAGAGGACAATTGCTTTTCTTTTTCTCTTGAACTCCTTCTTTTTTACCTTGTAATTCACATATGCTTTTTCGTGCTTGGGTAAATACAAATAGTCGCTGCTTTCTAAAGAAAACTGGTATATTGCTGATGTAGAGGCCAAAAACTCAATTTTTGGGAATTTTTTTTGTAACTTTCAAAAAAAACAAAAAATTCATTTTTTAAGATTTTTGTCAAATAATATTCATTTTATTAACTTAATAGTAACAAATTAGAAATGAAGATTGGTGGAACTTTGCCTTTTTGTATTGTTTAGTATCTGTTTCGCGTATTAGAGTCCAACAATAGTCGCTCATCATGCCTTCATCCCAAAATCCTTGGTATCGTCTTTCAATTTTGGCTAGATCTTGATGTAACCGCTCTCCCTGTTCGTCGCTCGTATCACCCAAGTTTTCTGGAAAAAATCGAGATGGGAATGCAGAAAATGCATCTTTAGAGACAACCGAGCTCCAATCTTTCGATAATTTTCCAACATATCGCCAATAATTTCCTCAAAATTAGGGGATTTGTGATTACCAAGAAAGTGGTGAACGATATTTTGAAAAGATGCCCACGCGGCTGCTTCATCGGGCGTTAACCATTTTGTAAATATTTTATCAGCCATTAGTTTTCTAATATCAGGTCCCACAAATATTCCTTCTTTGATTTTTGCATATGACAATTTAGGAAACAACTTGACTAAGTACTGAAAAGCCGGTCCTTCACGGTTTAATGCTTTGACGAAGTTCTTTATAAGGCCAAGTTTAATGTGAAGAGGTGGCAGGAAAATGTCTTGTGGATTTACAAGTGGTTCAGCGGAGACGTTTTGCTGTCCAGGCTCATATTGAGTACGACTTGGCCATTATTTCCTCACATAATGATGTTCAGTTGCGCGGCTATCCCACAAGCATAAGAAACAACAAAATTTGGTGAATCCAGATTGCATCCCAGTTAAGATGCCAATAACCTGTTGAAATAATATAAAAAATAAGTGTTTTCGATTTAATTGGAATTAATGTTTATACCTTTAGATCACCACATATTTTCCATTTATGATCATTGTATTAGATGAAGCACAGGATCTTCCCCATTGTTTCGTAGCATTCCTTCGTTTGAACTGCATGAGCAATCGGAATAGATGGTTTGTTATTCCCGTTGTGGAGAAGAGCAGCTTTTAGGCTATATTTGGAACCATCAATGAATAAACGCCATTCGTTTCGATCGTAGGGTGCATTCGTTTCATTAAATAAACCAAACAGCACAATGGTGCTGTCATGCGAGATCTCGGAAACTAAAATCAATCTTGAAAAACTGAATGCAGATTCGAATTCAGCATATCAAATATAGTTAAGAATCGCTCTTATCTGCTCAGATCCAATAGTTGACCTGAATTTGTAAACTTGTGTTATCAGCAATCTTAAAGTGACAACTTGCGCAAATACGGCAACGATGAATGTTGGAGACTGCTGGAAAATGCTCAGACCTGAATTTGTAAACTTGTGTTATCAGCAATCTTAAAGTGACAACTTGCGCAAATACGGCAACGATGAATGTTGGAGACTGCTGGAAAATGCTCAGATATCAGCGCTGTTTCGTTTAAGGTAATGTTTCGTAGTTGAGAGGAACATTTCTTGATAGCTCACACATCTGTATTTATTAGTTGTGTCCATATATGTCTATCCGTTGCGTTGTTTTTTATAGTCCATGGGTGCTGTGGATGGTAATGTCAATCTATGTATCCGTGGTAGGTAAATAAATAAATATGCGTGTGTGTGTGCGCGGTATTGATACGTCCGAACGGTATTGATACGTCCGTTACCTGTTTGATTTGATGTTAAACATTTGACATGTTTTTTGAGATTAGAAAAAACATGTCAAATGTTTAGTGGTATACGAATTTTTTGAGGTTAGAAACACGGTTGCCGTTTTGGTCCATTTTGGACCAAATTTGGTCCTTTTTTAATGTTTGGTCCACTGGTCCACTTTTTTCAGATTTGGTCCTTTTTGAACGATTGTAAACCGGTTAGTCCATGTGCACAAATATTAGTGCGTGGTCGGATTTAAATGCACAGAGCATTTTGGTGATCCAGCCAACACTGACAACAATTGCCATCCTGAGCAATCAACTTTAACGCTCATTATAAATGTATAGGCCATGATTCTCTAACTGTGAGTTTTGAAATGTACACTTTTTACCGTACATTTTAAATGATAAAAATTTTAAATTTCAAAACTCACAGTTAGAGAATCCAGACCCAGTTCATTCTCCTGTTAAAAGGGCTAATGAATGGCTGTTAAATTGACAATGAAATTTGACGTTAACGGGAATAACTCGAGAAAACGGCCCTTAGACTAATTTTATCGAAAAATTTCGCAGGTTGAAGTATCAGTTCACGATTATGCCCCTTAGGCCCGATTTCGCAGAGGCAGGTTAAATTAAGTTTCACAGTTAACTATGGATTCGCAACTTTATTGCAGTTATTTAGTTGAAATTTTACTTCATAAATTGTTGGTATACGCAATTCTCATGGTGCCTTTTTTTAATGTACACAACAAATTTGGTTCTTTTGAGTTTACTATGAAATTCATAATCACCTTCGTTGTATTATTTAAAATATTAGATAACGTCGCTCCTTGCCAGAAGTTGAGTCTTTTCGAAAAATAAATACATTTATTGAATTATTTTATTCAAGATGTTTATATAACATAGATCATTAAATAGTTAATCAAGAGGACTAAATAACTAAAGCTCGAAAAAATGGTACCTTCATGTTTCTGTCAACCGACGACGAAATACATATAAGAAGGGTGAGCTATTTTATATACTAATTAAAACAATAATAAATTCAGTTTGGTCCACTATTTATCGTTTTGGTCGTTTTTCTCCAAATTATTGGTCCACCGTTTTGTTTTGGAGTGGCAACCGTGGTTAGAAAAAATCCAGACGTGCTGGACCAAAACGGACAGATTCGTGTTCAGCGCGTCAAAATACTTGGGGAAAGAGTGGGGTGATCCCCCAACCCCGACACTTTATTTTTATGGTGGGGCTGTGTGATCGATTACATAGCCCCACAGAAAAAAAAAGTGTCAGGGTCGGGGGATCAGACTACCCTTTCCCCAAGTATTTTGACGCCCTGAACACGAATCCGGTGTCCGTTTTGGTCCAGCACGTCTGGATTTTCTAACCTCAAAAAATTCGTATACCACTAAACATTTGACATGTTTTTGTATAGGTTAGAAAAAAATCCAGACGTGCTGGACCAAAACGGAGATCGGATTCGTGTTCAGCGCGTCAAAATACATAGGGAAAGGGCGATCTGATCCCCCAACCCCGACACTTTTTGTTCTTGTGGGGATGTGTTATTGAACATATTTCTAATTCTAAATCTAGCAAAGTTTCGAGAATTATTTCTGCAATATGACTTCCTGTTGTACGTTATACGGTTAATAAATACTGACGTGATCCACGGATCGCTATATTTATTGACGGTGTAGCAATATCGATGGGTCGAGATAAAAGGACAAAAATTTAGTTACATATTTTTTGGAATTTAATATTATTGCATAATTGAAAAAGCTATAATAAAAAATCCCAATAGGTTTCTAAAGAAAACTAAAAAATCCATCACGGCATTACATACACAATGATGTAATTTTTCCTAAGGTAAAGATATTGTAATTTATTAATCGGAATCGCAACATTTCGGGGGTGGTTGGAACTCCGCCCCCCTCCCCCTCCCTTAAATACGGCCCTGGATAGACATCCCTGCAGTCAAATTCCGAACTACTCAGCAAACATACTAGTTCATTGACTAACCATTTTGTGGCATATGCATACCAGTTCATTGTTGATTAGTTTTAAAACCAGTCAATGCCAAACTACTCAGCGAAAATTCTAGTTCATTGACTATACATTTAGTGGCGTATGCATACTAGTTCATTCCTGATTAAAAAATCCAGACGTGCTGGACCAAAACGGAGATCGGATTCGTGTTCAGCGCGTCAAAATACATAGAGAAAGGGCGATCTGATCCCCCAACCCCGACACTTTTTGTTCTTGTGGGGATGTGTTATTGAACATATTTCTAATCCTAAATCTAGCAAAGTTTCGAGAATTATTTCTGCAATATGACTTCCTGTTGTACGTTTTACGGTCAATAAATACTGACGTGATCCACGGATCGCTATATTTATTGACGGTGTAGCAATAGCGATGGGTCGAGATAAAAGGACACAAATTTAGTTACATATTTTTTGGAATTTAATATTATTGCATAATTGAAAAAGCTATAATAAAAAATCCCAATAGGTTGCTAAAGAAAACTAAAAAATCCATCACGGCATTTACATACACAATGATGAAATTTTTCCTAAGGTAAAGATATTGTAATTTATTAATCGGAATCGCAACATTTCTGGGGGTGGTTGAAACTCAGCAAACAATATAGTTCATTGACTATACATTTTGTGGCGTATGCATACTATTTCATTGCTGATTAGCTTCAAACCAGTCAAGGCCAAACTACTCAGCAAGCAATAAAGTTCATTGACTATACATTTTGTGGTGTATTCATACTAGTTCATTTCTGACCACCTTTAAACCAGTCAATTTCGAACTACTCAGCAAACAATATAGTTCGTTGACTATGCATTTTGTGGCATATGCATACCAGTTCATTGTTGATTAGCTTTAAACCATTCAATGCCAAACTAGTCAGCGAAAATTCTAGTTCATTGACTATACATTTTGTGGTGTATTCATACTAGTTCATTTCTGATTAGGGTAACCAATCTGATCAGAAAACATACTAGTATACAACTATAATTTGCTGGTCGAAATCATACTAGTCAGAAAAATCCTGGTTCGTACTAGTATGCAAGTATGTATGAATCTCGGGTTGAAATCATACTACACCTTTTCAGTTTATATTCAGAAAGTTTTCTGAATACCAATTGTAATTTTCTGAATGACAATTGTAATTTTCTGAATATCAAATGGAAATTCTGAATATGAATTGTAATTTTCTAAATATAAATTGTTACTTTCAGAATTTAAACTGAAAAAGGTGTAGTCAGAAAACGTCTAATCTATTTTAGAAAAATACTAGTTAGAAAAAATTCCATTTCATACTATATTATTATTATAAGGCCTTATTACACCGCAACCATTAGAACGATCTATTGTAGTACATGGTACTATGCAAACATTTGAAGTTTTTGGTTTGCTTCTTTTTTGCTCTTGTAATTCACAGATGCTTTTTCGTGTTTGGGTAAATACAAATATGATGCTGATGTATATATCCAGTATGTCAACTGCTATATTTCTTGTGTATATACACAGAAAAAAGGCACTGGTACAAAGGCACTGGTAAAATCAACAATCTCGTGCTGTTATCCTGAAGTTGACCAAATTTTGATTGTTTGAACGTTAATTTTTCTAGAAGTAACTGCATTCAGATCTTTTATGATCCCTCTAGATCTTTTATGATCCCATTTTGGCCAGGTTTGTTTGGATTTCGGCCAGGTTTGTTTGGATGTCCGGCACCTTAGGGATTGTTGCCACCTTTCGTTGGCTTGACGGAGTGTGTACTCCTTCAGCATTAGCATGCATAGGCCGTTTGCCGAAGGAGTACACAATCCGTCAAGCCAACGAAAGGTGGCAACAATCCCTAAGGTGCCGGACATCCAAACAAACCTGGCCGAAATGGGATCATAAAAGATCTACAGGCATTCACGCCCTAAGAAGGAGAGAAATCTCCATATTAATAGGTGTTCTAACTGGGCACTGCCTTAGTGGTAGGCACGCAGAAAGGCTAGATGTGCCCTATCGACGATGCTGTAGGAGCTGCAAAGATGATGAGGAAGAAGAAACGGTGAAGCACCTCATCTGCAACTGCCCGGCCTTAAGCGGCGCGAAAACGCGCTTTTTGGGAGTTCCCTTCCTGGATAGCCTAAACCAGATCGCTGAACTGGACATAAAGGACTTGATGGCCTTCATAATGTCATCTAAGTGGTTCGAGGAGGAGTAACAGTGTCGGTTTAGGAGTGTCAGTCCCGGGAATCTGCTATGTGGAAAATACAACTCCAAAGCCCCAATTACATAAAACTTTGACAAATGCGCGCCTCGTTTTTGAGCATTTCAAAAATTTCGCTTCGCTTTGTATGAAAGTGGATCCTATATAATCAAACTTGACGAACGCGGAATTTGAAATGAGCCATTGCAAGTTGAATTCAATAATTAAATTAAAAATACAATAAACAACATAAATTAAAAAAAAATAGAAAAAAGAAGCTTGAATCGAACTCAGAGCATTTAGCTAATTTTTGGCTATGTATGAACTAGTATATCAACTGGTATAATGCTGATGCAGAGGCTGACTAGTATACCAATTGGTATGGTGCTGATGTAGAAGAGGACAATTGCTTTTCTTTTTCTCTTGAACTCCTTCTTTTTTACCTTGTAATTCACATATGCTTTTTCGTGCTTGGGTAAATACAAATAGTCGCTGCTTTCTAAAGAATAAACTGGTATATTGCTGATGTAGAGGCCAAAAACTCAATTTTTGGGAATTTTTTTTGTAACTTTCAAAAAAAACTAAAATTCATTTTTTAAGATTTTTGTCAAATAATATTCATTTTATTAACTTAAAAGTAACAAATTAGAAATGAAGATTGGTGGAACTTTGCCTTTTTGTATTGTTAAGTATCTGTTTCGCGTATTAGAGTCCAACAATAGTCGCTCATCATGCCTTCATCCCAAAATCCTTGGTATCGTCTTTCAATTTTGGCTAGATCTTGATGTAACCGCTCTCCCTGTTCGTCGCTCGTATCACCCAAGTTTTCGGTGCAATCATGCGAGATCTCGGAAACTAGAATCAATCTTGAAAAACTGAATGCAGATTCGAATTCAGCAGCATATCAAATATAGTTAAGAATCGCTCTTATCTGCTCAGATCCAAAAGTTGACCTGAATTTGTAAACTTGTGTTATCAGCAATCTTAAAGTGACAACTTGCGCAAATACGGCAACGATGAATGTTGGAGACTGTTGGAAAATGCTCAGACCTGAATTTGTAAACTTGTGTTATCAGCAATCTTAAAGTGACAACTTGCGCAAATACGGCAACGATGAATGTTGGAGACTGCTGGAAAATGCTCAGATATCAGCGCTGTTTCGTTTAAGGCAGGGCCGGCCAAACAAATACTAAAACATTTGCATAAGTGTGCGGAAGTTTTGAGTGATTTTGCGTACAGTGGCTGCAAAGAAATTTGGACTGTGAAACTATAAAATCAAAAGGATATTTTATTATTTGCTTTGAAATGGAATGAAATGAAATGAAATAAAATAAAATGGAATGAAATAAAAGAAAAGAAAAAAAAATAATAAAAAATGGAATGAAATGAAATGAAATAAAATAAAATAAAATAAAATAAAATAAAATAAAATAAAATGGAATGAAATGAAATGAAATAAAATAAAATAAAATAAAATAAAATAAAATAAAATTAAAAAAAGGACAGATAAGAAAAGGCTATGGCAGGACGGGAAAGGAAAGAAAAGGAAAAGAATAAATGTATTTATAAAAAAATATAAACGAAATATTATGGCGTTTCTCAAAATATCTTTCCTTCTTTCTTTAAAGAACAATAAACAAAATAAAATAAAATAAAATAAAATAAAATATAATATAATATAATGTAATATAATATAATATAATAAAATGAAATAAAATAAAATAAAATAAAACAAATAAAATAAAAGGGAAATAATTATTCATTAAATTACGCAAAGTAGTATTTGGAGACATGCATGGATGAAGGGGGTATGTCGCATTTTGAGTGAAACGAGAAAATCGACTTTAAAGTTTTGCTAAACATTTGAGGTTTTTTCGAATCTTTATGGAAAACTGACAAAAAAATTATGCAAAGCCATAAAAGACGTTGCATAATATGCAATAAAAAGCATAAGTTTATATTTAGTGTTTTATATGAAAAAATCGGAACATACCTCCGTCTTCCACAATTCATATTGAAAAGTTGTGTACATACCCCCTTCATCCATGAATTATCTTCTACAATTTTCACGATAGCCAAGTTCTGATAAGACAGAAATCTAGACTATGCATAAAAACTATTCACCAATGCCAAAAACAGAAATTGAGTGAGAATGCGTCATACCCCCTTCATCCATGCATGTCTTCATTTATGTACGTTCTCTTTTGCGCTCACTGTCTTTCTTACTCCGCATCATGAGTGAAACAACGACGAACCACCGAAAGCACAACTTCGTGCGTGCACATCGTTAGCGTTGGTGTTTGAGTATAAACTCAAAACTGCACAATGTGCACGCATGGCCGGCCTTGGTTTAAGGTAATGTTTCGAAGTTGAGAGGAACATTTTCTTGATAGCTTCACACATCTGTATTTATTAGTTGTTTCCATATCAACGCCTAGTTTCGTTCTGGTTTGTATCTATCCGTTGCGTGGTTTTTTATAGTCCATGGGTGCTGTGGATGGTAATGTCAATCTATGTATCCGTGGTAGGTAAATAAATAAATATGCGTGTGTGTGTGCGCGGTATTGATACGTCCGAACGGTATTGATACGTCCGTTACCTGTTTGATTTGATGTTAAACATTTGACATGTTTTTTGAGATTAGAAAAAACATGTCAAATGTTTAGTGGTATACGAATTTTTTGAGATTAGAAACACGGTTGCTGTTTTGGTCCATTTTGGACCAAATTTGGTCCTTTTTTAATGTTTGGTCCACTGGTCCACTTTTTCAGATTTGGTCCTTTTTGAACGATTGTAAACCGGTTAGTCCGTGTGCACAAATATTAGTGCGTGGTCGGATTTGAGTGCACAGAGCATTTTGGTGATCCAGCCAACACTGACAACAATTGCCATCCTGAGCAATCAACTTTAACGCTCATTATAAATGTATAGGCCATGATTCTCTAACTGTGAGTTTTGAAATGTACACTTTTTCCCATACATTTTAAATGATAAAAATTTTAAATTTCAAAACTCACAGTTAGAGAATCCAGACCCAGTTCATTCTCCTGTTAAAAGGGCTAATGAATGGCTGTTAAATTGACAATGAAATTTGACGTTAACGGGAATAACTCGAGAAAACGGCCCTTATACCAGTATTCTGTAATTCTGTCTCATATCAAGTCACTAAATTTGAGATATTTCATTAGATACAATTTTTGTGACTTGAGATGATTCCGGTATTCTATAAGAGAAAGTCACAAGAAATCTACCATAGTCTCTCTCTCGCTCATTTTAAGGTGTGGTGAATACAAAAATTGCATAAATTTTAAGTAACACTTTTGACACTCGCCCTATAGATGTCGATGTAGCCCAGGCGTTAAGCGTCCGGATTATGACGCGGAAGGTCGCAGGTTCAAGTGCCGGTCCGCGAACAGTAAATTTTTATTTTTTTATTTAATTTTTTTAAATTTAATTAACTTTTTTTAAACATATAAATACTTCTAATTCGTAAATTCACTTTATTTTTAATTTTTTAAATTTTTTTACAATTTCTCTTTAATTAATTTCGTTTGTTACCTGCCTACAAGCAGATGACAAATTAGTGACTCTTTATTGAGACTAGAGATGTGAGGCAGCTTACTGAATACCAAATTGTATCAAATATGAAATAGACCACGAAATGTCTCTATTAGTGACTAGATACAGCTTACAGAATTGAGGTATTAGACTAATTTTATCGAAAAATTTCGCAGGTCGAAGTATCAGTTCACGATTATGCCCCTTAGGCCCGATTTCGCAGAGGCAGGTTAAATTAAGTTTCACAGTTAACTATGGATTCGCAACTTTATTGCAGTTATTTAGTTGAAATTTTACTTCATAAATTGTTGGTATACGCAATTCTCATGGTGCCTTTTTTTAATGTACACAACAAATTTGGTTCTTTTGAGTTTACTATGAAATTCATAATCACCTTCGTTGTATTATTTAAAATATTAGATAACGTCGCTCCTTGCCAGAAGTTGAGTCTTTTCTAAAAATAAATACATTTTTTGAATTATTTTATTCAAGATGTTTATATAACATAGATCATTAAATAGTTAATCAAGAGGACTAAATAACTAAAGCTCGAAAAAATGGTACCTTCATGTTTCTGTCAACCGACGACGAAATACATATAAGAAGGGTGAGCTATTTTATATACTAATTAAAACAATAATAAATTCAGTTTGGTCCACTATTTATCGTTTTGGTCGTTTTTCTCCAAATTATTGGTCCACCGTTTTGTTTTGGAGTGGCAACCGTGGTTAGAAAAAATCCAGACGTGCTGGACCAAAACGGACAGATTCGTGTTCAGCGCGTCAAAATACTTGGGGAAAGAGTGGGGTGATCCCCCAACCCCGACACTTTATTTTTATGGTGGGGCTGTGTGATCGATTACATAGCCCCACAGAAAAAAAAAGTGTCAGGGTCGGGGGATCAGACTACCCTTTCCCCAAGTATTTTGACGCCCTGAACACGAATCCGGTGTCCGTTTTGGTCCAGCACGTCTGGATTTTTTTCTAACCTCAAAGAATTCGTATACCACTAAACATTTGACATGTTTTTGTATAGGTTAGAAAAAGGAGATCGGATTCGTGTTCAGCGCGTCAAAATACATAGGGAAAGGGCGATCTGATCCCCCAACCCCGACACTTTTTGTTCTTGTGGGGATGTGTTATTGAACATATTTCTAATTCTAAATCTAGCAAAGTTTCGAGAATTATTTCTGCAATATGACTTCCTGTTGTACGTTATACGGTTAATAAATACTGACGTGATCCACGGATCGCTATATTTATTGACGGTGTAGCAATATCGATGGGTCGAGATAAAAGGACACAAATTTAGTTACATATTTTTTGGAATTTAATATTATTGCATAATTGAAAAAGCTATAATAAAAAATCCCAATAGGTTTCTAAAGAAAACTAAAAAATCCATCACGGCATTTACATACACAATGATGTAATTTTTCCTAAGGTAAAGATATTGTAATTTATTAATCGGAATCGCAACATTTCGGGGGTGGTTGGAAAAAGAAATAGCGCCCGCGGGCGTTATTTCCAAATAAAAAGAAATAACGCCCGCGGGCGTTATTTCCTCTTCAAAAGAGAAATAACGCCCGCCAATAAAAAGAAATAGCGCCCGCGGGCGTTATTTCCTTTTTTTTGGAAATAACGCCCGCTTTCAAAAGTAAATAGCCCCGTGTGGAAATTTAAATTTTAATTTTTTATTTTGATAAAAATTTAAAATATTTAGTCTTATTAATTTATCATTTACTCAAAACTGAGTTAAAAATACTGGGTCTATTAAAAAATTTTATTTTTTTATTTTAATAAAAATACTGGGTTTATTAAAAAAAAAGCGCCCGTGGGCGTTATTTCCCTTTTGAAAAAGAAATAACGCCCGTGTTGACAAGAGGAGATAATGCCGTGCGGAAATTTAAAGTTCTCGAATAATAAAATAATAAAAATTATTAAATCTTTGCATTCCTTTAAATAATAATAATAATAATAATAATAATAATAATAATAATAATAATAATAATAATAATAATAATAATAATAATAATAATAATAATAATAATAATAATAATAATAATAATAATAATAATAATAATAATAATAATAATAATAATAATAATAATAATAATAATAATAATAACAATAATAATTATAAAAAATTTAAAATACTTAGTCTTATTAATCTAACTTTACTCAAAACTTAGTTAAAAATACTGGTTCTATTAAAAAATTTTAATTTTTTATTTTAATAAAAATACTGGGTTTATTAAACCAAGCGCCGCAGGCGAAAATTTGGAATTAAAAATCGCGCGATTTTTATTTTTTATAATTATTATTGTTATCATTATTATTATTATTATTATTATTATTATTATTATTATTATTATTATTATTATTATTATTATTATTATTATTATTATTATTATTATTATTATTATTATTATTATTATTATTATTATTATTATTATTATTATTATTATTATTATTATTATTATTATTATTATTATTATTATTATTATTATTATTATTATTTAAAGGAATGCAAAGATTTAATAATTTATTTCAAAGGAATGCAAAGATTTAATAATTTATTTCACTGCCCCGAACTCAGAGCATTTAGCTCATTTTTGGCTATGTATGAACTAGTATATCAACTGGTATAATGCTGATGCAGAGGCTGACTAGTATACCAATTGGTATGGTGCTGATGTTGAAGAGGACAATTGCTTTTCTTTTTCTCTTGAACTCCTTTTTTACCTTGTAATTCACATATGCTTTTTCGTGCTTGGGTAAATACAAATAGTCGCTGCTTTCTAAAGAATAAACTGGTATATTGCTGATGTAGAGGCTGACTATGATACTGGTGCATAGACCGACTAGTATACCAACTGGAATGAATGTCAAATTTGTGGACTAGTATGACAAGTGGTACGATCTGAATGGGCATAATGATTAGTATGTCCTGTCGCATAAACTGAGCAATATGTCAACTGGTATGATTCTGATGTACATATGAACTAGTACGTCAACTGGCATGATTCTGATGCATATATGAAATAGTCTTTGAACTGGTATGATTCTGATGTATATATGAACTAGTCTGCCAACTGGTATGATTCTGATGTATATGTGAACTATTCTTTCAACTGGTACGATCCTGACGTATATACGAACTGGTATCTTAAATGGTATGATACTGATGTATATAATAACAAGTATATCAACTGGTATATTCCTGATGCAGAGGCTGACTAGTTTTTTTTTTCAACTTACATCGAAACGGAAAATTTTTACGAAAAATGTTTAACAGTTTTTGTTAGGAAGAACGTTCTCTACATTTTTTACTTAACCCGTTTTTTTCCATTTTGTTGTGTAAAAAGTAATTAGCAAAAAACTGGGAATTTTTTTTTTTTTTGTTTTTTTTCTTGCTCCTAGATTTTCCATTAGGGGCGTTTTCAAGAAAGCCTGCAACCCGGTTAGCGGCTATAATTGACGTATTTTTGACGGCTACCTGTCAAATTGATCGCAGATCAGGGCTAACCAGCCTTATGAAAGCTGCGCTTAATAGTTAAACTTACTGAAAATGTTTTAAGAGATTTTCGGAAAAGTAGCTGTTGCAATGTAAATTAAGGAAACCCCTTTTCAGTTATTTTTAACATTTTGAATTTACCGCTATGTCCCGAAAATTAAATTTTAAAGTAAATTTAGCCCTCTTAACTACATATATGTAAACCGAATTGTCTGCGCTGCAATCGCCAAATTTTTTGTACGAATTTGTCTGTACTAAAATTAAAAATTAAAAATCGAAAACAATTTAAATTTTTTACAAAGCCCATGTTAAAAATGTGGCACCCTAATGTAAACAAATTCCAATTTTTCACATAATTACACAGTGCTACAAAAAAATTTAATACACTTTTAAAGCGACCTAGTAGAGATTGTTCATCTGCTCGAGGTATGCACAAACACCCTTCAAAAGATTTGTAACACCCCCAAAATCTGGTTTTAAGGCCAAAAAAATATTTTTTTTCAGAGTTTTCTTTGAAAAAAAAAACATTAAAAATCAAATTTTTAACCGATTTTGAAATTCTCAACGGGTTTGGGTGGGAAATTGTTGACACTTTCGAAATATATATATTGTTTTGTTTATTTGAAAATGGTATGACATGTTTTTCACGCGAGAAGTTGAATTTTTTGAAATTTTTTTCTGTTTTTCCGGATTTGACGTCATTTTTTTGCCACTAATTGACTATGAATGAATCTTATTGGCCATGCGTCGTCGAGAGGCATTCACTACTTAATTATACCAGTTTTATTTTTTTGTAAAGGACTTCAAAATTTTCAAGATATGCAGCATAATCCAAAATCAAATTTTTGGTCTCAAGCGCCCTACAGGGATACTATGTGTAAGAAGGCGGGTCGATTCGAAAATCACCCAAGTGACAAGAAAAATCGTGTTTTAGGGATCAAAATAAGATACTTTGCGAAGGAAGCATGCCTCTAAAACCCATTCCGATGTTCCGACTTGATACTTTTGACTTTGAGCGCCAAAGTTTTAAAAATCCTAAGTTGACCCATTTAGAGTGCCCCAATCGTGTTAAAATGTATGTATGACCGACCCCCACTTACTTTGTAGTAATTGACTATGAATGAATCTTATTGGTCATGCGTCGTCGAGAGGCATTCACTACTTAATTATACCAGTTTTATTTTTTTGGAAAGGACTTCAAAGTTTTCAAGATATGCAGCATAATCCAAAATCAAATTTTAGGTCTCAAGCGCCCTACAGGGATACTATGTGTAAAAAGGCGGGTCGATTTGAAAATCACCCAAGTGACAAGAAAAATCGTGTTTTAGGGATCAAAATAAGATACTTTGCCGAAGAAAGCATGCCTCTAAAACCGACTTGTTACTTTTGACTTTGAGCGCCAAATTTCTAAAAACCTAAGTTGACCCATTTAGAGTGCTCCAATCGTGTTAAAATGTCTGACCGACCCCCACTTACTTTCTAGGGCCGACCCACCCATGCCAGTGGCACAACCCCTAAGACCCCACCTGTGGGGGTCCCCATACAAAAATTACAAAAAATCACCATTTTTTGCACTTTACGTGAAAAATCAGCTAAATGGCTATCTTTTTTTTTGTTTTTGGAGTTCATTTTTCTTTTAAGAACTTTAAAAAACATGGCCCTTTCACTGATTTTTTCATGAAAATTGCTAAAAATGGTTATTTTTTAAATATTTGTCTGAGGAACCCTCCAGGTGGGGTTTTAGGGGGTGTGCCACTGGTATGGGGGGTCGGCCCTTCAAAGTTAGTGGGGGTCGGTCATACATTTGGACACGTTTGGGGCACTCTTAAAGGGTCAACTTAGGATTTTTCAAACTTTGGCGCTCGAAGTAAAAAGTAAAAAGTCGGGACATCGGAATTGGTTTTAGCGGGATGCTTTCTTCGGCAAAGTATCTTATTTTGATTCCTAAAATACGAGTTTCCTCGTCACTTGGTTGATTTTTAAATCGACCCTCCTAACTGCACACAGTACTTCTGAAGAGCGCTTGAGACCAAAATATTAGATTTTGGGGGTATGGTTGATATCTTGAAAACTTGAAGTCCTTTCCAAAAAAAATAAAATTGGCATAATTAAGTAGTAGTTCTCCCGTGAAATCACAAAACCAAGTAAGTGCCAGTTACTAGGTTTCATCGTTCTAAGAATTTTTGGAATCCTGATTGAGAAATCTATCAGGGACATCGATCCGTTTTTTCCTATCTTGTTTCTAAGTGCCTGAAAATAAAAACGTTATAAAACCAAGTAACTCATCTGTTTTTTGTAAGTAACTGCAAATTTTACTTCAAATAGTAGGCTTTTGTTACAAAAATTGTCAGCAATAGTTTCTTAAATGTCACAAGAAGCTGCTGCTTAAGTTTCGTTTTGTAATTCGATACGCAAGCGAATAAAACTGGTTTTTAATATAACATCATCATTTATTGGCGCGTAACCGCCTAAGCGATTTTGGCCGTTTCGTATCAAAGCACGCCAGTCATTCCTTTTTAGCGATAACGGACGCCAATTGGAAACCCCAAGGGAGTTCAAGTCATCCTCCACCTGTTGTTTCCATCTCAGTCGAGGCCTCCCCCTTCCTCTGCTGCCGAATTCAGGCGACGATAGGAAAACCTTCTGTGCTGGAGCTTCTTTGTCCATTCGCATAACATGGCCCAGCCAGCGGAGTCTTTGGGCTTTAATTCGCTGGACTATGGTCAGATCTGCGTAGAGCTCGTACAGCTCATCGTTAAATTTCCTTCTATACTCGCCGTTGGCATCACGGGAAGGACCATAAATCTTCCGGAGAACTTTTCTCTCAAATACTCCAAGGGCCATCTCATCTTCTCTTGACATTGTCCATGAATCTGAGCCATACATCAGGACAGGTATGATGAGAGACTTATAGAGCGTGATCTTTGTTCTTCGAGAGAGGACTTTACTTCTCAATTGCCTACTCAGTCCAAAGTAGCACTTGTTGGCAAGAGTGATTCTCCGCTGGATTTCTAGACTGATATTATTTTCGGTGTTGATACTGGTTCCCAAATAGACGAAGTCCCTCACAGTTTCAAATTTGTAACTATCAACAGTAACATGGCTGCCAAGGCGCAGGTGCGCCGATTCTTTCTTTGATGACAGCAAATACTTCGTCTTGTCCTCGTTCACGGCAAGACCCACTTTTTTCGCTTCCTTATCCAGTCCAGAGAAGGCAGCGCTTACGGCTTGTTAAGGCCAATGATATCAATATCATCGGCATACGCCAGCAATTGCACGCTCTTGGAAAAGATTGTACCATTGCGGTTTAGCTCTGCTGCTCGAATTATCTTCTCCAGCATCAGATTGAAGAAATCGCACGAAAGGGAGTCGCCCTGTCTGAAGCCTCGTTTGGTTTCAAATGGCTCAGAGAGGTCCTTCCCGATTCTGACGGAGCTGTTGGTATTGCTCAACGTCATTTGGCAAAGCCGTATAAGCTTTGCAGGGAAGTCAAATTCAGACATGGCGGCATACAGGCAACTCCTTTTTGCGCTGTCAAAAGCGGCTTTGAAATCGACAAAGAGATGGTGTGTGTCGATTCTTTTATCATGGGTCTTCTCCAGGATTTGGCGTATCGTGAAAATCTGGTCGATGGTAGACTTACCAGGTCTAAAGCCACACTGATAAGGTCCAATCAGTTTGTCTACGATGGGCTTCAGCCTTTCACACAACACGCTAGAAAGAACCTTATATGCGATATTAAGAAGACTAATTCCGCGGTAGTTGGTGCGGTTAGCGGGATCGCCTTTCTTGTGGATTGGGCAAAGCACACTTAAATTCCAATCCGGAGGCATGCATTCGTCTGACCATATTCTGCATAAGAGCTGATGCATGCTTTTTACCAGCTCTTCGCCTCCGCGTTTGAACAGCTGGGCGGGTAGTCCGTCTTTTCCAGGCGCTTTGTTGTTTTTGAGCCGGGATATATCTATCCTCACTTCATCATAGTCAGGTGGTGGGACGACTTTTCCATCGTCAGGGATTGGGGTATCGGGTTCGACGTCTCCCTCGCAATTTAGCAGTGAGGAGAAGTGCTCCCTCCATAATTTTAGTACACTTTGTACGTCGGTTACCAGGTCGCCATTATTGTCCTTACAGGAGCTTGCCCCGGTCTTAAAACCTTCCGTCATCCGCCGGATCTTTTCATAGAATTTTCGGGCATCATTCCTGTCAGCCAGCATCTCAAGCTCCTCACACTCACGCCTTTCGGCCTCACTTTTCTTTTTTCTGAAAAGGCGTCTCTCTTCCTTCTTTGCCTCACGATATTGTTGCCATACACTGCGGGTTGCGCCCGTTCGCAACGTCTCCTTGTAGGCAGCGTCCTTTTTTTTCGAGGCAGTTTTGCATTCCTCATCGTACCAGTTGTTCTTGCGGGCACGCTGGAACCCTATAGTGGCCTCAGCGGCGGTACGCAATGAGTGAGAGATATGCTTCCATTGCTCGGTTACATCGTTAGGTCGAGGATTGCCCTCTGCTAGCAGGTGTGAGAGTCGAGTTGTGAAATTATCAGCTGTCTCTGTCATGCGCAGCTTCTCGACGTCAAACTTTCCTTCCGTTACTGTGCGCACTTTCTTCGTTGCACAGAGGCGTGTGCGTATCTTGGCTGCGACAAGATAATGGTCAGAGTCAATATTGGGACGACGCAGTGTACGCACGTCCAGAACGGTGGAGCTATGTCTGCCGTCAATCAAGACATGATCAATCTGGTTTCTAGTTCTTTGATCAGGGGACAGCCATGTGGCTTGGTGTATTCGCTTATGCTGGAACCTGGTACTACTGATGACCATATTGCGAGCAGCGGCGAAGTCAATCAACCTAGTGCCGTTGGGGGATGTTATATCGTGGAGACTGAATTTTCCAACTGTGGGACCAAAGACTCCTTCCTTGCCCACCTTGGCATTAAAGTCGCCGAGCACGATTTTGATATCATGCTGTGGGCAGCGATCATAAGACTTTAATATAACATTCTTGGAAAATATTCAAAAAATGTAAGTAAATATTTTACAAAACCAAGTAACTTTACCAGTTGCTAGGCTTATATTTGCAATATAAAATAAATATTTGAGATAATTTTAAAATTATTGCAGGGATCAGGAGAGAGAAGAATGGGAAATTAGCCCAACCTCAGTTGGCGATCCAGCTTACATCCTACCAGATGATGCATCTGAAAGTACTGGTAGTGAAGTACCTGAAAGTGAAGAAGAATATCTCGAGTCAGATTCTGGCCAAGAGGAAAATGCAGGGTGCGACCAGCCAAATAAATGGCGTTTGCTTCCGGCATGCGATTGCCGGAGGAAATGCGGCAGATATATTTCACAAGAAAGGCGGACAGAAATTTTCTTAGCTTATTCGAAGATGAACTTTGCAGAAAAGCGCCTTTATATTGATGGATTGGTCATTCTTAAGCCCAAAAGAATGAATACATCTACAAAACGAAAGTGCACGTATGTTTATTATTTGCCATTGACATCCCATAACCAGCTGGTTTGTAAGAAAATGTTTTTAAACACACTCGGATTGACATCTGATTGGGCTATTACTGCAAACTTTAAAAGCAAATCCGCAAATTCCGGAATAGTTAACCTAAAAGACGGCAGAGGTAGAGCCATTAATGAAAGCAGGAAGGCTGACAAGATTGCGACCGACAACAAGATTATATCACATATTGCTAAATTTCATCCTCATGTAAGTACAATTGAGCACAGGCTCAAATTATATAGAAAAAGAGGCTATGAGTACATTTGTAAATTTAAAGGTATCGCATTACAAACTGGATCATGCACCAAACCGACAATATTTGCCATCTGATCTTACAATAAAATGTATGTTTGATGATTACATCAAAAACTATCATGCGAAAGTTTCTTATACTAAATATGCTCAAGTGTTTCGGTCTCAAAATATTGGCTTCGATGCTCCATTACAAGATGAATGCCCAACTTGTCAGATTTATAAAATGCACGAAAAGAATGTTGACGAAACACATACCAACGAGGACTGCGAAACCTGTCAAGCAATGGCTGCTCATAAGAAAGCCTACAATTTAGCCCGCGCTGCATATAAAAAGGATAAAAATAGCGCTTGGCGTTTTACTACGCATGCCTACTCAGGAGATATGCAAAAAATTTTAATAATTGCAAAAATGCCAACAAAAAACATATACTTTATAAGCTGGCTTGTCTGCTTCAATGAGACATTTGCTGTGTTGCATGGTCAAAAGGAAACCGAAAAGGCTAAAGATATCTGTGTCCTTTGGCATGAGGAAATAAATGGACGAAATGCCCCCGATGTTGCCTCAACATACTATAAAATCATACTTAAGTCGGCAATAGAGGTCACAGACTTTGTATTTTGGGCAGACAATTGTTCAGCCCAAAACAAAAACTGGATACTTTACTCAGCATTTGTGCAAATTGTCAACCAAAGTGGCGGGCCTAATTCAATACAAATGAAATATTTCGAATCCGCACATTCATATATGAAAGCAGATTCTGTTCACGGCCACATAGGAAGAAATTGGAAGCAAGCTTCGGAAATTTTAAATTTTGATGATTTAGTGTCGTTGATAGAATCGTCGAGTCGAGGTACGAGGTTTAACAAATCTGTGCCAATGACTTCGTGGCCTTCAAAAATGTTACAAAAACAAATAAGCGTAGTCAAATACCTCGTCTTAGTGCTATAAAAATTGCGGAGTTCAGAAAAGGGTCGTTGGAACTATCTTATAAAACATCGTTCGATACGCATGCAGAGTTTTGTAGCATCCAATTAGTTAACCAAGTTGATATCGAAGTATTTCCGTCTCGTAACGTTGCAAAACGAGGAGTCAATCCTTACAAAAAAAAAGGAAATTATGGATAAAATTGTTCCCTTAATGCAAAATAATGAAAAGAAACAGTTTTGGAACAATTTATTTGAAAATAAGAATTCGCGAGATCTATGCTGCAACCCGGCCACGTCAAATTAAAACATTAATACCTTTATACATTATTGCACATATGTGATGTCTTAGATATATAAAAAAATATTTTGAATAAAAAGCATGAAGCACTAACAATTTCGTTTTTATGTGAAAGTGCACAACAAACCCAAGTAACCATCAACTTGCTTGGATTTGCCGTGAAACAAAATTTTTTTTGTATGAAACCCAAAAATCGTAACAATTCAAAATCAAAGTTACTTGGAAGTTGCTTGGTTTTGTTCTTACACAAAATTTCTTCTTGTATGAAAGGCGAAAAACGTGTTTTTTTAAAACTCTGTAACTGTTTATCTTGGCCAATAAATTCATAACTTCGTCGCAAAAAATTCCTTGCACATGTGCATAAAAAAAATTTGGGGTCTTATCTTGTCATAATTGAAAATGTTGTATAAAAAAGTTGATATTTGCCGGAGATATGGGCTGCTACGCAAAATCTTAATTTCCCAACATTTTGAAAAAACTAGTTACTTGGTTCTGTTGTGTCACGGGAGAGTTGCCTCTCGATGATATATATCCAAAAATATCAGTATTGTCAATTAGTTAGTGCCAAAAAAATGACGTCAAAACCGGAAACCGGATGAAATTTCCAAAAATTTCAACTTCTGGATTAAAAACCATATCATACTTTTTCAAATAAATAAAACACTCCATATATTTCGAAAGTGTCAACAATTCTCTACCCAAAACCGTTAACAATTTTGAAATCAGATGAAAATTGGGTTTTAAATGAATTTTTGTTTACGAAGAAACTGAAAAAACGGGTTTTTGGCCTTAAAACCAGAATTAAGGGGGTGTTACAAATCTTTTAAAGGGCGTTTCGTGTATAACTCGACCAAATGAACAATATCTACTAGGTCGCTTCCAGTAGCGGCGCTAGCCCAAATGCAGGTGTGGGCGCACGAGCTTTGCGAGGCCGCAGTTATTTAAAAAATAAGAGGCTTTGCGAGGCATATGTTATATCCCCACCATGGGTTCATAACACGGTTTGTTCTTACAATAAAAAAGGCCACAATTCCGATGCTTTGCATGTTTATTCCAGCAAATATTACATTATTTAAAGACATGCTTTTATTGGAGAAGGTACTGGTTTTCAGAATACAGTTTAAAAAACTATATCGTTATTTTACTATTTTCGATATTCGATTTGCTTCGATGATAGCTTACCTATTTTTATACCCAGCGTACTAGTACTAGTACAAGGGTATTATAATTTTGTCCACATAACGGTACTACGTAACGGCACAAAATAATCGATAGATATAGAGTTCTATATATGAAAGTTCTTAGGTTGAAAAGAGTAGTTCATTAAGACATGTCCGCCTGTCTGTCTGTCTAGAGTAAAAATTTAGATATTTGCATGAAATTTTGTATACAGGTTACTTTCTGGCCAAGGTAGGTGAAATCGGATGATAACCACGCCCCCTTTTTCGATATCGAATTCAACTGGTCGTAACTTTTAAACTGATTAGGGTAGAACGATGAAATTTGGCACAAAGCATACTAGTATCGTTGGAAGTGTACTTGATAAAATCGTTCTCCAACCACGCCCACTTTCGATATCGAAAACTTTGAAAATCACCTAAATTAACATAATTCGGTAACGGAACACGGAGGGAAATCTATGGATGGAACATCCATAATTATTGATATCACATTAAATAAAAATTGATATTTCTGTCCCATCAATGAATATGGATGTTTCATCAATGCTTTTTTGATAAATCACTATTGAAATGGTATCCATATAAACTATTGATAAATTCTAAATAGTTTAAAAAAACAAAATTTTATATAATTTGGCATCTGGTTTCAGTGAGACTCGAACCATGCTCCTCTGGCACGTTAGCCCAGTATTCTACCATTCGGCTACGGCATATTATACAATTTTTAGAAAAATGTTCAATCATAAGAAATTCAAAAAATTTTGAATTTAAAAAACCCGCTCCAACAAGTTGTAATATTGTTAGAAAATCCATAGTAAAAATTGTGATTATGCGTCCCAGAAAAATTTACATTTCGTCCATATATATTAATACGCTGTCTCTACCATTATTACTATGTAGTAAATATGGATATACCGACAATAAAAATTCATATCAGTCATAATTCATATTAGTATTCTATCCATAAATATAAAAAATAGTACATCATATCGAAATGGTTGACATGTCATTTTGCTTTTTATTGGGAGCAAATAATATTTGATAACTCGCTCATTCTGAATGAATATTGCATCAAACTCGGCGCTATCAATAGTGATATTGTCACAACATTCAATGCATTTCTCTGAGTGAAATGGCTAAAATTATATAGTTTGGTAGGATGAGCCCCTAGTCATTGTATTATGATTTTTTGATAAATTTTTAAAAGTAGGCGTAGCACCGCCCACTTTTAAGGGAGGCATTTTTGAAAATTCGACTGGTCGTAACTTTTAAACTAATTACGGTGGAACGATTAAATTGGTTAAAGGTATACTAGCATAATAGGGAGTATACCTGATGTAATTGGACGAAATCGCTTCCCAACCACGCCCGCCCTCGAACTTAGACTTCTGGCTAACTGAGCCTTAATCACCGAAGCGGTCGCAGCAACCCTGCGGCAGCCCATTTCACCACACTTCACACCCACATTGTATAAACTATTGTACCCGCCACACGATTTACTTTTGCGCTCCCGCTAGTTAAAGCTAAATTTAAATTTAAAATCAAATTTCTTTTCCTTATTTATTGTGTTGGAAATGTGAGTGCAGTGAAGTGAAGTGTACCCAATTATATACATATGGTCCATCTTCGCCTAAGTGAACAGCACCTTTGGACAGTGACAAAAAAAAAATATATTAAATAAAGTCCACAACAATAAAACAAAAAAGGCGCAATAAATATGGACAGTGGAAAAAATATAAAAGTGAACAAATAAATCAACATAAAGAGACAATATACAGTCCACAAGAAAGAAGTTGAAAAAAAAATAATTACAAAAACAAAAACATGCAAAAGTAAAACCCAATATTAGGGTGAACGAAAAAAAAAAATTCAGAAAACAAAAACTTAAAATATTTAAACAAAATAATTTCCTTTTCGGGCGCGCCGGTCAACAAACAACAACAAAATAGTAAAAACTAAAATACAACAACAAAAACTACAGTCTACCAATATAAAACCGGGCGCGAAAAAATACAAAAATACTTAATACAAATTGCTAATGAATATACAAAAGGAAAAAGCGAGGGAAAGAATTGCAAAAACAACAACAATAAATATATATTATCAAACAAGGATAAGTAAATTCCCCCTTAACCATTGCAAAAAAGCGGTGAGTTGTATGATTTCCAATTACTAAGACGTTCATTTGGTATTTCTACGGATTTTTTTCCATAAATCCGTATCAGCCAAAATCGAACCGTTGCAAATAAAAGTATATACATACTAGAGATATACGCCGCCGGCAAACGCCGCCGCCGCCGCCGACAAAAGTCATTTTCGACGCGCCGCCGCCGAATAGCCTTTTTAGCGGCGCGGCGGCGGCGGCGGCGCGCGCCGGCGCGTTTAACATTTTTTTTGTGATAATTTTCTAAAGTTACAAATTTTTTTTTTTAATTTACAACACACTAATGGCCGCGCCCTAAATGTGTTAAAAGTGCAGGTATTTGTTTCCTTTAGGGGTCAACTGTTAATAAATTAGCTAAAATTGTGCGGGAGGGCTTAAAACACGGGATTTGGCCTCAGGATCACGAATCCGGAAACGCTTTTTTTTATTATTTTGAGTTACATATTTGCGATCAAAGTTGTAAGTTTTCATGTGATTGTAATTTATTTAGGCCGTCCCTAAAAAGCGCTTCCGGATTCGTGATCCTGAGGCCAAACCCCGTCTTTAGAGTCATCCCCCATAATTTTAGCTAATTTATTAGCAGTTGACCCCTGAAAGAAACAAATACCAAAGTGCAAAAGATGATGGATCTAGCAGCTGTATTTCACACATATGTATGTACCTTTTATTGATTGCCGGTTTCGACAAATGATTTCCATTCAAAGTAATGACCACAATGTCCCACTCCAGTTTTTGTATTCTTAAAAGTATAAATTACATGAAAATTTCATTTTTTTTGTTGTGTAAACTTGCCAAACATTATTTACACTTAATAACTTTGGTTTTGTTATTGGATTGGCAGGGTTATCAAAATGGCATGGTTATTTGCAAAAAATAAGTCAGGTGTCGCATGTTCAATATTTATCACAATGTTTGTACCTGCAAAGGTATGCTATACGTTCAATATATATCGCAATGATCCATTTAACAAGATCTCGCATTACAATAGAACTCTGACGCACGTTTTTTAAACATGCCTGCATGACTTTAAATGACTGAAATGTTATTAAATACCCTGCTAGACAGTGCTATTGCATTCAGTTAGCTTTGTAATGTTGCCTTTGAAAACGTTATAGAAAATCGAGATGTAAATATTAGATGTTTTATATTTACATCAGGAATTTTCAAAGGCTACATTACAAAGCTAACTGAATGCAATAGCACTGTCTAGCAGGGTAGATAATAAGAACAAAAACAAACAAACAAATGTTGTGATACTTCGAACGGGATCTGCAAAGCAGATGAATTTTAACTGGAACCTTCGGAATGCTATGCCTAAAGCATGACAGATAGCACATGTAAAGTTGTGTCATAAAGCTTTAACTAACTTAAAATCACGTTTAAGTTGGACTAGGACTACGGGCTAATGCTTAAAATATCTTATGCTGATTTCGTTTCCTCGAAAAAATGTGTCTCTGATCTGATTGTGAAAAGCATCATTGTGAATAAGTTTGCCACTTTTGTATTGAATTCCTATTTTTGCTCATCTCTTTCAATCTTCCCATCTCTTTCTATCATTCGGTAGAAGATAGGAGAGTCCGTCATGTTGATGTGTGCAGGATGTAAATAAAATGTCAAAATAGCATTTGTTGTTATTCACAATGGTTTGGGACACATTTTTTAATGAAACGAAAGCTGTGTTCCGTGGCAAAACTTGCAAAAATTGTCAGTAAAGAGAGAATGAAGTTAAACTCTCTCAAATCGCAAAAAGTAAAAGGTTTTGACCGAACAGGACTCAGTAAAAGCTTGCAGCAAAACAGCTGTTTGTGTTGACAACATATTTTATTTGTTTTTCGTTTTACACTCATTCAGTTAATTTTTATACCCAGCTGTACTTGTACACAGGGTATTATAACTTTGTTAGGATAACGGTTGGTTGTACAGGTATAAAGGAATCGAGATAGATATAGACTTCCATATATCAATATGATCAGGATCGAAAAAAAATTTGATTGAGCCATGTCCGTCCGTCCGTCCGTCCGTCCGTCCGTCCGTCCGTCCGTCCGTCTGTCCGTTAACACGATAACTTGAGCAAATAATGAGATATCTTCACCAAATTTGGCATGCGTACTTATTTGGGTTCAGAATAGATTGCTATTGAAAATGGGTAAAATCGGACCATAACCACGCCCCTTTTTCGATATCGAAAATTTCGAAAAACGTATAAAATGGGTTAATTCAATATTAGAAGCAGCTACAATGATAAAATTTGCAATATGTATTGATTTAGATGTTCTAAGGCCGATTTTATACAAATTTTTGAAAAGGGGGCGTGGTACCGCCCACGTATATTTGAAGAAATTTTAAAATTTTGACTCTTAATAACTTCAGAACAGTTTATGCTAGTATAATGAAATTTCGTAGAGGACATACTATTGTTGTGGTAAATTCAGCTATAGAAAATAAACGAAATCGCTTCGCGACCACGCCTACTTTTTCATAAAAGTTATATTGAAAGGAGGTGGAAATATTGAAAAGTCCATATCTAATTAACTGATTTCGCTATAATAATATAATTTGGTACATACATCAACTTTCATATTCTTTACATAATTTTTTCAAAATTTTGGAAAGTGGGCGTGGCACCGCCCACTTATGAGTCAAGCAATTTTTAAATTCGACTGCTAACAACTTCAGAACGGTGTGAGATAGATTTACGAAACTAGGTATACAAAACAAAGAATAACAGCATTTTATGTGCACAGCTGGGTATGTAATGTTCGGTTTCACCCGAACTTAGACTTCCTTACTTGTTATGTTTTAATTTATAATTAATGGTTTCTTTTCATTATTGCTAGATATATACACCAACGTTACTTTATTTACTTACATCATTAATTGGTAAATTTTCCATATTTAACACAAATTTAAAATTTCAATTGTACGTATGTTACGATCAGCTGTTTTCACTTGCAACTTTTACTGAGTCAAATTTCCCCAGTAAAAACTTGCAGCTCTTTCTGTCGATGAATTGTCAAAATGCGCTCTCTCGCTGCAAGTGTTTTGCGCCACCGAACAACTTCACAGTCAAAATTATATAAAATTTTAACGCCACCGAACAAAGCTGAAATCAGCATTGCTTAAAAATTGTCGCCAATGAAAGTATGCGGAGAAAAGTCAGTTAAACGTATTCTATGTCTACAACTATACAAAACAATGTATGCATTAACTGTCAAAATGTGTGTCAAATGAAAACAGTACTAACTGACGCGGCAGACGTTGTCCTGCCACAAATTTATTTCCCTGCATATTTCTCTAGCCCGATCAATATATCTCAATCTTTATCCCCATCCATAACCCTATCCCCTATCCCTATCAGGTTATAAAAGCCAATATGAAAAAACTGATGGGTGATATAATTCATGGGTAATTATCTAAATTAGCTGTCAGCTGCTAATAAATAAGTTAAAATTATGAAACAGGGCTCAAAGGACGGGTTTTGGCCTCAGGATCACGAATCCGGAAGCGCTTTTTTTTTTAATATTTTTGTTTTTTTTTGTTTCGGAGATTTATTAAAACGATGTATTTTATTAAAATACTTTTAGCCAAAGAGCAAAAACTTTATATCATTAAGAGCTGTCACTCATTAATTTTTTTTTCGGTGAAAACAGTGAAAAATATATATGCCGTTTTCTTTTGGGGTCTCGGTAATTTGTTTTTCTCATTTTTGTGAATTCGACAGCTGGTAAACTTTTACTTCTACTCACGTGTTACTTCAGGGCTGGTATGATTGAAACCTTTAAAAAGACTTTTGCTGTTTTCATTGTGGAGCAATAAATAACGGGTGACGGCTCATTTTCATATATACTTTTTTTGCAAAAAGCATGAAAGTCAATAAAACACAGACGTGATCAATTTGAAAGTGTAACACCTGCCTTTGCCAATTTACTTTATACCAGGCATTACTACTATAATCGCTATCTCTAGCCATTATCACATCTCTACAAAATTTCACAGAAAAAGTTTACGCGCGAACGAAATTTTAAAAGAATTGCTCTTAATAAGGTAAGTAATTCATATAAATATATATAATCGCTTCCCCGGTGGAACAAACTTGGTAATGAACATTTGCGTCATTCTTCCGGCGGGAAAGCGATATTGGATTTACATTTGATATTTTTTTATTATCTACTATTAAATAGATGGATAAATGTGTGAAGGAATATGCCGTAAAGTTGCAACGAGCAAGTTTGCGGCACACCAGCAAAGTATGGGAATACTTCGGGACGTTAGAGGAGACTAAAGTTGGTAAAGCCATTGAAGAGGAAAAGGTGTTCTGCAGTCTCTGTCTAAAAAATCAGATAAAAGAGGATGATTCTGCAATATTTTCTTGGTAAGTCAAAAGCCCTAAACACATGGCAGTAATAGTGTAACCCAGCAAACATTGCTCTACTTTTTCTCAAACCTTTGAAAAACTATATAGTATAGTTCTCAAGTTGATACCCAAAATCATTTTCCAAGTATCCTCCAACCTTTGAGATATTTTGACAACTTTATAATTTTCAAGTTGATATCCATCATATTCTCCAATCTCCAGCTTTTAATATTCGAATTAAATTTGAAGCGCTAAGCCGACATTTATGTAAATAAAAATTTTATGTCAACTTATTCAAGGCGTTTTAATTTATAAAAATCATAATCAATTTTGTTTTTCTTGGTATTTGTTTTCAGAGTCGCATTTATAAATTTTAATCAAATTAAAGAATTTCATTTGAGTAAAAACTTGAATTTGAGATCTGACGTAAGTCAAGCCTAAATGTTTGTTGGGAAACATGCAAGCAGCATATTTTGCTAGAGTAAAGTCGAAATGGAATAAATCGGTCAATTCGAACTGGAATATTTTTGAACTCACAGGCCCGTAGTCATAGTCGAATAAAAATAGAGTTTTAACTATTTTAACATGATATTAAAGTAAACATCATCTTATGTCTATCATAGTCAACATAAAATACATTTATATCTAATATGGAGATGCAATGTTAAAATGAAGAAAATGCTATTTTAACATTTTAAACAAGCGGTGTGTGGCTATGGTTATGTGGGTGACAGTACATGAGTTTACCCTCTGTCGGTTATTAGCACAGATGTGTTATGGCTTGTGACACAGATATGCTATGTTAATTGACACAGGGTGATCTTGCGAAAGTATACAAAAATTCTTCATACTACAAACCAAATTATTTTCTTTTCACAATGATAAAATTTGCAATATGTATTGATTTGGATGTTCTAAGGCCGATTTTATCAAATTTTTTTTCTTTATTTCACAAATAACTTTCAAAACTTATTTTAGTGCTAAAATTACGTCGTACAGCAAGAACGTCTCAACAGGGAATTTAACACGTCATTTAAAAAACGAGCACAATATTCGTCACTTTGATGCAGAAAATACTTCTTCATCTACACTGACAAATTTTTTTCAAAAATGTCCAAAAAAAAGTTCAACTGATTCTAAATGGATGTTGGGAAGGGACTTAGCCTTATGGATGGCACGTGATTTATTACCGTTCCATACAATTGCACACAATGGAATAAAAGACTTTTTAAAAAAATACCATGTAGTAGTAAACGATAATGATATACCACATTATAAAACAATTGCAACAACAGCATTAGATGATGTTTATGAAAGCGTTTTAAAAGTCGTTAAAGGAAAAATATCTGGGATGGAACATTTTGCTTTAACTTTCGATCTATGGACGGATAACTACTGTAGGCGTAATTATATAACTTTTACTTTTCATTACCTTTCAACAAACTTCGCTATGTCGAGTCTCACACTAGAAACAAAATATGTCTCAAAGTCCCATACAGGAAACAACATATTGCAGGAGATTGAGGAAGAAACTGAATACTTTAACGTAAAGCTTGGTTCGAATTTCGTTGTCACTGACCAAGGCAGTAATATGAAGAAAGCCATCGATTTGGGCAACCTTAACAACCACTTCTGTATTGGGCATGGGCTTCACAACTTGCTTACGGTAGATGGGTATGATTCCGTTCCAGAAATAAATCGTCTAATTTTAAAGTGTAAAAAAATCGCGCGAGCCCTACGTTTCAAAACACATACTCTGAAGTTACAGGCCGATGCCATACAAAAAGAGATTTTGTCAAAAATTGATAACTTGGAAGAACTCCTGGCTTCAGAAGACGCTTCATGGGTCGACTACGACGAAGGGTTCGGTCCCCTTGATGATGTGTCCTTGGAAGTATATAGAAACATAAATAATACCAATGACTTGCATGGCAGTTTGGTGGATAAGAGAAACATCACCCTTAAAAATTCGATATCTACAAGATGGCACAGTGTCTTATCATTACTTGATAGTCTTGGATCTCAAAGGGCTGCCATTAATAAACTTCTTTTAAACTGTAATAAAAGTGACTTAATTTTACTCGAAACGGAAGTACTACTATTGTATAAATTAAGAGACTTTTTGCAAAAATTCAAAGATGCTGTCAATATTCTTTCTGGGGACTCATACCCATCGATTTCTCTTGCGTTAATCATTCGAACTGAGATATTATCAATATTATCTGAAAACGATGACACTGATTTAAATCAGAATAATTTCAGCTTTTGTCACGATCATTTATTGCAACAAATAAAAAAAAATATAAAGAGTAAACTTGACTATAGATTTCCAATAACTGATATTTTAGTATGCGCAACGCTGCTGGATCCGCGTTTTAACACATTAGATTGTGTTACAGAATACTGCAAAAGCAAATGTAAGACAGAAGTACAGTTTTTGATAGAGATGTATAAAAGACTTGTTGGTGATTCATCAAAAAACGGAAATAGTGTAAACGATTCTGAAGAAACTTCACCTTCTTCTAAAATATTGAAACTTGCCAAGCGGTATTCTTCGAGTTTGAAAAACTCTAATTTAGAAGCAGAATGTCATTTGCTGCTAAGTCTGTCCTCCAATCAGAATGTTTTAGAGTTTTGGAGGGAAAAGGCGGCTGCAATGCCCTTGCTATCCAAGCTAGCAAAAAAAGTTTTATGCATACCTGCAACAAGTACGCCGAGTGAGCGAGTTTTTTCTATAGCTGGTCTGACAGTCACAAATAAGCGGTCACAGCTAAGCCCTCACAACATTAACAAAACAATTTTTATCCATGACAACTACGAGTCTTGTGTAGAATATTTAAAATGATTATTTTTCGCTATGAAAAGAGACACATACAACTTTATAAACATAAGTTATACACAACAACAACTGTACAAAGAAGTGAAATGGTACACATTTTTTTTTTAAACTAAATAAGTAAATTTCTATCAATGTAAGCATTACAATAGCTTTACTTTTATGTTAACAATGTATACAAAGACTGAATTGATATAATATTACACTATAAACATATATTTTAAATCACACATGCATATTGTAGTGATCATAACAAAGCCTTCGGTTAATGTACATAATTTTAGTCCTAGACTCAATATGTAACATAGTTATTTCAGAGTAAGAATTTGATTAAAAGACTGCTATGCGTTATGTTTTTAGCATTCTTCTATATTATATTATAAAATGTGAAACATTTAAAGTTACGTTCATTTACATTACATAAAAAATGTACCCAAAATTTTTTGTCAGTTCAATAAAAATCCCAACAATTGAAATTATGGAGTTTTTAAATTCAACATGCGATTTTTTTATACCACCACGCCGGCGCAGCCGCCGCCGCCGCTATAAAATGGGCCTTACGCCGCCGCCGCCGACAAATTTGACGGCGTATACCTCTAATACATACATATATTCAAATATTTAATATTGCTAAGAATTTTCTATTAGAATACGGAATTTAAAAAAAAGTAACGTGAAAAAAAATATATACATATAAATATTTTCATCCCTGTCAAAGTCCGACCATCCTATTTTACGTACATACCTAGGTATATGTAAATAGTATAATTTCCATATTAAGTCCCGCATTAAGTATTACAACAAATACTTACTAAAAGAAATAAAAAATCTCACCGCGGACATACTGCTTATTTTTCGTGTTGTCAAGCACAAATCGAAATTTCCAAAAACAAATATAGGTTTCAAGTCTGACTTGCAAATTTTACCGGCAATACCCCTCTTAGCTTGCATTCCCTTGCGCACATAAGTCAAGAAAAGGCAGGATTACACTAACAAAATAAGCAGTAGAAAGAATAAAGAAAATTAAACCAAAATATTAAAGTTGTTAGCGAAGCTATTTTCTGTTCTCCCATTAAAAGAACTGAGTGATTATCAACAAAAAATATACGGACACACAAATTAGGGATAAAGCTAGTCCAGCATCCCAAAAGACAAAAAAAAAATATATATAAACAACAAAGTTCCTTGCACTTAATTGCATTGAATTTAACATTGTAGAAAAAAAAGCACGAAACAAAACAAACCCTATTGTTTACCTGCATTGCTTTTCTTCTCTGTAAGGTATACAAACAGACAAGCACACAAACGTGTAGCAGCCACCCTCGCTAACTAGATTATACCCAACAAAAATTTTTGATAGTACTTATAAATTGACATACCTTCCAAAAAATATTGTAAGTACTTATAAAAATTATATAAGGTAATAATAAGCGGTATTATTTCCATTTAACCTTTGGCATATTTGCACAATAAAAAGCCAAGGTAGAAAATACACTCGCGTGCAAAATAAAAGTAGCGATAGCAATAAAATCCCGATTCAATAAACATAATTTTTGTTATTGAATAATATAATAATATACAGACATTAATATAAATTGATATCTATTTATATTAACAGATCAAATCGTTAACGACTAAAAACCGGCAGTCGCGCGGAAAAAATATAAGCACCGATAAAAATAAAACTCGGTAATACAAAAAAAAAAACGTTTAATAATATTTATATTTATTAAATTTCAAAAACATAATGTCCGACCCAAAATCCCCCCATATCGTAGTAGAGCCGAGCAAACTGGGTGAAGACGAAAAGCCCCAAGGCAGCCCTGCTGACGGCACCCGCTCAAAACAAGGTGGAAAGCAAAAAAGAAGCAAAGAATTTTCAGCAGCAAAATTCATAACCGAAAGTGACAGTATCATAAGATACTGCACTAGATTCGCCTCAATCCCTATAGAGGATAATACGGAATCGGTTCTACAAGTCAAGGACAAATCTCTTGACAGATTTTGGACACGGCTCCAAACGGCATATGACGCAATCATCGAAACCGATGATTCAGACTTGCCAGAAAATTTTAAAGAATCGGCTTATTCAAAGTATGAAAACTGCTTAGACCGTTATGAAGAAACAAAGGCCATGATCTCCGATCAATTAAAACTTTTAAGGCCAATTATTGCACCTACTCTACAACGAGTAGAGTTGCCCCAAACACAAATCAAGGAAATAAATTCAGGCATATATCTCAAAGTGCCGGCCTGTGATACTGAAGTATTTCATGGGGGCTATGAGCAAGGGTGTACCACATTATCCCCAAAAACAAAATCCCCAAAACAAAATCCCCAAAACAAAATCCCAAAATCAAAATCCCCAAAACCGAAATCCCCTGATTCAAAATCCCCAAACTCAGAATCCCCAAAATCAAAATCCCCAAAATAAAAATCCCCAACACGAAATCCCCATTTTATGTGTGAAATAAATTCAAATTAGGTTCAAATCGCCGCGATTTTCAACCTAATTTGAATTTATTTCACACATAAAATGGGTGTTGAACTATTGGGTCTGCATGTAATGAGTTGGCTATTTTGCTATTGAAACTAATAAGCAGTATTAGCTAAGTCGATTGAGTTTCGTTTACGACGCAGGGCGTGAGTCCAATGCCTGGTCTATGCTCAATATTTTTTTAAATTTTATATAACTTGTATTTTTTAGTAATTGGGCCAAGTTCTAAAAATTATGTTTGCTGGGTCGGAGCTGCTTCGGCCGATAAATTAAAGAAAACAAAAAAGTGTTTCTTCTTCATCAGGAAATCTGTATATATTTAACACAATAAACATGAATAAAATTACATGAGTAACATTTCAAATTTCCATTTAAAACTAATAACTCACATTTAATATTATTAAATTAACAATTACATATTTTTTACATGTTTGTCTGCATCCCGTTCTTTGTTCTTCTTTTGTTTTGTTTGCTTTGCACGATTTTTGTGTAAGCGCTATTTGTGTTGTCTACGTCTTCCTTGAAATTCATTACTCGGCTTTGCTGTTGTTGTATTCGCAGACTTTCCAGTGTCATTCTTCTTTTTGTTTTACCTTCGATGTCCAATATTCGTACATTGTCAAAATCAGTTGTGTGATTATTTTCTATCAGGTGCTGTGCGAGCGCTGTTGTTGTCCTTTTGTTTTTCGCGTCCGCTTTATGTTCATGTATTCGTATATTTAAGCCTCTTTTCGTCGTACCGATGTAGCACTTATTGCAGCCACCACTATCATTGCCTTTGCATGCTATTTCATAGACTACGTTGTTTTGTTCTTCTTTTTGAATCTTGTCTTTTGTTTTGGTAAATATTTGTTTAAGTGTGCTGTGGGGTCTGTGGGCATATGTTGTGTTTTAATTTTTTTATTATTCTTTTTAATGCTTGGTTATTAGTTAGTCCAGGTACATAAGTTACTCCAATATATTTTTTATTTTGCTTGTTTTCTATTTCATTTTGGTTGTTTAGATTACACTGGTCGACGGCCAAAATTTACCAGAGACGCCGTTATGAAATTCGTATGTAAAACCACCCCCTGATTTCGAAAATCGAGTTCATTTTTGATTCTATGGTACCGTTTTTGAGATATTTGCATTTTACCGTTATTCGAAAAAACCAAAAAGATGGCTCCCTATAATTACATATATCTCACGAACGGGTCAAGCGATTGCAAAAAGGTTGACAGAATCAAAAAGACGATAAAATTTGCTATAAATGCATCATACATTGTTTTTTGCTCAACCAGATAGTTTGCGAGATATTAGCTTATCATTTCATATTTTTGTTTTCTTTTATGAAAAAATATGAAAAAAATTACTCTTTGCGTGGACAGCATTTCAAAACCAAACCTTTTTTTCTAGATATTTTTTCTTTACGTAGAGATCTGTTTTATTAGAAAAAAGATAAGCTATCATCGAAAAAAATCGATGTAAAACTACGTAAGTTATAAGCGATCAAATAAAAATACCCAGGTTGCGCAATTTCAACGTATAGCTCAAAACGTAGGTATGGTATAAGAAAGAAAGAAATATCAAGCTATGCTCTGTTTCTATTGAGTTCAAAGTTTAATTCATGAATGAAATTACCCATATTTTTTACTTTTTTTAAATTTATTTATGTTTATACTATATTCTAACAATCTTTATCTTAATTTGATTTTACTATGTAGTCGAAATAATTATGTGTTCTACTTTGACGCTTATTCAGTTTAGGATCGGTTTCTCTTATGAGAAACCAGCAGTAATCACCCATCATTGCGACGTCCCAGAATCTTTGATATCGATTCTCAATTAATTTCATTTGCTGATGAAACCTTTCGCCATGTTCGTCACTTTCGTCGCCAAGATTTGCCGGAAAAAAGTTCAAATGTGAGTGCAGAAAGTGAATTTTTAAAGACATATTTACGCCTGGAAAGAAAATATTAGTTAGGTAAATAAAATTTTGGGAAATTAATTTTAATAAGCCTTTTATATTTACCCATTTTCGCATAATTATTGATTAAGTCGTTCACTATCTGTTCGTAGTTAGGGATTTTGTATCTACCGAGAAAAGAAGCAACGACCTTTTCAAAGGATTCCCACGCTGCTGCCTCAACTGATGAGAGTAGTCCTTTGAATTGAGTATTGTTGATCAACTTTTTTATTTGTGGTCCAACAAACGACTTTGAGATCAGAACATATTTTCCAATCATGCTCTTCATATTTGATAAATTTGAGAATTTTTTGCATTTCCTCGTAGGTTTCCTTTGTATTTACTGCATGTGCGATCGGGATAGAAGGCTTTTTGTTACCAATATGCAATAATACAGCTTTCAAACTCAGTTTATTGCTGTCTATGAACAATCGCCACTCTTTTGAATCATATGTTTGACCAAACTCTTTGAATAAACCAGGAATGTCGTTGCAGTAGCATATACTGTCTTTCTTGGTATAGTGTTTGGAAAATGGTTCGTGACGAGTTCTACAATATGTCACCTTAACATCGGATGACTCAAATCTAAATTGTTGCATACGGGAAGTGTGGATCTCTGCCTTTTCCTTGGATAGTTCCAAATCTCTTATCCAATCATTAAGTTGTGCTTGTGAGAGAACGTTTCTCTCGTTTCCCACGCGAAATTCAGTACAACTTGATTCCCCGCACTCAGATATTACTGTTGACAATGGAACTGGATCCGCAACTGTCGTTGAATGTAGTACTGGTAATGTCACTGATGGTACGCTGGCACAAGTTACTCTTCTTGATCTTCCAACGCCAAGCACTTTCGTTTGACAAATATAACACTCCTTTGAATGGCAAGTAGATTCTCTCCATATCATTGGTGTAGCAAATTTTATTTGTTGTCCTGATTTCGACTGAATCAATTCTACTCGACACGATGTACACAAAGTGTTCGGTGTCCATGGTTTTTCAGCATTTTTAGGCTCAATGCCAAAATACTTGGAGTATAAAGTTTTGATACGATCTGAGAACACTCGTCGTAGCCTTATGATAGTATATTGGCCACACATGAAACAGAACATATCTGGATCGTTATCACACTCAAATTCTGGCGTCCTTTTACTCATTTTATTTTTTTTTAATAAATCACGGTTTTGAAATTCGACTTATGAACTGAACTATCTCCGGCGAGCCTTGCAGATGTTTTGAAGTTTCAAGGCGCCTTAACTCATATTTATACTCGGAACAAAAATAAAATTGAAAAAATCAAATCTTACCTAGACGGAAAGGTTCCTTTTTATACGAAGCCGGGAAAAGAAAATATTACCTGCTTTAGATGTCGGCTTTAAAAATTTTCTTATAATTTTGAAAATCTACCTGCATACTTACACATAAGTGACGGAAATACATGTTTATAACTACATGCCTACAGCACTTTCGAACCCAACCACTCTTCCTTTCGAAGCAACCACTCTACCTACTATAAAACAATTCGAGTATTAAAAGTACTATTTGATTTATTTAAAGAAAAAGTATTATCATTATTATGGTGTTATTCGTTTATCCGGATAATATCCCATTTGCACTTTATACCTTTAAAATATGTATGTATACATCACACATTGAAGTTGCGCAACCTGGGTATTTTTACTTGATCGTTTATAACTTACGTAGTTTTGCATCGATTTTCTTCGATGATAGCTTATCTTTTTTCTAATAAAACAGAGCTCTACGTAAAGAAAAAATATCTAGAAAAAAAGTTGTGGTTTTGGAATGCTGCCCACGCAAAGAGTAATTTTTTTCATATTTTTTCATAAAAAAAAAACAAAAATATGAAATGACAAGCTAATATCTCGAAAACTATCTGGTTGAGCAAAAAACAATGTATGATGCATTTATAGCAAATTTTATCGTTTTTCCGATTCTGTAAACTTTTTTGCAATTGCTTGACCCGTTCGTGAGATATACGCAATTAAAGGGCGCCATCTTTTTGGTTTTTTCGAATAACGGTAAATTGCAAATATCTCAAAAACGCTACCATAGAATCAAAAATGAACTCAATTTTCGAAATCAGGGGGTGATTTTACATACGAATTTCATAACGGCATTTCTGGTAAAGCGAAAAAGTTGAAATTCGTGGTCCAGTGTTATTAATTTGGTACAGTGTTATCTCGATAAGGCTTTCTATTAGTGAATGCGGGTAGCTATTTTTAAAAAGTAAACATTTTATTTTCTTATTATTTTCGTTTTTGAATTCCTCGTCACTAAGGAGATGTATTTTCCGTATAAGACTTTTCGCCGTATTAATTTTGTGATTCCATGGGTGGTTTGAGTGGTAGTTTATGATTCTACCAGATGAAATTGTTTTTGCATACCAATTTAGTATAATTTTATTATTTCTTCTATGTACTTCAGTATCTAGGAAGGCAATTTTGTTGTTTAGTTCTCTCTCTGTAGTGAATTGTATTTTGGTATGCTGTGAATTTAATGTCTTAAGAATGTCTTCCACGTCTTTGGTTTTAACAATAGCGAATATGTCATCTACATATTTCGTTATGTATTTGACATATATGTCCTTGGTTTTCAATTCAGCAATGCTGTCGTCTAAAATTTTGTCAAGTACTATATCAGCTATAGTTGGAGACAGAGGATTGCCCATGGGCATTCCGAAGATTTGTTGGTAAAGGGTATTACTATACATGAAATAATTGTTTTCACGTAAACAGAACTCCAGTATCATCTGAAATTGTTTTTTATCAATTTTTGTGTATTTTTGCAACTTTTCCCATTTTTGCATAATAGTGCGTATTGCTAGGTGAATCGGGATATTCGTAAACAGTGATATGACGTCGAAGGATATGAGAATTACGTCCTCTTCTACTGTTACGTTTTTTATTTTATCCTTGAACTGGAATGAGTTGGGTATATTATACTCATCGCCGATACATATTGTTGCCGATTTGGAACAAGATGTACAAAATATTGAAGACGACAGAGAAAAAGATACGGTTAGAAGTGAAATTGCTAGCAGAATCAATAGGTTTCAACAAAAATTAACCAATAACACAAAAGAAAAATTTATATTAAACACATATAAATATACACAAAACTTTATTAACCAACACAAAAATGATATTGTCATAACCAGTGCTGATAAAGGAAGCAAAACTGTACTAATGTTCAAAACCGAGTATGAACAAAAAATGAAAGATTTGCTAAACGACAAACAAACATATTAAACGATTAGAAATGATCCTACACAAAAACTTCTTAGGAAAAACAACACTAGTGAATGACTTGTATAAGCAAAATAAAATTGATGCTAAACAAAAATTTCAATTAATATCACCAGCTGCAAATGCCCCTCGACTTTATGGTCTCCCAAAAATCCACAAACCAAATACCCCTCTACGTCCGATATCTTCTTCCACAAACGCCCCATGTTACAGACTTTCAAAATTTATTGGCGGCATTTTGAAAAATATCATATCCGATGAGTATAATATACCCAACTCATTCCAGTTCAAGGATAAAATAAAGAACGTAACAGTAGTAGAGGACGAAATTCTCATATCCTTCGACGTCATATCACTGTTTACGAATATTCCGATTCACCTAGCAATACGCACTATTATGCAAAAATGGGAAAAGTTGCAAAAATACACAAAAATTGATAAAAAACAATTTCAGATAATACTGGAGTTCTGTTTACGTGAAAACAATTATTTCATGTATAGTAATACCCTTTACCAACAAATCTTCGGAATGCCCATGGGCAATCCCCTGTCTCCAACTATAGCTGATATAGTACTTGACAAAATTTTAGACGACAGCATTGCTGAGTTGAAAACCAAGGACATACATATATGTCAAATACATAACGAAATATGTAGATGACATATTCGCTATTGTTAAAACCAAAGACGTGGAAGACATTCTTAAGACATTAAATTCACAGCATACCAAAATACAATTCACTACAGAGAGAGAACTAAACAACAAAATTGCCTTCCTAGATACTGAAGTACATAGAAGAAATAATAAAACGATACTAAATTGGTATGCAAAAACAATTTCATCTGGTAGAATCATAAACTACCACTCAAACCACCCACGGAATCACAAAAATAATACGGCGAAAAGTCTTATACCGAAAATACATCTCCTTAGTGACGAGGAATTCAAAAACGAAAATAATAAGAAAATAAAATGCTTACTTTTTAAAAATAGCTACCCGCATTCAATAATAGAAAGCCTTATCGAGGCAACACTGTACCAAATTAATAATCTAAACAACCAAAATGAAATAGAAAACAAGGAAAATAAAAAATATATTGGAGTAACTTATGTACCTGGACTAACTAATAACCAAGCATTAAAAAGAATAATAAAAAATCAAAACACAACATATGCCCACAGACCCCACAGCACACTTAAACAAATATTTACCAAAACAAAAGATAAGATTCAAAAAGAAGAACAAAACAACGTAGTCTATGAAATAGCATGCAAAGGCAATGATAGTGGTGGCTGCAATAAGTGCTACATCGGTACGACGAAAAGAGGCTTAAATATACGAATACATGAACATAAAGCGGACGCTAAAAACAAAAAGACAACAACAGCGCTCGCACAGCACCTGATAGAAAATAATCACACAGCTGATTTTGACAATGTACGAATATTGGACATCGAAGGTAAAACAAAAAGAAGAATGACACTGGAAAGTCTGCGAATACAACAACAGCAAAGCCGAGTAATGAATTTCAAGGAAGACGTAGACAACACAAATAGCGCTTACACAAAAATCGTGCAAAGCAAACAAAACAAAAGAAGAACAAGGAACGGGATGCAGACAAACATGTAAAAAATATGTAATTGTTAATTTAATAATATTAAATGTGAGTTATTAGTTTTAAATGAAAATTGAAAATTTGAAATGTTACTCATGTAATTTTATTCATGTTTATTATGTTAAATATATACAGATTTCCTGATGAAGACGCGAAAGCGTTGAAACGCGTAGAAAAGAAGAAAAACTTTTTTGTTTTCTTTAATTTATCGGCCGAAGCAGCTCCAACCCAGCAAATATAATTTATATAATTTGTTTTACATTTTTTTTTTAATTAATAAGCTGTTTGCTTTATAGGTGTAATTCAGTCCCATCTCAAACCACTTAATTTGAGATATTTCCTTATGCCCGTATGACACTACGTTTTTTCTTTGTATTTTTCCCTATTTTTCTATATTTTTTCATAACAACAGTTTACAAAAAATAAAAAAAAAACAAGAAAAATACATCAAAATAAACATTTGAAATAACAATTCCCACAGAGCCACATTTTTGTAGAGAGCTTTGGTTCGCCGGCAAACAGGAATCTTCAATCCCCATCTATCCCGTATGTGCTAAAAAAGTTATTGGGAGTCAGAGGTCAAAATTTTAGGTTTTCTGGAGCCACCTTTTCTCCCTGCATAACTAAAAAAAATAAAAATAAATTTAGTTTATCTTGTAAAACAAAAAATCCCACAGAGCCAAATTTTTATCAGGAGCTTAGGTTTGCCCCCTGGAACAAAGCTGAAAAAGTTCCCATCAATCCGATTTGTGCGAAAAAAGTTATTCGGGACGGAAGTCATTATATTTATATTTTTCTCCAGTTTTGGCCCCAAATAATTTTTTTACACGCTAATCTTGTATATTCAAAACATGGGGATTTTATGTTTGCGGATTTTTGTTTTGGGGATTTTGGATTTGGGGATTTTTATTTTGGAGATTTTGATTTTGGGGATAATTTGTTTGGGGATTTTTTAAAAGCTGGGTATTTTGTGTTTGGGGATTTTGTTTTTGGGGATTTAGTGGCACTCCCTATGAGCAATGGCCGTCGTTCCGAGATATGTTCTCAGCCGTTTACATAAACCACCCAAAGCTATCACAAGCGCAAAAATTATATCATCTAAGAAATAAAACTAAAGGTCAAGCAGGAATAATAGTAAAACAGTTCACACTTAACGATGACAATTTTAATCTGGCTTGGGAAGCGTTAAAAGCTAGATATGAAAATGAAAGAGTATTAGTCGATAAACAAATAACGACATTAATGAATCTACCAAAAATTCAAAAAGAAACTAGCGAGGAATTTCTCAAATTACAATCAACAGTAACAAACTGTTTGTCGGTTCTAGAAACCCAAAAAATCCCCACTGAAAACTGGGACCCAATTCTGGTCAATATTTGTGCTGCCACATTGCCAGAAAAATCTTTAATTTTATGGGAGCAATCGCTCGCACCCCGCAAAAAATGCCCAACGTGGCAACAAATGAAAGATTTTCTAACCACCCAGTTCGAAATCGCAGAACGGGTAGGTACAAAAGAAACAAAGCCCAAAAATGCAAATGAAAATAAAAGCTTCTTTAAACCCCAAGCCAGTAATTTCTACTCCCATAACAGGGGTAACTATAGTTCAAACAACAAAAGTTTAACCAAAAATCAATTGTTCACATCTGAACAACATAGATATTTGTCATGCGAACTGTGTAACGGAGGCCATTCAATAAGATCTTGCGAGAAATTTACAAAATTATCAACAAACGAGCGAAATAAATTAGTCAGGAGTAGGAAACTCTGCACAAACTGTTTATCAAAGACTCACCCAGTGCAGAGATGTCCAAGTGTTCACAAGTGCGCATATTGCCAAGGGAGACACCATTCGATGCTCCATATAAACAATCACAATAACTCTCAAAATAGTCGAACTTTCAATAGAACCACTGGACTAGCGGCAACAGCTAGTCCTGAAAATATCGAAAAAGAAAGTCCTGAAAGTTGTCAAGAACAACCATGCTGCTCAAAAGCAGCCAGAATACAAACGCTTCATTCAGATAATGAAAGCAAAACTTTATTACCTACAGCAATCGTCTCCATCGAACACCGAGGATAACGGTTTAAGCTAAGGGCCTTAATAGATCAAGGATCACAGCGATCTTTTATAGCATCGAAGGTCCAACAAACTTTAAATCTACCAACCAAACCAGCCAACTTTGAAATCTCAGGAATGGGTGGAAGAGTAGTACAAAACTCAAATAAAATCTGCCTCATTACCTTGATGTCTTCAAATGCGGATCAAAGAATAAAAGCACAAGCTATAGTTCTGCCGCGACTGACAAACATGCTCCCAAGCTATAATATAAATAGCGAGCACTGGCAAAAGTTTTCACATCTGAAACTTGCCGATCCCAATTGCCATACCCCCGAACAAATCGACATATTATTGGGAAGCGATCTAATCCCCCAAATAATACTAGAAGGTGTTGAGAAAATTTCCAACAACCTATTAGCCCAAAATACCATCTTTGGATGGATTTTAAGCGGGAAAGTCGGAGTTCTTCGACCAATTCCCGTTACTACAGCTGACGATAAGTATTGTGAAGACTTCTACAAAGCCACAACTACAAGATCAGAGAACGGGCGGTACGTCGTACGACTACCATTTAAACAACAATTTCCTGATACACTCGCCTTATACACGGGACCAACATTACAACCAGATTTAATGCTACTTATACTACAGTGGCGTATGTATAAATACGTTTTCAATGGTGACGTCGAGAAAATGTACAGGCAAATCCTAGTACATGAAGACGACCAAGATTACCAGCGAATTATATTTCGCAATTCACTTAGTAGTCCAATACGCGACTACAAACTAAAAACGGTGACATTTGGCGTAAACTGCGCCCCTTTCCTAGCCATTCGTACATTACACGAACTGGCAAAGGACACAAAAGTTAAATTACCTCTAGCCGCCCCGGTGCTAAGCTCTCAAACGTACGTAGGCGATATACTGGCGGGAAGCCATAGCCTTCCTTTAGCGTGCGAATCACTAGCTCAAGTTATCGAAGCCCTCGACTCAGCAGGGTTTCCATTAAAAAAGATAACTTCCAATCATCCAGAAATACTGGCAAATATAAAAAAGGAAAATCTCCTAGATACCAATTTTCTAAAATTTGAAAAAGAGAGCACCACCAAAACCCTGGGCATACAATGGAATGCAATATCAGACCAATTTTCATACACTCTTGAGTCGATATCTGCAAAATCCGCAAAAACTAAAAGGCAAATTCTGTCCTCTGTGGCGAAACTTTTCGACCCCGCAGGATGGCTTGCGCCAATTATGATTCAAGCAAAGATCTTGATACAAGAATTGTGGCTAGATGGAACCGATTGGGACGAAGTGGTTAAACCACTCCGCTTACTAAAATGGTCCCAATTTGCAAACAACCTGCACACTATATCCGAGATACAAATACCTCGGTGGGTAAATTTCGCCCCTGTTCACCAAGTCGAACTATATGGCTTCTGCGACGCTTCTAAAAGAAAAGCATACTGCGCAGCGATTTATGTGCGAAGTCAGCACAATGGCAAAACTGCCAGCCACTTATTAGTAGCAAAAGGCAAGGTCGCACCCTTCAAGACCGTAAGCCTTCCACGGCTCGAGCTATGCGGCACACTTCTGCTCGCAAAACTAGCGTCGACCGAACAAAAACACCTGAACCTGAGCAATAGGAAATTGTATTTATGGACCGATTCAGAAATCGTCCTAGCATGGTTAGAAAAACCACCACATACGTGTCAAACCGCACAGCTGAAATTATTGATTTAGTAGGACCAGCAACTTGGCGGCAACTTGCACTTAACAACCACCACACTTTGGTGGAACGGCCCAAGCTGGCTAGTAGAAGCACAAGAAGCGTGGCCAAAATCACCTGCACGAAATATCATAGCCAAAGAAAGTCGAAGAATTGAAGGCTTTCATACCACTCTGGAGGACACGGATATCCTAGAGCGATTTGCGTCGTTCCCCCGAGCGTTAAGGGTAATAGCGTATATGTTTCAATTTGTAAATCGCTTAAAGAACAAAGTGCAGGGAATACCTAATACCGAAAGCTATGCTCTAACGCACCAAGAGTTGCAGCGGGCAAAAATAGCTATAATCGAGTTCACGCAAACTCGATACTATAACAGTGAACGAACACTGCTAATGGGGTCAAAACCTATTGACAAAAAGAGCGCTCTATTAGTGCTTAACCCCTTTGTAGACTCGAAAGGACTGATTCGCGCCAACGAAAGGCTAGCGAACTCCAGCCTGAGCTCCAATGAGCGGCATCCCATAATAATACCTGAAAAATCAGCATTTGCCATGCTTTTCATTAATTATCTTCACCTTTTAATGGTACACGCCGAACACCGGCTAATGCAACAAATGATCCGACAAGAATTTTATATACCACTACTAAAGCCTCTGATCAAAAAATGCATCTTTACGTGTAAAGTCTGTACGCTACATAAGCAAAAGATGCGCACGCAGATCATGGCAGCTCTACCACCTGAACGCTGCAATTTTTCTCTGCCTTTCACCATCACGGGTGTTGATTTTGCCGGACTTTCCAGTTAAAGGCCTCGATGCTAAGGTCATCTACCATAACGAAAGGTTACGTGGCTGTTTTTGTATGCTTTACGACAAAAGCCGTGCACTTAGAGTTATGTTCCGATCTGACAACGTCAGCTTTCCTCGCGGCATTTGCACGCTTTGTCGGACGGCGAGGATTTCCCTCCAAAATCATGAGCGACAACGGTAAAACCTTCATCGGTGCCCAACGCGCAACCGAAAAGGAATTCGTACAGTTCGCAAAAGAAGTCTCGCCGCATGTCATTGAAAAATATGCACCTCAAGGCATTAATTGGCAATTCATCCCCCGAGCGCCCCACATATGGGTGGACTATGGGAATCAGCTGTTAAAAGCTTTAAAACACATTTTAAAAAAGCCGCTGGCAATTATAAATTTACATTTGAAGAGTTCACAACGCTACTCATACGAGTCGAAGCCGTTCTTCATAAATCGATGGGAACGAATCAAAATTCTCCATCATGAATTTAGTCGCCGATGGAAGGAAGAATATCTAAGAGAGAGTGAGTCCACGTTTGGTTCTGGTATAGCCATTAGTGGAGCTCCTCTAAGAAAATGCCCAGGTGTGAGGGCTGTAAAGTCGGAGGGATCTTGCGAGAGCGCATAGCGGCCGTGAATTTAGAACGGCTTCGACTCGTATGAGTAGCGTTGTGAACTCTTCAAATGTAAATTTATAATTGCCAGCGGCTTTTTTAAAATGTGTTTTAAAGCTTTTAACAGCTTATTCCCATAGTCCACCCACATGTGGGGCGCTCGGGGGGATGAATTGCCAATTAATGCCTTGAGGTGCATATTTTTCAATGACATGCGGCGAGACTTCTTTTGCGAACTGTACGAACTCCTTTTCGGTTGCGCGTTGGGCACCGATGAAGGTTTTACCGTTGTCGCTCATGATTTTGGAGGGAAATCCTCGCCGTCCGACAAAGCGTGCAAATGCCGCGAGGAAAGCTGAAGTTGTCAGATCGGAACATAACTCTAAGTGCACGGATTTTGTCGTAAAGCATACAAAAACAGCCACGTAACCTTTCGTTATGGTAGATGACCTTAGCATCGAGGCCTTTAACTGGAAAGTCCGGCAAAATCAACACCCGTGATGCTGAAAGGCAGAGAAAAATTGCAGCGTTCAGGTGGTAGAGCTGCCATGGTCTGCGTGCGCATCATTTGCTTATGTAGCGTACAGACTTTACACGTAAATATGCATTTTTTGATCAGAGGCTTTAGTCGTGGTATATAAAATTCTTGTCGGATCATTTGTTGCATTAGCCGGTGTTCGGCGTGTACCATTAAAAGGTGAAGATAATTAATGAAAAGCATGGCAAATGCTGATTTTTCAGGTATTATTATGGGATGCCGCTCATTGTAGCTCAGGCTGGAGTTCGCTAGCCTTCCGTTGGCGCGAATCAGTCCTTTCGAGTCTACAAAGGGGTTAAGCACTAATAGAGCGCTCTTTTTGTCAATAGGTTTTGACCCCATTAGCAGTGTTCGTTCACTGTTATAGTATCGAGTTTGCGTGAACTCGATTATAGCTATTTTTGCCCGCTGCAACTCTTGGTGCGTTAGAGCATAGCTTTCGGTATTAGGTATTCCCTGCACTTTGTTCTTTAAGCGATTTACAAATTGAAACATATACGCTATTACCCTTAACGCTCGGGGGAACGACGCAAATCGCTCTAGGATATCCGTGTCCTCCAGAGTGGTATGAAAGCCTTCAATTCTTCGACTTTCTGGGGCTATGATATTTCGTGCAGGTGATTTTGGCCACGCTTCTTGTGCTTCTACTAGCCAGCTTGGGCCGTTCCACCAAAGTGTGGTGGTTGTTAAATGCAAGTTGCCGCCAAGTTGCTGGTCCTACTAAATCAATAATTTCAGCTGTGCGGTTTGACACGTATGTTTTCCACGTATGTGGTGGTTTTTCTAACCATGCTAGGACGATTTCTGAATCGGTCCATAAATACAATTTCCTATTGCTCAGGTTCAGGTGTTTTTGTACGGTCGACGCTAGTTTTGCGAGCAGAAGTGCGCCGCATAGCTCGAGCCGTGGCCATAGTTACTCTCCGAGGCGGCCCGGTATCAGAGAGGCTCCGTTCGATTACAGCCACGATTTGCATTCCGGCTGCAAACCTCCAATGGGCACGTGGTCGCATACCACCCTGGATTGGGAGGGGAAAGATCTTAGTCGTCGCGCCAGAGAGGTTTGGCTTCTCTCGTGATGTAGTAGTACCAGCGGCGCTATGATCACAAGGGCAGCGTAGCCCTGTGGCTATCGACTTAAGCCCTCGTACCGCGGCAAGGTGTCCACCCTTCACGAGGGAAATTCAATTATTAATTTAGTTTGATTTAAGCACTTGCAAAGTGAACACGTACCACATGCAGTTGCTATCAGACTAACATCAACAACGTCAGACAGTGGACGATCGTACAATACGTACATATTTATGAAAATGTACTACTCTTATTATTTTCAAGCCTCTTTGGAAATGGTATGAGTCAGGGGCGTAGCCAGAAGATTGCCTTGGGGGGGTTCAAAAAAAAAATATTTTTTTCAGTTAAATAAAAAAAAAATAATGTTGTGTTTAGCTTTAACATTAAAGTACGTGTATTTAGAATATGATACGAAAAATTTTATATTAAAAACTCAAGCGCATGCGTCGGCTTTTCTTTGCCATTTCATCTAAAACTTCATCAACGGTAACAATTTGATCACGGTGGATGCTTAGTGATGCACAGCCATTCAATCGATTTTCACTCATCGTGTTTCTCAAATAGTTTTTAATCAGCCTAAGGGTTGAAAAAGATCTTTCGTTCGTTGCCGTTGTTACTGGAAGCGTACACAAGATTTTCAACAACATGTGAACATTAGGAAAAGCCACAGAATCGCATTCCTGTAATAGATATTAATCATAGATAGATTTTTAAAAAAAACCGGACTGTGCTGTTAATGTACCAACTTACCTCCAACAAATCGTGAGCATTCCAGCTTTTTTCTGATTTTTGGGCATAAAGAGATCTGAGAAGGCGTTGCCAAAGTTTTATTTCAGGCATGCCAATATTTTCATTACCACGACAATGCAAAACTTTTGCATATCGAGAAATTAAATTTTTTGCTTGAACGTCGTTGTCATCAATTGAAAGCAATGCGTCAAAAGACATCAGAAGTTCTTTGTGGTTCAAAAATCGTAATTCCAAATTCTGAATTGCTGAGTCTAGAAATGGGATAAAAATTTGTATACGGTAGTGATCCTCCGCGTTTGTTTGAGCACTTTTTCTAGGCAAAATAATAGGGATTTCATTAGAAGAGCATACTGCTTCAACTGTCTGGTACATATTCTTGAACTTCTCGCCAGCTGATCTACGCATATCTTTGAGCTCTTCGTGTACTAAATCGCAAAGTCGTATGGCTTTTTTCATTTCGATTTTCTTTTCTTGAAGCTGCTGATTCAACGGCAGAGTAACGGACAAAATTACGGTGCTGACAACAATCGAAGTTTGAAATTCTGCAGATTTAATAGCTTTCAATAACTGATATGCCGTTGAAGAAGTCACGCTATCTTTCCATGCAGATGCAATTTCAAGTGCCTCTAAGACTGTGCCTTGCAGTTCTTGATAAGTTGCAACGGATTCACCCCTACTAGCCCATCTTGTAGGGCATACATTTTTCAATTTTTTTCGCATAATGGGGCAAGGATATTTTTCAATACATTCTTGCAAAAGAATTTGCCGTTTCGGCGTATTGAAAAAGTTATAGATCATCTTTAATGTGCCAAAAACGTTACGTATGCAGCTGATATTACACGAATCTGCGATTGCTAAATTTAAGGAGTGCGCAGCACAGTGAACGTAGATGGCTAAGGCCATTTTTTTGCTGCGCAATAACCTCACGTACAATAATGGTACATACGGACGGCAAAATCAAAGTCACTTTTACCTTATGCCTCTTAATTCCTATTAACTCGCATTCTTTACTGTTTTTGGCAAACAAAATTGCGTTTGGCTTTGATTTTTATGTTGACAAATATTGAAAATCGAAGCGGTGCATTCTGTAGAAAAAAACACACCTACTTACATGCATGCAAACTTCATTGTATTTATGATTGTATTGTACAAAGGTATGAAAAGTTCTGCGTACATAAAAAGGTAAAATTTTAAATTAAGCTCTTACCCAACTAAGTTAATTATAAGTTTATGATTTTGTTAAACAATTTCTTACAATTGCAACGACCTAAAAAATCAAATGATTCTGAGGCAAGGGGGGGAGGGGGTTAAACCCCCAAAAAGCTATCTACGCCACTGTATTGCATTGTATATTTCAAAGAAAATATATTTTTATATTATTTGGGGTTTTGGTGATAAAAATGATGGAATTTTAAAGTAAATACATTAAGACCGATGACTTCTAGTCAGGGTAACGAAATCTCGATTTTGGAAGTTTTGGTACATACGCCGTTTTGGCGCGCCGAGCGACGATATACAAAATAAACTAGTTTAATTTTAACATTACTTTCTTTTCAGATTATCATCGAAGGAAATGTCAATAGAAAAACCAAACGAAATCGCTAACCTTACGTAGTCAAAATCTGCGGAGGTATCCAGCATTGAATGTCGTTACATAATTATATTTTGACCTAACTAAATATAACGCAAATTAGAATATAACCTATTTCAATCAAATAAAATTACTAAATTTGCTTTCATGCTAAATATGTATATAAATTAGTTCTATACAAGTACATCTGAACTTCGCGACAAACGAATTATTGTTTGGATTCGTATCATATTGTGATTCTGAGAAAGAAGAAGAAGCAATAAAATACATACTAAAATGTTTTGGGGTTTAAAATGTATTATCAGTTCTAAGTTCCACACAAATGTATATTTATAGAACTTAATTATCCGCGTACGTTTTGTTTTAGTTTTTTTCTTATGGCCACAGTTCGCTCCCGTCGTTATTGGTTTAATAGTACTGGATTACACACTGCGCCTGAACGAAGAATAGGTTAGGTCCCTAAAGCTAGCAGAGCCATGTTAGCAGAGCATAAAAGTAACATGTGGAAAATTATGTGCTCATTATGTGCTAATTAAGTGCTCTAATCCCAAAAAATATGCTCTTCAACTTTTCCCAAAAATCGATGCTCTGCTAGCTTAAGGCTATGCGTTAACAGTGAAAGATTACAACAAAAGTGAATATACAGAAATTATGTGCTCTTTATGTGCTAATTAAGTGCTCTAATCCTAATTAGGGTGCTCCTCAACATTTTCCAAAATATGATGCTCTGCTAGCTTAAGGTTTAAGCTAGTAGAGCCCTGTGCATTAACAGTGAAGGATGAGGATTACATCAAAAGTGAATATACAGAAATTATGTGCTCTTTATGTGTTAATTAAGTGCTCTAATCCCAATTAGGGTGCTCCTCAACTTCGCATATATTGTTCAATATTAAAAAAAAAATTGAGATAGGTGGCAACCCTGTGTACCGCCCCAAGTGGCAACACCCACGCATATAATCTTAGAATGAATCATACTATCTAATGCCAAAATTTATCCACATCGGTCAAGCGGTTCCCGATATATCAATAAAAATAAATAAAATGCCGTTAGGTGGCAACCCTGCTTGACATTTACATATTTGGAATACGGTCGAAAATACCTTTCATTTGATACCCATATTGGCATATCTTGCTCCAAGTGGCAACACGCACGCATATAATCTTAGAATGAATCATGGTAGGTAGGTAGGTAGAAGTGGCTGCCGCAAAGGCACACCTAGGCCAGTCATAAAAGGCCCGTTGTGATACCACCAAACACTAGGAAAGTCAGTCCCGGGGCCCGGCCATATGGAAAATCCCAGTGCTGTCGGGACTCTCCATATAGCCGAAACCCGGGACTGACACTCCTAACCGACACCGCTACCCCTCCTCGAACCATTTTGATAACTTGATGAAGGCCATCAAGTCCTTTATGTCTAGCTCCGCGACCTGGCTTAAGCTAACCAGGAAGGGAACTCCCAGAGAGCGCCTTCTCGCTCCGCTTAAGGCCGGGCAGTTGCAGATGAGGTGCTCCACCGTTTCCTCTTCCTCATCATCTTTGCAACTCCTGCAGCATCGTCGGTAGGGAACGCCTAGCCTTGCTGCGTGCCTACCAATAAGGCAGTGCCCGGTTAAAACACCTATTAATATGGAGATTTCCTTCCTTTTTAGGGCGTATATGTGTCTAGATCTTTTAAGATCGCATTTTGGCCAGGTTTGCTTGGATATCCGGCACCCTGGGGCTTGTAGCCATCTTTCGTTGGCTTCGCGGAGTGTATGCTCCTTCAGCATTAGCTTGCACGTGGCAAACGGCATACCTATGCGCTCTTTATCTTGAAGAATCTGCTTGGTCGTGCCCTGCCTGGCAAGTTCGTCTGCCCTACAGTTTCCCTCAATGTCCCTGTGTCCCGGGACCCATGTGAGGTTCACGCGGTTCTGTTGGGCCATCTCTTGAAGAGATCGACGACAGCTGAGCGTCAGTTCAGAGTTGAACGAGTAAGAGCCAAGGGATTTGATGGCCGCTTGGCTGTCGCTGAAAATACAGATATCCTGTCCGATGGTGCGTTCACCTATCCAAGTCACGGCGTCCATGATTGCTGAAACTTCAGCCTGGAAGACGCTGCAGTGATCAGGTAGTCTAAAGGAGAGTTCTAGGTCCAAATCCCTTGAGTAAACCCCTCCTCCGACTCTGCCGTCTAACTTCGAGCCGTCGGTGTATATAAAAGTGCCGCCATTAGTAGCGGGACACCGATCTATGTTCTCCCAGTCTTCCCTGCTGGGAATGTTTATTCTAAAACAACAATCTCCGACTGTTGTGGTCGCACACCGATCTGTGCTCAGAGGGAGAAAGCTGTAAGATCTTAGAACACAGGAGTGTCCAATAGTGCTTGCGCCCCAGACGGACGTTTCCCTTAGACGCACAGCCGATGCTGCTGCTGCCCGGTACCCTTCCAGATCGAGTGGCAAAAAGCCAAGAATGGCCTGGAGAGCTTCATTGGGCGTTTTTCTTAACGCCCGCTTATACAGATCATGCTCGATCTGTGGACTTTCCCTAACAGATTTAGGTTTGTTGCCTTTCTTAGCGCAGGCCACCATACCACGACTCCATACAGCATAATTGGCTGGATTATCGCAGTGTAGATCCATCTGCAAATTTTGGGGCTGAGCCCCCATTTTTTGCCAATGGCTCTTTTACACGTGTAAAGTGCAATGCACGCTTTCCTCTGGCGCTGGATGACATTCTCCTTCCAGTTAAGCTTTCTATCTAGAACTGTGCCTAGGAATTTGGCTTTGTCAGCTAAGTTCAGGCGCACGCCATCTAGTTCTGGTAGGTTCAACGGTGGTATCTTGTACCGCCTGGTATAAAGGACAAGCTCCACCTTTCCCGGGTTGATGCTAAGTCCGCAGCGAGAGGACCATGAAGAAACTTCTCGCAGTGCTACTTGCATCAAGTCACACAGGGTTTGTGGGAATTTGCCCCTATATGCAATAGCTTAATCGTCTGCATATGCCGCTACCTTCCCGCCCCCCCGCCTTGTGTCTCGTAGCAGCGAGTTTACGGTGAGGTTCCATAGGAGCGGGGAGAGAACACCACCCTGAGGCGTTCCTCTTGTGACATAGCGTGAAAGATCAACTGTTCCCAGTGAAGAAACTATTTTCGTTCCCTTTAGTAGTTGATCAATTAGTCCAATAAGAGACCTATTTATGCCCAGGTTTGTTAAAGCAGTGTTAATAGCCTCCGGCCTTATATTGTTGAAAGCCCCTTCGATGTCCAGAAAGGCCACGAGACAGTACTCCTTTTCATGCAATGATTTTTCAACAATAGAGACTAGGCTGTGGAGCGCAGTTTCCGTTGATTTACCTTTGGTGTATGCATGTTGATAGCTAGAAATAAGGTTGCTATCAATAGTAGAGGAGATATAATCGCTAATTATCCTCTCGAAGGTTTTAAGTGCAAAAGACGCGAGACTGATCGGTCTGTAGTCTTTAGGCTCATAGTGTGAGGCCTTCCCAGCCTTTGGAATAAAGACTACCGTGGCGCTTCTCCAGGAGCACGGAATGTAATTAAGAGCCAGGCAGGCTGAATAGAGAACTACCAGCCATTTAGCTGATATTTCCAGCGTGTTTATGAGTTGTGCGGGGAAAATCCCGTCTGGCCCAGCTGCCTTGAACGGCTCAAAGCTTTTGATTGCCCACCTTACCCTTTCCTCCGTAATGGGTATGTTTACCGCCAGGTTTGTTGCAGATGCTACAGGTGCATCATACAAGTTCCCCGGAAAGTGTGTGTTCAGGAGCAGCTCCAGGGTTTCCCCTTCCGTGCTGGTCCAAGATCCGTCAGGCTTCCGTAAATAGCTAATGGCTGTTTGAGTTTTTGATAGCACTCGTCTAAGTCTCGCTGTATCATCGACTTTTTCGACCCCGGTGCAGAAATTTCTCCACGAAGTTCTCTTCGCTTGCCTTAGAGCCTTTTTATAGGCCCTCAGTTTAGCTTTATATTCGAGCCACTCAGGCTCCGTACCGATGCTCTTGGAATTGTTAAATTGCTTCCTGCATGATATACGGAACGAATCCAGGTCGTAAGACCACCAGTGGGGTCTATGTTTGCCGCGTGGTTTTGGTACTGGACAAGCCTGCTCTAGGGCATTTGAGAGCGCCGTTGTACAGGTCGTTACCAGATCATCCAGTTCTCCCACTGATGAGGGGGCTTGTGGAGGTAATACTGGTAGGTCCCTCGCTAATATTTGGTTATGTAGCTGCCAGTTAGTGTTGCGTGGATTTCGTTTCATAACTGGCTGCTCAACAATAAAGTCTAACACAATTTCTATGTACCGATGGTCAGAAAATGAATGCTCATCAAGAACACGCCATTTTCTGACCCACTCATAAGCGCCTTCGCTACAAACAGTGAGGTCTATAACCTCCATACGAGCTTTAGTTATAAAAGTAGGCTCGTTACCCACGTTACAAACCACCAGGTTAGTTGTTAGTAGGTAGTCAAACAGAGACTCGCCCCTAGCGTTAATATCGGAGCTTCCCCACTGGACGTGATGAGCATTAGCGTCAGCTCCAATAATAAGATGGCCCGTACAGAAATTATCCACCAGATCTTTCACCTCCTTTTGTGGAGGAGGTTCTTCGGCGTCATAGGGCATATAGACCGACGCCATCGTTAGGCTGGTGCTGCCGACTGTTAAGCTGGCAGCTGTAACGTCACCATTTGAGTAGTTGGGTAATAGATAGGTGTTTAGCTCAGACTTTACCAAAATACAGGTTCTGACCTTGCCCTCATCATTGGCTTGGATGAGCTTGTACCCCTTAGTCCCCAATCCACAGATCCCAGAGCTATTGACCCAGGGCTCTTGGATAAGGACCACGTCTACGTCGCCTTTAGAAAGACGACTGCTTAAAACAGCCGAGGCTGCTTTAGATTTGTGCAGATTTATCTGAAGCACCACCAACATGAGAGAGCTCAGACTTCCCTGCCGCCAGCGTGTCGTCGAGGTCTGGCCTGTTCCGGGGGCTGTCTCTCAACGAGGAGTTGTTCAGAGCACCTGCACGATTTGGCGTGGCGGGAACCCTGCTGTCTGAAGCAGCATCAACGTTAGTGTGCTCAGGTTTAGGCACGATCGTGACGTCGAGGCCTTCTTCGTCAAGCAGGCTTTCTTCTATAGCCGAGTTGTTCGCAGCACCATCGCAATTTGACGTGGCGGATAACATACTTTCCGCGTCGGACTCCTCTGCTTCCCCTTCCGATGCCTCGATCTCCGAGTCCTCCGGAGCGTCCGGAATAGCAGCGCGCTGTGCATCGCCACGGTATACGTGTATCACGATCTGACCCAAGCCGTAATGCACTCGTCCATTGCACCGTTTAAGGGGCTCGAGCGCCTCCTTATTCAGAGTGATAACCACCTGTCTATTGGGCCCAACCACATCATCGACCAGATTGACGCCCCAATCCTGCGTCGGGAGAGACGGATTCCAGACCTGCAGCATCTCAAGAATATTCTCGGGTTCTGCAGGGACGGCAGGAATCCATGCACTTGCCCTTGGCCGAGCAGGAATGTCCTTCCAGTCGACGACATCTAGTCTTGCCCCTGGGTAGACTTCACCCAGTCTTGCAACTGCTGTCTTATACAGTGCGACAGTTCTTGCATCCTCGCACGCGAATATTTTGATCTGACCTTGGTGCCAGCCCGCGTCAGTACCTCGCGGCGGACTACTCGGAGACTCACGCATTAAGTCGAGGAGGGCCCTGCCCATTTCATTCCGGACATACAGCCACCGGTCTTTGGGGATGGACCAACCAACGGTCGTTACCTCGGTCAATGAAACCTATAAGGATTCTGTCCTTGGTTACTTCAGCAAAGCTGAGTTTTCCCACTACGGGGTTGAACTGATGCCGCTTCGGATGGGGGTTTACCTCTCCGTCCGATCTCTGGCGTTTGAAGGGATTACCGTTCACCCTCTTAGGCACATAGGGCCTCTGGAAATTTGGTATCAGAGCTTTCGCTTCCTCCACCATCTTCCTTTCTTCCGGCGACAGCTTCTCCTGCGATGCTCCCTCATATTTTTTAAGGATCCTTACGGCCTTTCTTTTATCCCAGTACGCAAAGCGTCGGGGAGATGCCTCTTGGGGGGGATTCAGACTCGTAGTTGCCATCGCGGTCTCTCCCTTTGCGGCGTCGTCCTTCTCTTTCGAAACTCTGAAACCAGGTCGTGAGACCATTGCCCCAGATGTGAAGAGATTGGGTTTCGTACCAGCGCTTGATGGAAGTTTAGCTTCCGCCGTTTTCTGCTTGACTGCGTAGGCAGCCGCACTGCTGCTTGCTCCCATCAACTCTTACTTGATAGCAGTTTGGGGGATGACTGACCCGTAGTTGCCATCGCTGTCGGCCTCCCAGTTAACTTTGAGGCGGAGTTTGTCCTCCGGCGTTGTGTTTTCGCTTGCTCCAGCATAGTTCTTCTCTGCTGCGGAGTAAACGAAGTCGTTAATTGCTTTGTATTTTGTGTGTTCTTCATCTTGTTCGTACGACCCCTCGCCGGACAAGGCCAGCTTAGGGTCAAGGGTAGTGTAAGGGGAAGTGTGTCGTCCGCCGCGGCAGAGCCCCATACCGCGGTAAGACCATAGTTACTCCCTGAGGCGGCCCGGCTGCAAACGTCCAATGGGCACGGTATCGCATAACACCCTGGATTGGGAGGGAAAAGTTTTGCACATTTATATAGCGAGCCGCTTGCTTCAAGACAGACGCTCGCTTACAGCCGCACCTCATGATGTACAGACGCTGCGAAAAAGACCCCGGTGAGCCCTTAAACCAAGTATGTCAGAGTGGCCCCACCGGGGCTCCCTCTCTTTCTGCCGCGAGCCTAGGTAGCTCAACGTTGCCCAGAGTGCACGAACGAGGACGCAAGAGTCGGGATTGAGCGCGGTCACTCAGCAACCACACCCCATTACACTCCAAGAATGAATCATACTATCTATAATGTCAAACCTTATCCAAATCGGGCGAGCGGTTCTCGAGATATAAAGAAAATATATAAAATGCGGTTAGGTGGCAACCCTGCTTGATATTTACTTATTTGGAATACAGTCGAAAATACCTTTCATTTGATACCAATATCGGCATATCTTGCTCAATATTTAAAAAAAAATTTAGATAAGTGGCAACCCTGTGAACTTCTCCAAGTGGCAACACCCACGCATATAATCTTAGAATGAATCATACTATCTATAATGCCAAATTTTATCCAAATCGGTTGAGCGCCTACGCCTGAAAGTCTGCAACATACGCCTGAAAGTCGGCTACAATTTCTATTTGCGTTTCATCGTCATCCATTTTCTCAAATTTTACTCTCAATCAAAACTGCATATCGCCGCCTAAGGAGAATCGGTTAATTTTTGACAAAGTTATTGGCATTTTAAAAAATGGCCGAATAAAATGTTCATTACATTTCAACGATTTCAACTGCCGATAAATCCGAAAAAAAAAATTTTTTTGGAACGGAAGCCCAATACTTGGTTATTTTTCGGTCGATTTTCAAACCATTTAGCTTGTTCGAAAGGCAAAACAAACATCTTTCAAATAAAGGTAAAAAAATGAGTTCGTTAAAATTTCAAGAATTTCAGAGTTTTACTTATAATCGTACTCAAGTGATGCAGAAAAACCGAAAATGAGGTAGTGTTTTAATGGCTTTCACGAAACCAAATATCTACATCAGAGCCCCTGCATATTTTTGGTGTAGCACAGTGCTATTCATTCAGATTATTTCTTTAACAATATAAATTAAATTTTTCATATTACCATGTAAAACATCAAGTACAGTTACGCTACTATCTACTAGTTTATATGGATTGATTAGCTCTGATGACAATTGTCAATAGGAACAAAAGGTTTATTTTAAACAATTTTACTTAAAGGATAATTCGGAACGAGTGGTTTTATCAATGAGCTGGCGCACTTCCGACCGAATGGTGGAGAAAAAAATGTACAAAGGTCTGGGCACTAAACAGCTAACCTTTAATTTTGATGTAAAAATAACTTTTGTCCACTAAGAACCTAATATGTACATTATTTCTGCATACTAACTTTTAATGCCATTGTCATCCTTAAATGTTTACGCATACTGCTCTGCTCAATTGAAAAAAGTTGTAGGATAAAAGGTTAGGGCCCCCAAAATTGTTGGGAAAATAAGTTTAAAAGTTGACTGTTCGAAACCTTAAGGCTTAAACTAACAGAGCACTATGCGTTAACAGTGAAGGATGAGGACTACATCAAAGGCTTAAGCTAGCAGAGCATCGATTTTTGTAAAATGTTGAGGAGCACATTTTTTGGGATTAGAGCACTTAATTAGCAAATAATGAGCCCATAATTTTCCACATGCTACTTTTGTGTTCTGCTAACATTGCTCTGCCTAGGTGTTTACATTCAACTTGAGTTTTTCCCCTACGATTCTGAACCACCCTGATATATATATATATATATATATATATATATATATATATATATATATATATATATCCAATACAACCGATCAATCAGATACGAGGATTTTTATATGAAATTTCTTTTTCCTCAAATAAAAATTATCTACTTCATGAAACAGCCGAAAACAGCCCGTCCTTACTTGTTTTTCTTTTCCGGAACTGACATTTTTTCCGAAATTGAGTTAGGACCACTATGGGACTTCTTTAGGCATGTCGCATTTTGTGTGTAAATTATGTGATTGTATATAGTACCGTTATCTCAGAAAACGCCATAACATTTTCAACGTATCTGCAGATGGACAAAAAAAATTTTCACTAACTAACGTAACTGCAATTTAATACCTACTGCTATACTTTATAAAGACGTCAGGTAACATAATTAGAAAAGCAGACTGAAAATATCATGCATAACTTTCGACAGGTACAATGGAATAAAGGGTCAAAAATATTAAAACTGCTCTCCTGTAAAATTTTGTAAATGTCAGTTCCGTTAGTTGGTCACGCGAGCGACGATATATTGCCGTCAGTTTATGTTAGGTTCAAGTGGCTGCCGCACACTTAGGCCAGTATTAAAAGCCCGTTCCGTTAAAAGTCAGTACCGGGACCCGGCCATATGGAAAATCCCTGTGTTTTCGGGATTCTCCACATAGCAGAATTCCGCGACTGACACTCCTAAACCGACAACGTTACTCCTCCTCGAACCATTTAGAAGACTTGATAAAGGCAGGGACCCCCAATAATGATTATTTTTGTATTTTTAAGGTAAAAACTCAAAGGCTTCCTCCTTTCGTAGACCAGTTTCAAGTACATGAATGGGCATGTCTCTTCATGCTCAACCGAAATCTACAATGATTGAAAAAAGTTTGAGTGAATCCTATATAAATTACAACTTAATCATTACTTTTGAGTTTTATTTTTTGATTAAGCGTAATGATCACTTTTTGAGTTTTATTTTTTTGATCAAACGTAAAACTTATTTCTTGAGTTTTATTTTTTTGAGAGAAAATAAAACTTACTCTTGAGTTTTATATTTTTGCTCGACAATAAACGTTATTCTTTGAGCGATATTTTATCGTTCAAGGATAAAAATTAAGTTCCGAGTTTTAAGTTTTTTTACGGATCAAAAAACTCAACAGGCCGCTGCGCCTTTTTGGCAAGTATTTGGTCATTATTATTGGTTGGTATAATCTCGTCAACATATGTACTCAATTGAAGCATCATCGCGAATAACGTTCTAAGTTACATTTTTTTTCAAAACCGGTTTTATTGCATATAACATTTTGTATTGCTCTCTTGCATTGTCCAGATAAGAAATTTTCTAAAACTTGACACACCAAAACTGTAAAAATGCATTTAAAAATAGTAGGTTAATTCAAAGTGACATACATTAGGTTAGGTTCAAGTGGCTGCCGCAGAGGCACACCTAGGCCAGTATTAAAAGGCCCGTTGTGATACCACCAACACTAGGAAAGTCAGTTCCGGGACCCTGCCATATGGAAAATCCCGGTATTAACGGAATTCTGCACATAGCAGAATCCCGGGACTGACCCTCCTAGACCGACACCGTTACTCCTCCTCGAACCATTTAGATGACTTGATGAAGGCCATCAGGTCCTTTATGTCCAGCTCCGTGACCTGGCGTAGGCTGACCAGGAAGGGAACTCCCAAAAAGCGCATTCTCGCGCCACTTAAAGCCGGGCAGTTGCAGATGAGGTGCTCCACCGTTTCCTCCTCCTCATCATCCTTACAACTCCTACAGCATCGTCGGTAGGGCACACCAAGTCTTTCTGCGTGCCTACCAATGAGGCAGTGCCCAGTTAATACGCCTATTACTATGGAGATTTCTCTTCTCCTTAGGGCAAAACTTTGTCTTGATCTTTTATGATCCCATTTCGGCCAGGTTTCTTTGGATATCCGGCATCTTTCGTTGGCTTGGCGGAGTGTGTATTCCTTCAGCATAAGCTTACATGTGGCAAACGGCATACCTAAGCGCTCTTTATCGCGAAGAACCTGCTTGGTCGTGCCCTGCCTCGCAAGTTCGTCTGCCCTACAATTTCCCTCAATGTCCCTATGCCCCGGGACCCATGTGAGGTTAACGCGATTCTGTTGGGCCATCTCTTGTAGAGATCGACGACAGCTGAGCGTCAGTTCAGAGTTGAACGAGTAAGAGCCAAGGGATTTGATGGCCGCCTGGCTGTCGCTGAATATAAAAATGTCCTGTCTGATAGTGTGTTGGCCTATCCAAGCCGCGGTGTCCATGATTGCTGATACTTCAGCCTGGAAGACACTGCAGTGATCAGGTAGTCTGAAGGAGAGCTCAAGGTTCAGATCCTTTGAATAAATCCCTCCCCCAACTCTGCCGTCTAACTTCGAGCCATCAGTATAAATGGAAGTGCCGCCATAAGTGACGGGACTCCGATCCGTGCTCTCCCATTCTTCCCTGCTGGGAATGTTGATTTTAAAACCGCTATCTCCGACTGTTGTGGTCGCACAGCGATCTGTGCTCAGCGGAAGAAAGCTATAGGATCCCAAAATACAGGCGTGTCCAGTAGTGCTTGCGCCCCAGCCGGACGTTTCCCTTAGACGCAGAGCCGATGCTGCTGCTACTCGGTGCCCTTCCAGATCGTGTGGCAAAATGCCAAGAATGGCCTGGAGTGCTTCATTGGGCGTTGTTCTTAACGCAGCGCTTATACAGATCATGCAAGATCTGTGTACTTTACCTAGCAGATTAAGGCTTGTTGCCTTGCTCAGCGCAGGCCACCATACCACAACTCCATAGAGCATGATTGGTCGAATGATTGCAGTGTAGATCCATTTGAATATTTTGGGGCTAAGCGCCCATTTCTTTCCAATGGCTCTTTTGCACGTGTAGAGTGCAATACACGCTTTCTTCTGGCGCTGAAGAACATTCTCCTTCCAGGTTAGTTTCCTATCCAGAACTGTGCCCAAGAACTTGGCTTTGTCAGCCAAGTTCAGGTGCACGTTATTCAGTTTTGGTAGTATTAGCGGTGGTATCTTATAGCGGTTGGTGAAAAGGACCAGTTCCACTTTTCCCGGGTTGATGCTCAGTCCGCAGCGCGAGCACCATGAGGAAACCTCTCTCAGTGCTACTTGCATCAAGTCGCACAGGGTTTGTGGGAATTTGCCCCTGTATACTATAGCTAAGTCATCTGCATATGCCACTACCTTCCCGCACCCCCCTCCCGCCCCCCCCCCAGCTTGTGTCTCAAAGCATCGAGTTGACAGTGAGGTTCCATAGAAGCGGGGAGAGAACACCACCCTGAGGCGTTCCCCTTGTGACATAGCGTGATAAGTCAACCGAGCCCAGTGATGAAACTATTCGTCTACCCCACAGGTCGAGATCTGACAAAAGTGTCAACGGACTTGGTGTGGATGTCGGTTAGAGCCCTCTTATGATTCCGCAGATCAAACGGCAAAGTAATATGATGCCGGAGCTCGTCATAATGCTTACGGAGATGACTCCTTATGTCTCTCGGGGGCGGATCTGTGTCCAAAAGATGTCAGTTTGATAGGTGTATTTTGGCAGACTTGTAACTTCGTCCAGTTGGTGTTACGCACGTTAGGCGACCATATGGGTTCAGCATAGTCAAATACAGGTCGGCTAATGTCCTTATATGTAGTCAGCAACGTTTCCTTCTCTTTTCCCCAACTACTGCCGGCAAGTGACTTGAGGATGTTGTTGCGACCTCGTACGTTTGAGACCATTGCAGACACATGACCAGCAAATGAGAAAGTATTATCCAATGTCACCGCCAGTAACTTTGGGTGGCTGACAGTTGGTAGCTTATTGCCATCAACTTAAATGTCTAATTAGTTTCTCACTTGGTGCGTCCATGTCGTAAAGAGTGTCACCATAGATTTAGTCGGTGATATCGTCAGATCTCGCTCAGTGAAAAGGGTAACTAGTTGGACTGTGAACCAATGTACATATCAGTGTTGCCGCTAAAAAATTTCAAAAAGGGTCCAAAAAAAAGGGTCCCTTTTCCATTTTTTTTTTTATGTTGAATGACTGAGTTTTGTACTATTGCAAGTAATATATACAAAATATAAACATTCTTAAATGGTTGTAATTAGTTTAATAATAATGATAATCGCATAATGTGAAAGATTTTAAACTTAAAAACCTCCACTTTAAGGATATGTTTTTGCAAAAGGTTTCAAATAATAAGAAAACTCACTTTAAAAAGAATTCCATTTTTTCCCCGCAAAAAAATTATGGGAAAGGGCGAAAAAGCGACCGCTAAGGGACGGCTAAAATTTCCTAAGCGGTTAAAGGCTATTTTAAGTAGGCAAGGGGTAAGTTGCAGAGCTAACTTTTTGCGAGGCTTATTTTCTCATCATTTACTAACTTTGTAGGGGGTAAGACCCAAAAAACTAAAACATTTTTATTTGAATCACCCCACATGTTTTCAAAAGCCTTAGGGCCAACTGTGAAACGGATGTCATATATACAGATTTTAGTAAGGCATTTGATAAAGTGTCTCATTCTATCCTGCTGTTCAAACTTGACCTTTATTTCTCGAATGGATACCGTCTTACTTAAATGAGAGAAAGCAACAAGTTATATTTAATAATTGCAAGTCTCAATTTATAGATGTGACTTCTGGCGTTCCACAGGGAAGTCACCTTGGTCCTGTTCTTTTTCTTTTGTTTATTAATGACCTCCCTAATGTTTTCAGGTTTTGCAAGCCCTTAATGTATGCCGATGATGTTAAACTGATTATGCCTATCCGTGCACTAGATGGGTACATCTTCAATGGTGCAATGTGAATGCTATGTCACTGAACTTACCTAAGTGCAAGTATATGTGCTTCACCAGAAAATCCTACCAATCATATGAGTACTCTATTGATGATTATACTATTAGACAAGTCACTAGTTTTGTTGACTTAGGCGTTACAATGGATCCTAGACTGGACTTTAAATCACATATCGAATCGTGCGTGAATAGAGCCAAAGGTACCCTGGCGTTCGTTAAAGGGTGGTCTAAAGAATTTAATGACCCTTATGTTACTAAAGCTCTTTTTACTTCTTTGGTAAGGCCGTTACTGGAATTCGCTTCCATAATCTGGAACCCACAGTACCAAATTCATTGTGATAAGCCGGAGTCGGTTCAAAAACAATTTTTGCTCTTTGCGTTAAGAAATTTACCATGGGACCCGTCTATGAATCTTCCTTCCTGAGTGTTATTTATGGTGAAACTCACAAAAGGGATAATAGATAGCCCATTCTTGCTTGGCGAACTTTTCTTTAATGTCCCCATTAGACCCTCCAGACATTTCCAACCAATTTACTTAAACATATGCAGAACCAATTTTGAGTTGCATGAACCTCTCCGAATCTTGAGTTATGCTTTCAACAAGCACTGTAAGATTATTGATGTCTACGACTCGCTGCTTTGTATTCAAAAATATCTACTTACGGTCTTAAATACGTAACGATATTAGTATTAATATATTTCCTCTTCTAGGCACTACATATCAGCTCCCTACTGAGCTTATTCTACTGAGTCCTTCCTGGCTCAAATGCCCCCTTCTGGGCGCCGCGCATCAGCTCCCTACTGAGCCTATTCTATAGAGTCCTTCCTGGCTCAAGTGCCCCCTTCTGGGCACCACGGATCAGCTCCCTACTGAGCTTATTTATCTTAATTATGCCTATAATATACTGATACTCCTTATAAACTATTATATTAGTAAAGTTACGTTCAAATTCTTTTACCTAATATTTTATATCATGCTTTGTCTAGATTTAGTTTGTAAACTGTAATCAATTTGTTGTACTTTACTTACATTTTCTGTTTACTTTTCCGTTATTATGTATATTTTCAAAATTAGTCTGTAAGATTTTTTTCAATCTGTAGACTATTCAATAAATAAATAAAATGTATACATACATACATATGACGGAGTTGTCACATTATACAGCGTTGCCAGAAGTAAGACTAAAGTTAGGAAAGACATTTGGAAATCGGCAAGAGTTCCCGATATACATAAGAGTAAAAAACGGAACAAGGAGATTTTTTTGGGTTTCAACAATAAAACGACAAAAATGAAGTTTGAAAGTGAAAAGGGGTTAAAAGGGTCACGAATTAAAAAAAAAGAGTCAAAAATGGTACTTTTTTGAAGAAGTAGGGTCCGGGGTCTTGGCTCTAAAAAAGGGTCAAATTGACCCTTTAGGGTCCCCAACGGCAAGACTGGTACATATAGTGTACTAATTTCATGTCCCTTTACAACGTACATGCCAATTTATGTATATTAGAGCGTCTCGGGCTTACAGGCAAAAAAAAAGTCGGCCGTACATTTAAAACAATTTTTTTTTTTGTGGCAACCAATTACATTTTACATTTTTCTTCAAATCTTTGGCATATTTTGTCGGATTTTAAAGTTTGACACATCAATTTTTATGTCTCAAAGAGGAGGTTTTCTCTCCAGAAAGTACATTGAGCTCATGCGTTTCGTTTAAAATCCGACAAAAAAATGCCGAAGATATGAAGAAAAATTCAATTGGGCGACTTCTAGGGTTGCTAGAAAAAAAATATTTTTTTTTTTTTAAATGATTTTCAAAAACACTTCATATGAGGGGAGGTACGTCCGACGTTTTTTAGGTGATACGCCCTAATGTACATATATATACGTATGTGGCTTAAACTATGGTTAAATAATTGAGTACATATGTTGACGACATTATACCAACCAATAATTATGACCAAATACTTGCCAAAAAGGCGCAGCGGCGTTTTGAGTTTTTTGAACCGCGAAAAAAACTTAAAACTCAGAACTTAATTTTTATCCTTGAACGATAAAATATCGCTCAAAGAATAACGTTTACTGTCGAGCAAAAATATAAAACTCAAGGGTAAGTTTTATTTTCTCTCAAAAAAATAAAACTCAAGAAATAAGTTTTACGTTTGATCAAAAAAATAAAACTCAAAAAGTGATCATTACGCTAAATCAAAAAAATAAAACTTGAGTGTAACGATTATTGTTGTTTTTTATTGAAAAAAATCAGAAAATAATGGTCAAATATCGAGTTCTATAATTAAACTTATAACAGTTACGGTCCCTGGATAAAGGCCAGATCCGCTTAAAGCCTGGTAGTTGCAGATGAGGTGCTCCACCGTTTCCTCCTCCTCATCATCTTTGCAACTCCTACATCACACCTAGCCTTTCTGCGTGCCTACCAATAAGGCAGTGCCCGATTAGTACCCTTATTAATATGGAGATTTCTCTACTTCTTAGGGCATATGTAGATCTCTCTAGATCTTTTATGATCCCATTTTTGGCCAGGTTTGTTTGTATATCCGGCACCCAGGAGATTGCAGCCACCTTTCGTTGGCTTGGCGGAGTGTGTACTCTTTCAGCATTAGCTTGCATGTGGCAAACATCATACCTAAGCGCTCTTTATCCCGAAGAACCTGCTTGGTCGTGCCCTGCCTCACAAGTTCGTCTGCCCTACAATTTCCCTCAATGTTCCTTTATCCCGGGACCCATGTATGGCTCACGCGGTTCTGTTGAGTCATCTCTTGTACATATCGACGACAGCTGAGCGTCAGTTCAGAGTTGAACGAGTAAGAGCCAAGGGATTTGATGGCCGCTTGGCTGTCGCTGAGAATAACAATATCCTGACCTATCCAAGCCGCGGCGTCCATGATTGCTGAGACTTCAGTCTGAACTACACTGCAGTGATCAGGTAGTCTGAAGGAGAGCTCAAAGTTCAGATCCTTTTTATTTTTTTTATTTTGTGCTCCAATCTATGGAGTAATCAGGTTTTCTTATATTTTTTGGACTTATTTAGCAGATTTTATTTAGCCATTGAACAGTGGCGGCGCCAGGCGTCGGTGACGTCGGCGACCGCCGACAAACTCGCACCTGGGACGGCCTCGCAAAAGGCTTTCAAAGGTAGAAATTGGCTGAAAATTGCATTAGAATTCGTTGATTGCTGAAAGCTCGCCGACGGCCTCGCGCGAGTGTGACGGCCTCGCAAAAGGGTTGGACAAACTCTCAAGCTATATATATTTTTTCTTACATTTATTCTATTGCATTTATTACTCCCGAAAAAGAATTTTCGCAAAACTAGATTTTATAGAAAAGTTCAGTGAAATATCTTTTGTGTATGTCCATAACATTTGCGGTGGTGGCCATATCATTTGTAACCGATTATAACTCCGAGTCTCAATCCTTATACCTCAATTCTTTAAGCTGTATCTAGTAACTAATAGAGGCATTTCGTGGTCTATTTCATATTTGATACAATTTGGTATTCAGTAAGCTGCCTCACATCTCTAGTCTCAATAAAGAGTCACTAATTTGTGATCTGCTTGTAGGCAGGTAACAAACAAAATTAATTAAAGAAAATATGTTTAAAAATTGAAAAATTAAAAAGAAATGAATTTGAGCGTTTCTTTTTCAAGTGATCCAAATTTCAACCGCCATGCTACGGATTTCGTTCAAATACGGCTTACACGTAGGGACTATAAATTGATTTGACACGTATTTTTTTTTTTTTTTGCCATTTTTTCGATATTCGATGATCTGTCAAAGTTTGGAATTTTTCTCAAAATAATGAAAACATGTACCTACTCAATCTATCATATCTCGGCTTGTACTAATGCTACAAACTTCAACTTAAGCTTATTTGAAAGCTACTGAATCAGGCTTTACGTTTCTTATTAATTTTTTTGCATCTGGCAATTTTTTTAATTTTATTATAATAATTGCATTTTTAACATTGCAACTGCACACTGTAACCCACAACATTTATAGTTCCCAATAACAGCATTCGTTTGCTTATTAAATTCTCTACAAAATCAATACATTTCAAAAATGGGGTTTACATATGGACTTTTACTAAAATACATATGTACAAGACCAACTATATATTTTTGTATGAAAAAAAAAGAAAGCTAATACCATGAATTGGATAGATATAATTATGCATTTCTAATTCTAAATTCTGTGCAAACCATGCAATATCATTCCCTTTCATATTCTTAATGGCTTGCTTGTACAATTTTAAGAAGCAACAAGAAAGGAACAGGCTGTCTTCGGCTGTGCCGAAGGCTTTATACCTTTCATGAGTATGAGTCACGTTATTTGAAGCATGAACACACTATAAAGGAGTGACGCTCTTACGCTGATATGCACAAGTGGTATAGGTTTTCATCCAGTTTTCGATTTTTTTTAGTTAGGCATGAAGCTATGTTTTGTAACGTACACGTATACGCGTACGTCCGCCCCTTTTCGTGCTACCAATGTGGGCACCAGCTAGCTCAGTTAGCGCGGGCGTGATCCTTAACCCTTGCCGCATTGATAGCAGGGCGGATGCCACAATTACCGATACTTAATTCCTTTTTGATATCTCCTCCAGAAGCCCACCCTACCTTGGACCGCTCGTTTTATTTCGGGTTCGCGCAGGTCCCCATTGCTCAACGTTGCCCCAATTCTTCCACACCACTTACCCTTTCGTCATCTTCCCCCTCCCCAACAAATTACATTAGCAGGCCATATTTCAAGTTTTAGAATTTCAAGATAACATTTTTAATAACAAGATAAAATTTCAAAAATATACAGATTTAAAAAAATGATATGTGTATCTATATGATCACAATTAACATCGTCTTACAGACAGAGATCGCAAAAGTTTTAAACAGATTTTTAAAAGAAACCAAAAAAAAACCATTTAACGATGTATGGGCTTACTCGCTACAAAATATACATTAGTTCAAAAATAATAATAATATTAACATGTATGTATACAAAAATTATAGGTAGAATTTAACATGTAGGTATGTATATAAAAAATATAAAAAAATGTACATCCAAATGACCTCAAAACAGACCAGTTTTTGAAATATTCATGTATAGGTATGTTACACTTCAGTGACTTTTGGTCGACCTTTTTGGAAAACCCAAACCTTTTTATCTCACGTTCGAGGAGTTTCAAACTTGTATGTAGCCCCAAAATCCTATAGCCTACCTAAAAGAGCTCTCTTCGGTGGTAAAGGGGATTTTAGGGAACTGAAATGTTCAGTTGTTTATTACAAAAAAAGTGTATCAAAATTTATCATTTGGGGTTTTCACAGGACCGATAGACGGTTTTGGCCAAAAACGTATACTTTAACAAAAAAAAATATTACAGTCAATCATAAGTTACATATAAAATTTCTTATGGCTAAGTATGTAGAACTGCATTCCCTCTGCTTGTTGGGTTATAACAACCAAAAGCTTTTATGGTGACTTTCTATCTAGCAACCCAGGTGAATATTATTCAATATGGTGAAAGCTGACAAATATTGGAGAGTGGTGTTGATCGCTGCTAAGTCGTAATGGTGAAAATTCACAGGTATAGTCGCGATGAAAATTTATATATAATGGTGACTTTTTGTGGGCAATGATGTAAAATAATGAAGATTAAATTTAGGTGATGGTGAATATTAAAGATTGATATGTGGTGTTGAATATTTATATTCGATGGTGAAAATTTTAGTGAGTAGTGTTGAATGTATTGATGGTGAGTATGATGTTAAAGGTGAAAATTTCGTAAGTTGAATGTATTGATGGTGAGAATGATGTTAAAGGTGAAAATTTCGTAAGTTGAATGTATTGATGGTGAGAAATTTCCCTGCCACTCCACCAGAGCTGGCTAAAATTAAGATGGGTCTCCCGCTATAGAATAAAATGTGGGGGTTAGAAAAATGGCGGAAATGCATGGTGCTTCCGCGCCATTTTGGCGTCCGCACTATTTTTGTCCCTATGAACATTAAAATTCGTTATCACGAAAGATGGCAAAAGAAAATGTATGTCCCAAAAAATTATAAAAAAAAGAGTTTTTAACTATTTTAATACCTGTAAAAAAAAAAATCACGAAAACACTTATTTTGTTTCAATAACTTCCTCACGAGTCTCAGAAAATTATTTCCTTTATTTATACTTTCCTCATAACAATTATTGCAAGATCTTTAAAATATGTATGCCAAATATGTAAAATTAAAACAAATGTACGATTTTTATTTTTAAAAGTTCTGGAAGACTTCTATATTTGAAGAAAACTCAAATTATTGTTATTTGAAGGGGAAAGCTTTTTAATTATAAAACTACTAATTTGAGACTCAAAAGAAACTAATCCAATAACTATGTATTGTTTAAAGTGGATAACAATGTTTAACTAGTGGAATTTTGAATACATGAATCGAGACTGAGTGGGGATTTTCACTCGTGGAAATCTGAGTCTGCATGCGCATCATGCTAGATCCGAATTCCCGTAAAATTTCGTGACCGGAGTCGAAAATTAGGTTGGCGGGAACGCCAAAAGGCGCGAAACCAAAAACAATGGACATGGGCAAAAAAAAAGGTTTTGGACATAATCATCACTTACCAGGTTCAAGAGGTGTGTCGCTCTTTGATGATAATCCTTACTGCTAACCCTTACACTTTTATGCTAGCTGGTGAAGCTTTATGGCTTATTAATGCTGGTGGTGAATTTGTGGGTCGTTGCACCCTCGCTTAAGGTATATAGACGGGAAACGTTTTATTTTTATTGCGCGCTTCACAACGTTTAATCTTTATATTTTCGGAGGGCACTTTATATTTATTCACTTATTTATTAAGCCTTTACTTGGCAGGGAAAATAACAAAAAAAAAGTGTTACTTTAAAAATTTCCGAACTGTGCTTAAAACAGCATTCAGCGCGCACTCGACGTGTCTATTCTCTCAGTATATACAGTTCTATCATATGAACTGGCAGATACCCCCATATATAGCCTGGCTAGAATCGTGGCACCGTTTCCCTTTGCCGTTTTGCTATTGTTTCCGATTCCAGCCAACAACGACAACATCCCTAACATCCATCCTTTTCCTTTTCCTTAAGTACCCTGCATGACAAAAAAAATTACGTGTGGCAACCTTTTAGCCGAGAGCTTTTAAAATTTCCCTTTTTGTGGAAAGCATGAATGTCATTGCATTTGACAATTCTCGGCAACCAAACAATACGCAACAGAATGAAAAATAAAAATATAAAATTAATAAAAATTGCTGCCAAAAGAAATTATTTCCAGCACGAAAATGTGCAAGATACCGGTCATATGGAATATTTCTTCGAGAAAGAGCACGCAGAGAGATGGAGAAGCGGTGGGCTCGTGATAGCGATGCAGGTACCTCAACAAACGCCTTGTGCGGGTACATCTGTTGGATGCGGTAATTGGGTTTACTTACCACTATTTCACGACGATGCTGCACTGGAAGACCATCCTGCCCAGGACCTCTGCGCTCTTACGGGAAGTATTATAAATTCACCTATCTAAAAAAAGGAATCTTGTACTTTATGTACCCTTTTGCAGGTACACATGGTTCGAGTTGCTCCCCGCCGACTTGACCCTCATCGACGGAGAGTTCCATAGCCACTGCGCCGCGGCAAACAACTGGACTGTTGCTGTCTTGTAAGTTCTTTTACTTTGGGGTACATTTATTTCTATGTTAAAGAGGGTATTACACGATATGCCCCGTCTGATGCAACTGTCAAGTTTTCGATCCCTATGTATTCATATGTGTGCCAAATTCGCTTAATTACTTTGCATTTACACGCAAAGTCAGGTGGAAGTCAAAACCATTCTACTTCGTATGTACGTACATATGATTTGTCAGCAGACCTTTCTCTGAAGTGTTTACACGGTTTGATTCTCTATTCATACGACAAAAGTGACATATACATCTGACAAAACATCTCGCGCATCAGCCCTCTAATCGAGCTTAGGTATGTGCTCCCCTCTACCTGCCACCTACCCTCTCTACCACACCTTTCGAGCGGTCCAAAGATATCGCCTTTGTCCAGCCCAACGTGGGGAACCCCCCAGACCCTGACAACGTCTCCTGCCACGAGAGCTCGGCCGGGCATCTATGAAAACTATTAACAGACATAAATATATGCGGCCTTCCCGCCGACTTGACCCTCATCGACGGGAAGATGCTGTGTAGAAAAGTATTGCCGTGGACAATGTAGTATCCCCGTCGACTTGACCCTCATCGACGGGGATAGGCGTCCGAATTACTACTGCTTGATGTCTTTAGCATGCCACGCTCCTGGATCCTTCCCTGCTAGCGACTCTAATTCGTACATGTTATTTCCCAATGCTTTCTTCACTCGGCATTTTACAAATTTACGGCAAAATTTAGCATTGACATTTTGTTTGAACTCGCTTAGTGCGAAGTTACGCTTGTACACCTCTTGGCCAGGCGTAAATCGTGTTTCGCGGACCCTGGTATTGTAACGCGCTGCGTTCGTCTCATATGCTTCATGCAAATTTTCCTTCAACTTTTCGCGCATCAATCTCAGTTTGTCGTTACTCTCAAGTACGAAAACCTCACTAAACAATATAATTTCCTAGCCAGCGCGTAGTCGGCACCATTGGTGAACATATTAAACCCGAATAGAGCGAAATAGGGTGAAACTCCCGTGGCCGAATGCACCGCGCTGCGAAGGGAACATTCTATCTCGGTTAGGTACAGATCCCAGTCCCGATGGTCGTTTTCCAGATAGGATCTTATCGCTGCTAGCTCCGATTGGTTTGCCCGTTCGGCGGCGTTAGACTGCGGGGCGTAAAATGCCGTTTTCAGGTGCTTAACACCATAGGTTTCTAATAAATCTAAGAATTGGTGTGATATAAATTGCTTTCCATTATCCGAGTGGATTATTTCCGGCACGCCGAATTTGTGGAAAATTTCATCGGTGATGAATTTAACAACATTACTCGCGGTAGCTTCTCGCATCGCCTTGAGAAATATAAATTTTGAAAAATGGTCGACTACGATGAAGATATAACAGTTCCCCCGTTTCGATCTAGGATATTTGCCTAGAAAATCGATATATAATTTTTGGAATTGTCGTACGGTGACCACTTCCTTCCCTATCCCTGGTTTCGTAACCGCATTGTATGGTTTGGTTTCCTTACACGTCTGACAATCCCTCACATAATTACGCACCTGTACCACCATATTTGGCCAATAATATAGCCTACGTAGACGATGAAGTGTCTTAGCCATGCCTCCATGCGCGGCTATCTCCGGACAGTGTGCGTTTTCTATGAGGGTTGATGTCAGGGCTTCAGGGACCCATAACTTCCATTCGTTTTCTTCACACTTGATGTCCCTAGACAAAAATTTCTTGAAAACCATCCCATCTTCTACCTTTAAATCGGGAAGCCGTTCTTTATTGGATTCGATTGTCCTTATTAACTCCTTATATTGTTCGGATTCAAACTCCAGGGTATCCATATTGGCAATGGGCGATGTGATGAGGCATCACACTGCACCCAAAACCTTTTTGAAAAGTCTGGATGTTTGAGGACCGGAGCGGATGTAAGAGCACTCTTCAAGTTATTAAATGCTTCCAAAGCTTCTTCCGACATCTCAAATTTTTTCCCTTTTTTCAATACGTCGGTTAGAGGCGCTGCCAATGTGGCGAAATCTTTTATAAACCGCCTATACCACCCGGCGGTACCAAGGAAGCTACGGACTTGCTTGACCGTTTTCGGAACTGGGATATTCTGAATGGCCTTAATCTTCTCGGGGTCCGTCTTCAACATCCCGCTCCCTACTATATACCCTAAGTATGGCAACTCCTTAAAACAGAATTTGGATTTGCTTAATCCTATAGTTAGATTTGCATCTTTTAAGCAAGTGACGACTTCTTTTAAAATTCTTAGGTGTGAATCAAAATCAGGCGCGATAATTAGATCATCTAAGTAAATAAAAACGTTGGATTTCAATCGTTGGGGAATGACGCGATCCATAAGGCGGCATAGCCTTTGGCCCGCGTTACACAAACCAAATGGCATGGTTACAAAATGATAGAGGGGGCGCCCAGGAACGGTGAAGGCGGTATAGGGTTTGCTATTGTCGTCGAGTTCGATTTGCCAGAAAGCGAATTTCAAATCGACGCTACTAATAAAATGTGTATCGTCTAGCCGACTTAGTATGCCCTCGATGTTTTGCAATGGATATGCATCTTTTATTGTGACCGAGTTCAGCTTTCGCGCATCTAAACAGAAACGATTTTTCCCGGGTTTGCGTACTATTGTGGTGCGGTTACTCCAAGGGCTTTCACTCTCCTCTATCACACCTAGCTCCAGCATCTTATCCACTTCTTCGTACACAATTTTCTGCATTGCTGGTGATAGAGGATAGTGTCCCTCCTTGATAGGTACTGCTTCGTCCACCAGTGTTATCGTGTGTTTTTCTAAGCTCGTACGACCTAACCCATGCTTTTCATAAGTGATGAACCCGCTTATAACTTCCTCTAAACGCTGTTTTTGATCTGGTGTCAGATTATGTAGCACGCGCCGCTCGTTCCTATCCTCCTCCGATACCATTTCCTCATCTAATTTCGTTAAATCGATTTCGTCCACATCAACAACTTCAGGTGCCAGTTGGAAAGCACGCCAAAAATCGATACCGAGGTAAATATTTTGCTCAAGATATGGGCATAAGTAAAATGTAATTTTATGAACTAAATTATTGAATTTTACAGGTACCGTGATCTTGCCTAAAACATTGTGCCTGCGACCGCTTGCAGTTCTCACAGAGGATACGTAGCGCTCAACCGGCACACCGGCACACCGATTTCATCAACGAGCTCTCTACAACCTTTGCCTAGAATGCTTACACACGCACCTGTATCTAACAAGCCGCGCGTTTGCACACCCAATATTTGGATATCTGCATACACCCGCGGATCAGTACTGCTGACTTTCTTAATCGAAGCTACTACCTTTTGTCGTAGAGACTTCCGTTGACGAAACCGTTGCCTCGCCCTCCGCGAGACTACTCGACGGCCCATCACAATGCTCTCAGCAAAGATCCTTTCCCTGGTTTCGAGGTACCTTCGATACCTTTCTTCGTACGATGGCGTACTCTCCATTGCAGCCTTTGGTTGCTTTGCGGTATCCTTAGTGTTTTTCAAAATACAAATATTATTATTTTCTATACCCTCTCCTTCATCTACCATATCAGTATTTGTAGACGCATCTACTTTGACAGGGTCTGTGTCGCCCGCGATTCCCCCGTCACAACCGCGTTCCTCAAGCCGTTTCCCGAAGTGTTACATAAGGGACATTTTGGTGTTATTACATCCTGTTTCCCGCATTTGTAGCAAAATATTTTACGCTGTAGTGACATACATTCAGTAAAAAAGTGGCCGTCAGCTCCACAGTTCCAGCAAGTAACAATTCTGCGCCCCGGTGCCTGCTTGTTTACCGACTTATGGCGTATTTCCTCCACGGCGACTTGACCCTCATCACCGGGAGGAAAATACTCTTCATCATCTACTTGGGTAATCTCACTTACTGGCTGCGCGCGCGACCTAAATGCGTTTGACGGTGGGCGTTCGGTACGGGGAAAATATCGTTCGACCTCCTTACACTCCATTCTCAACTGGTCTAATGAATATGTGTAAATGGGATAAACGATCTTTGCCAGCGATTCGCGCAAGTTGCCTTTCACCAGTCGTACAATCTCGTGTTCCGGTATTGGATTCCGGAGTCGTGAACGCAACGTACCAACAGCGTGAAAGTAGTCGTCAATGGTTTCCCCGGACCTTTGCTTCCTCTCCGTCAATTCTCTTAAAATCTCAAAATCGGTTTGCTGTGATGCGTACTGTCGCCTAAGGGCAAATGGTAAAGTTGGCCAATCAACGCTGCCATGAGACCGAATGTATAGCCAATACCACTCACGAGCCTCACCGCTAAGCAACCTATGAAAATCGCGTAGTATATCAGCCCAAGAACACCCATACTGGTTTTTCATGTATTCTAAACGGAACATGAAGTCTTCAACAGACATGGCATCGCGGTGCCCCTGAAAACCTATACCCCACTTTTCGATATTAAGGTCGGAGCGTCGGACCTCATTAGTTTCGCGTTCTACTGCTCTCCTTTGCCCTGCAGGCATAACCGTCGGTGCTCTTCCATCTAAGATTGGTGGTTGGCGAAATGGTGGTGGTTCATTGCACGCATATGTGTGCATCATCGTATTGTGCCAAGGAGGATTATATCCATTTGTGTTCCTAATTATTGGATTTTCCCGTCCGACTCGATCATTGAAGGAATGTCTAGATTCGTTGGATTCGCGACTGGTGTTATGCCTCCTTCTCTTCTGACGGTTATGCGACCCATTATTCCCCTCCTCTACCTCTAGTCTAGCACCTGTATCTCTGGCTGACCTGACTAACTCGGGTATAGAGTCGCGCATTTCATTTAACATCGCATCCTTAGCTTCGACCATCATCTCTCTTAAAAGCGGTGCTATATCGGCACGCAGATCGCGAATTGGTGGCGGGCGGTTGGGTTCTCCATTGTTTTGTGTGGTGGGTTCGGGAAATTCTAAGTTGGATGGTGAGGTATGTCCTGGCTGAATCGGTTGGGGCTGAATTGGTTTGGGCGGTTTTTGTGGCTTGGAAACGGTGCCCGTATTCTTGTTTTGTGCTATATTTGTTTGGTTTGATGTCAACTGTGTTTTGTCAACACCTGAAGCTAAATCTGGGTTACCCCCGCCTATTCGATCTGATAGATCTATAAATGTAGGGTCAATTGTGACTTGCTGATTGGAGTTTTGTGTAGAAGGGAACATGTTTGTGTACTTTGCTCTATAGCGCGTATTATATGGGACTGATCTACTGCTCATAAAATTTCGAACCTTCTTCCCAATACCACTTTCAAACATATGTGGCTCAATTCTAAATAATTTCGATTTTTTGTTATTTCCTAGAGGAAAAACGGATTTCTCAAAAAAAAAATAAAGGTTCGATTCAAAATTTCAAAAAAAAAATACGTGGGTATGTATGTATGATGTGTGTGTGGGGAGGTTCAGATGATTTTTGGGCCTACTCGAAGTGTGGAGTCTTTGGAGCAAACCGCTACGTTCCTTTGGAGATGTCCAAAATTCCGTATTTCAAAAAAAAATCGTTTGGGTGGTTTGTACGCTATGCAACACAAAGCTTCGATAGATCAAGCTTGCGGCCACAACGTGTTGATTTCAACATTAGAAGCAACTTATCCGACTCTGTCCATAAGGACTTCTAACTATTCTGAATTTACAAAAAAAATATATGTATTGTATTTAAAAAAACTTGTAAACAAAATGTATTTAAAAACAAGATGAAAAGATGCTTATGGCTGGAATAGATCAACCATGCCACCTAAGGGATATTGATAGGATCTGTCCTTCTGTGACCACTTTCCATATCGGTGCAATTGAATCCTTGGATCAAACACCATAAACAAGTCACCGAATTAGGGCAGTGGGCACATACAGGCAGATCCGTTTGATAAGATAATTGTAATTTGTTACATTTAATGTCGATTGAAATATATTTTTACCATGCAATGAGCTTAAGCTATTTTTTTGACTGACTAGGTTTTGAAGTCTATGAAATTTTGGCTCATTGGTGGGCGCCAGTTTCAATCCAAGGCGCGGATGTTATTAAAAAGAACTATTTAGAATTTCAGTGCCATATTGGTGCATAACACGACACGGTTTGCTTTTAGATTGGGCGCCATATTAATTGTAACGTACACGTATACGCGTACGTCCGCCCCTTTTCGTGCTACCAATGTGGGCACCAGCTAGCTCAGTTAGCGCGGGCGTGATCCTTAACCCTTGCCGCATTGATAGCAGGGCGGATGTCACAATTACCGATACTTACTTCCTTTTTGACATCTCCTCCAGAAGCCCACCCTACCTTGGACCGCTCGTTTTATTTCGGGTTCGCGCAGGTCCCCATTGCTCAACGTTGCCCCAATTCTTCCACACCACTTACCCTTTCGTCATCTTCCCCCTCCCCAACAAATTACATTAGCAGGCCATATTTCAAGTTTTAGAATTTCAAGATAACATTTTTAATAACAAGATAAAATTTCAAAAATATACAGATTTAAAACAATGATATGTGTATCTATGTATATGATCACTATTAACATCGTCTTACAGACAGAGATCGCAAAAGTTTTAAACAGATTTTTAAAAGAAACCAAAAAAAACCATTTAACGATGTATGGGCTTACTCGCTACAAAATATAAGTGGAACATTAGTTCAAAAAAAATAATAATATTAACATGTATGTATACAAAAATTATAGATAGAATTTAACATGTAGGTATGTATATAAAAAATATAAAAAATGTACATCCAAATGACCTCAAAACAGACCAGTTTTTGAAATATTCATGTATAGGTATGTTACACTTCAGTGACTTTTGGTTGACCTTTTTGGAAAACCCAAACCTTTTTATCTCACGTTCGAGGAGTTTCAAACTTGTATGTAGCCCCAAAATCCTATAGCCTACCTAAAAGAGCTCTCTTCGGTGGTAAAGGGGATTTTAGGGAACTGAAATGTTCAGTTGTTTATCACAAAAAAAGTGTATCAAAATTTATCATTTGGGGTTTTCACAGGACCGATAGACGGTTTTGGCCAAAAACGTATACTTTAACAAAAAAAAATATTACAGTCAATCATAAGTTACATATAAAATTTCTTATGGCTAAGTATGTAGAACTGCATTCCCTCTGCTTGTTGGGTTATAACAACCAAAAGCTTTTATGGTGACTTTCTATCTAGCAACCCAGGTGAATATTATTCAATATGGTGAAAGCTGACAAATATTGGAGAGTGGTGTTGATCGCTGCTAAGTCGTAATGGTGAAAATTCACAGGTATAGTCGCGATGAAAATTTATATATAATGGTGACTTTTTGTGGGCAATGATGTAAAATAATGAAGATTAAATTTAGGTGATGGTGAATATTAAAGATTGATATGTGGTGTTCAATATTTATATTCGATGGTGAAAATTTTAGTGAGTAGTGTTGAATGTATTGATGGTGAGTATGATGTTAAAGGTGAAAATTTCGTAAGTTGAATGTATTGATGGTGAGAATGATGTTAAAGGTGAAAATTTCGTAAGTTGAATGTATTGATGGTGAGAAATTTCCCTGCCACTCCACCAGAGCTGGCTAAAATTAAGATGGGTCTCCCGCTATAGAATAAAATGTGGGGGTTAGAAAAATGGCGGAAATGCATGGTGCTTCCGCGCCATTTTGGCGTCCGCACTATTTTTGTCCCTATGAACATTAAAATTCGTTATCACGAAAGATGGCAAAAGAAAATGTATGTCCCAAAAAATTATAAAAAAAAGAGTTTTTAACTATTTTAATACCTGTAAAAAAAAAAATCACGAAAACACTTATTTTGTTTCAATAACTTCCTCACGAGTCTCAGAAAATTATTTCCTTTATTTATACTTTCCTCATAACAATTATTGCAAGATCTTTAAAATATGTATGCCAAATATGTAAAATTAAAACAAATGTACGATTTTTATTTTTAAAAGTTCTGGAAGACTTCTATATTTGAAGAAAACTCAAATTATTGTTATTTGAAGGGGAAAGCTTTTTAATTATAAAACTACTAATTATATTAGGTGTTGCAAATTCTCGTAAATTTTTTCTTTGAGACTCAAAAGAAACTAATCCAATAACTATGTATTGTTTAAAGTGGATAACAATGTTTAACTAGTGGAATTTTGAATACATGAATCGAGACTGAGTGGGGATTTTCACTCGTGGAAATCTGAGTCTGCATGCGCATCATGCTAGATCCGAATTCCCGTAAAATTTCGTGACCGGAGTCGAAAATTAGGTTGGCGGGAACGCCAAAAGGCGCGAAACCAAAAACAATGGACATGGGCAAAAAAAAAGGTTTTGGACATAATCATCACTTACCAGGTTCAAGAGGTGTGTCGCTCTTTGATGATAATCCTTACTGCTAACCCTTACACTTTTATGCTAGCTGGTGAAGCTTTATGGCTTATTAATGCTGGTGGTGAATTTGTGGGTCGTTGCACCCTCGCTTAAGGTATATAGACGGGAAACGTTTTATTTTTATTGCGCGCTTCACAACGTTTAATCTTTATATTTTCGGAGGGCACTTTATATTTATTCACTTATTTATTAAGCCTTTACTTGGCAGGGAAAATAACAAAAAAAAAGTATTACTTTAAAAATTTCCGAACTGTGCTTAAAACAGCACTCAGCGCGCACTCGACGTGTCTATTCTCTCAGTATATACAGTTCTATCATATGAACTGGCAGATACCCCCATATATAGCCTGGCTAGAATCGTGGCACCGTTTCCCTTTGCCGTTTTGCTATTGTTTCCGATTCCAGCCAACAACGACAACATCCCTAACATCCATCCTTTTCCTTTTCCCTAAGTACCCTGCATGACAAAAAAAATTACGTGTGGCAACCTTTTAGCCGAGAGCTTTTAAAATTTCCCTTTTTGTGGAAAGCATGAATGTCATTGCATTTGACAATTCTCGGCAACCAAACAATACGCAACAGAATGAAAAATAAAAATATAAAATTAATAAAAATTGCTGCCAAAAGAAATTATTTCCAGCACGAAAATGTGCAAGATACCGGTCATATGGAATATTTCTTCGAGAAAGAGCACGCAGAGAGATGGAGAAGCAGTGGGCTCGTGATAGCGATGCAGGTACCTCAACAAACGCCTTGTGCGGGTACATCTGTTGGATGCGGTAATTGGGTTTACTTACCACTATTTCACGACGATGCTGCACTGGAAGACCATCCTGCCCAGGACCTCTGCGCTCTTACGGGAAGTATTATAAATTCACCTATCTAAAAAAAAGGAATCTTGTACTTTATGTACCCTTTTGCAGGTACACATGGTTCGAGTTGCTCCCCGCCGACTTGACCCTCATCGACGGAGAGTTCCATAGCCACTGCGCCGCGGCAAACAACTGGACTGTTGCTGTCTTGTAAGTTCTTTTACTTTGGGGTACATTTATTTCTATGTTAAAGAGGGTATTACACGATATGCCCCGTCTGATGCAACTGTCAAGTTTTCGATCCCTATGTATTCATATGTGTGCCAAATTCGCTTAATTACTTTGCATTTACACGCAAAGTCAGGTGGAAGTAAAAACCATTCTACTTCGTATGTACGTACATATGATTTGTCAGCAGACCTTTCTCTGAAGTGTTTACACGGTTTGATTCTCTATTCATACGACAAAAGTGACATATACATCTGACAAAACATCTCGCGCATCAGCCCTCTAATCGAGCTTAGGTATGTGCTCCCCTCTACCTGCCACCTACACTCTCTACCACACCTTTCGAGCGGTCCAAAGATATCGCCTTTGTCCAGCCCAACGTGGGGAACCCCCCATACCCTGACAGTTTTCTATATAAAACGCTCTTTGCTTCCATAGAAACTAACTAACATGTGAAATCAAGGGTACCCCCTATTTGTTGACAACACAAAACCTTCAATATCTCAGTTTGAGAAAAGATGGACTTATACCACTTGTGCTTTAGGGGCTCATATAATGGATGCAATCAATTGTATAGGAGCAATGTGGCAAATTAGGTCAACCCTACTGTACACATTACACATGCAAAGAGAATAATAGTTACGTATTTAATAACAGGAGTTATAGCGCAAACTCCGTTTATCGGAACTATCGATTGTTGGGAAATATGATTAGTTTTGGTCCGATCTTGCTGGTTTCGACAAATGCTTATTCTTATATAATATAACGCCTCCATACCAAATTTCATGGAGATATCTCTAAAATTGAGGGACAGTTTGCGTAAAAACAGACGGACAGACGGACATGGCTAAATGGAATCAGCTCATCGTCCTGATCATAACGGTATACTTATTAGTGGGTATATCTCTTCTTCTTCTCATACTTGTTCATGAAAGATGAAAGGTGTAACAATTACAACCAACGTTGAATACAAGAAACAATTATAAGTCTCTAAAACTAAGTTACGGGCTTTCGATGTTCGAAGTTGGACCCCTTGAAATTTGGTTTTCTAATTGTTTTGTTAAAAAAAAAAATACGACTGAATCTTTGATTTTGGATGGCCTATGTGGATTGAAGCAATATATCGTCGCGTGAAAGACTAACAAGGTTCGTCCTCTGCGTCGAAGACTAACACACTTCGTTCTCTGCGTCGAAAACTAACACACTTTGTTCTCTGCGTCGAAGACTAACACACTTCAGTTTTCTGCGTAGAAAACTAACACACTTCGTTCTCTGCGTCGAACACTAACACACTTCGTTCTCTGCGTCGAAGACTCACAAACTTCAGTTTTCTGCGTCGAAGACTAACACACTTCGTTCTCTGCGTCGAAGACTAACACACTTCGTTCTCTGCGTAGCAGACTCACACACTTCAGTTTTCTGCGTCAAAGACTAACACACTTCGTCTCTGCGTCGAAAACTAACACACTTCGTTCTCTGCATCGAAGAATAACTCGGTTCAGTTTTCTGCGTCGAAGACTAACACACTTCAGTTTTCTGCGTCGAAGACTAACACACTTCGTTCTCTGCGTCGAAAACTAACACACTTCAGTTTTCTACGTCGAAAACTAACACACTTTGTTCTCTGCGAATGCAATTTTTTTTTATGTTCATGTTCGTGAATGCGAATGCAAAAGAACGTACTTGAATCTTCATAAATGAATAATTCCGAACCCTGGTTTTTATATTGTTCAGTTTGTTGAATTCAACTCTGCAGCGATATATGCGAGAAGAGGTTTGCCGCTCACCTCCTGCGTCTAAGTCGCCACAGAATTGAAAAAAATACTTGACCAGAGGAATTTCTGGTATTGGTCTTTAAAGCATAATGTAAGTTTTCCATTTTGCTGTGCCAAACGAAAAGGGTAACTTTGACAGTAGGTAATTTTGACATATGCAAAACGCAAGTGCGAAAAATGTCAACAGAACATGCACCGCTGTGCTGACATTATTGGCTGCCAAAATTTGGCCTAGCTAGGGTAAATTCTGACGTTCGTATTCACTGTCAAAATTTACGATTTTCGGCTTTGTGTTGATCGGTATTTGTTTTCGTCAGTGTAAAATGAGCTGAAAAAATTTCCTATGGTGAACGAATATTTGCCATTATGCTGTGCCAAACGAAAAGTTAAATTTTGACAGTAGTTAATTTTGACGTATCGAAAAAGCACGTGCAAAGCAAATATTCTGTGAATATATTTTCAATTAGGAGTGTAATGGAGTGTGGCTGCTAAGTGACCTTGCTGAATCCCGACTCTGCAATCTGGGCAACGGGAGCTACCTAGGCTCGCGGCAGAAAGAGAGGGAGCCCCGGTGGGGCCACTCTGACATACTTGGTTTAAGGGCTCACCGAGGTTTTTGCGTAGCGTCTGTTCACCATGAGGTGCGGCTGCAAGCGGGCGTCTGTCTTGAAGCAAGCGGCTCGCTATATAAATGTGTAAATATTTTCCAAAAACCCCGAAACGGGTTGTGCGCTGGGTTTGGGACCCGCCACGTAAAAAACTTAATTCCAATGAAAACAAAATCAAAGCCTCGGATGAGAACCCCCTTTAATGTTGACGACCCGGCAAAACGAATAAGGCATAATGATTTGGATATTAGGGCATGTACCGGGAATGTCCGGACGCTTTCAAGGGACGGTGCCGCTGCCCGACTGGTTGATGTCCTCGTAGGCGCAAAGGCCGACATCACCGCCCTGCAGGAAATGCGATGGACGGGGCAAGGAAAGGCGACCATCGGTCCTTGTGACGTATACTACAGTGGCCAGACACGCGGCAAAGCGCGTGGTGTAGGATTCGTGGTGGGAAAGAGACTTCGCCGCCAAGTATTAGCGTTCACTCCTGTGGACGAGCGTCTCGCTGCGATCCGCATCAAGGCGAGGTTTTTCAACATAACATTTATCTGCGCCTATGCGCCGACTGAGGAGACGGACGACGCAGAGAAGGACTCCTTCTACGATAAACTTGAACAGACTTATGATCGCTGCCCCCAGCATGATATCAAAATCGTGCTCGGCGACTTTAATGCCAAGGTGGGCAAGGAAGGAGTCTTTGGTCCTACAGTTGGAAAATTTAGTCTCCACGATATAACATCCCCCAACGGCACTAGGTTGATTGACTTCGCCGCTGCTCGCAATATGGTCATCAGTAGTACCAGGTTCCAGCATAAGCGAATACACCAAGCCACATGGCTGTCGCCTGATCAAAGAACTAGAAACCAGATTGATCATGTCTTGATTGACGGCAGACATAGCTCGACCGTTCTGGACGTGCGTACACTGCGTGGTCCCAATATTGACTCTGACCATTATCTTGTCGCAGCCAAGATACGCACACGCCTCTGTGCAACGAAGAAAGTGCGCACAGTAACGGAAGGAAAGTTTGACGTCGAGAAGTTGCGCGTGACACAGACAGCTGATAATTTCTCCGCTCGACTCTCACACCTGCTAGCAGAGGGCAATCCCCGACCTAACGATGTAACCGAGCAATGGAAGCATATCTCTCACTCATTGCGTACCGCCGCTGAGGCCGTTATAGGGTTCCAGCGAGCCCGCAAGAACAACTGGTACGATGAGGAATGCAAAACTGCCTCGAACAAAAAGGACGCTGCCTACAAGGAGACGTTGCGAACGGGCGCAACCCGCAGTGTATGGCAACAATATCGTGAGGCAAAGAAGGAAGAGAGACGCCTTTTCAGAAAAAAGAAGTGAGGCCGAAAGGCGTGAGTGTGAGGAGCTTGAGATGCTGGCTGACAGGAATGATGCCCGAAAATTCTATGAAAAGATCCGGCGGATGACGGAAGGTTTTAAGACCGGGGCGAGCTCCTGTAAGGACAATAATGGCGACCTGGTAACCGGCGTACAAAGTGTACTTAAATTATGGAGCGGGCACTTCTCCTCACTGCTAAATTGCGAGGGAGACGTCGAACCCGATACCCCAATCCCTGACGATGGAAAAGTCGTCCCACCACTTGACTGATGAAGTGAGGATAGCTATATCCCGGCTCAAAAACAACAAAGCGCCTGGAAAAGACGGACTACCCGCCGAACTGTTCAAACACGGAGGCGAAGAGCTGGTAAAAAGCATGCATCAGCTCTTATGCAGAATATGGTCAGACGAATGCATGCCTCCGGAAAGAAACGCGATCCCGCTAACCGCACCAACTACCGCAGAATTAGTCTTCTTAATATTGCATATAAGGTTCTTTCTAGCGTGTTGTGTGAAAGGCTGAATCCCATCGTAGACAAACTGATTGGACCTTGTCAGTGTGGCTTTAGACCTGGTAAGTCTACCGTCGACCAGATTTTTACCATACGCCATATCCTAGAGAAGACCCATGATAAAATAAACGACACACACCATCTCTTTGTCGATTTCAAAGCCGCTTTTGACAGCGCAAAAAGGAGTTGCCTGTATGCCGCCATGTCTGAATTTGACTTCCCTGCAAAGCTTATACGGCTTTGCCAAATGACGTTGAGCAATACCAACAGCTCCGTCAGAATCGGGAAGGACCTCTCTGAGCCATTTGAAACCAAACGAGGCTTCAGACAGGGCGACTCCCTTTCGTGCGATTTCTTCAATCTGATGCTGGAGAAGATAATTCGAGCAGCAGAGCTAAACCGCAATGGTACAATCTTTTACAAGAGCGTGCAATTGCTGGCGTATGCCGATGATATTGATATCATTGGCCTTAACAACCGCGCCGTAAGCGCTGCCTTCTCTGTACTGGATAAGGAAGCGAAAAAAGTGGGTCGTGCCGTGAACGAGGACAAGACGAAGTATTTGCTGTCATCAAAGAAAGAATCGGCGCACCTGCGCCTTGGCAGCCATGTCACTGTTGATAGTTACAAATTTGAAACTGTGAGGGACTTCGTCTATTTGGGAACCAGTATCAACACCGAAAATAATATCAGTCTAGAAATCCAGCGGAGAATCACTCTTGCCAACAAGTGCTACTTTGGACTGAGTAGGCAATTGAGAAGTAAAGTCCTCTCTCGAAGAACAAAGATCACGCTCTATAAGTCTCTCATCATACCTGTCCTGATATATGGCTCAGATTCAATGTCAAGAGAAGATGAGATGGCCCTTGGAGTATTTGAAAGAAAAGTTCTCCGGAAGATTTATGGTCCTTCCCGTGATGCCAACGGCGAGTATCGAAGGAAATTTATCGATGAGCTGTACGAGCTCTACGCAGATCTGACCATAGTCCAGCGAATTAAAGCCCAAAGACTCCGCTGGCTGGGCCATGTTATGCGAATGGACAAAGAAGCTCCAGCACAGAAGGTTTTCCTATCGTCGCCTGAATTCGGCAGCAGAGGAAGGGGGAGGCCTCGACTGAGATGGAAACAACAGGTGGAGGATGACTTGAACTCCCTTGGGGTTTCCAATTGGCGTCAGTTATCGCTAAAAAGGAATGACTGGCGTGCTTTGATATGCAACGGCCAAAATCGCTTAGGCGGTTAAGCGCCAATACATGATGATGATATTTTCAATTAACGTGGTTTTCAGCATTTATATGCTCTCTCTTATATTTTAGTGTTTAATAACGCGTGTGCGCAAATATAATAATACCCATTTTTATACCCAGCGTACTACACCTTTTCCAGCTGTATTTGAGAAAAGGTCACATCTATTTGAGAAACGCGCAAATCAATTTGAGAAAAGGAAAATGTATTTGAGAAAAGTGAAAATGTATTTGAGAAAAGGGCAAGTCTATATGAGAAATGGGTAAATGTATTTGAGAAAGGGAAAATGTATTTGAGAAAAGGGAAAATGTATTTGAGAAATGGGCAAATGTATTTAAGAAAAGCTAAAAAATATTTTAAAAACGGAGTAATTCAATATACATATAATTTTGATGTATTGAAGTACACAGGTTTTTTCGCATATTTTCAAGCTTTTCTGAAATACAATTGCCCATTTCTCAAATACATTTTCCCTTTTCACAAATACATTTTCCTTTCCTCAAATACATTTAACCGTTTCTCAAACACATTTTCCACTTTCTAAAATACATTTTCCTTTTCTCAAATACATTTACCCTTTTCTCAAATAGATTTGCCCGTTTCTCGAATACATTTGAGCTTTTCTCAAATACAGTTGGAAAAGGTGTAGTACTAGTACAAGGGTATATTAATTTTGTTCACATAACGGTAGTACATAACGGCACAAAATAATTAAGACAGATATAGAGCTCCATGTATGAAAGTGGGGCTGGCAGAAATCCTTGGGCTGAACCCTCCCAGAGGGTGCCGGCTGGTAATAGACACTACAGAAACCCCTACGCAGGGGAGTGCTAGCTAAGTTAAGAAATCAATGCCATTGGTGCCTTAGCTCTTTAATAGCTCTGGCATATGGAAATGATTCTTTGAACGTGGCCTCAAGGTGGGAACCGGGCCACACCCAGATGAAATGGTGGCCCCCCCTAATCCAGGGTGTTATGCGATTCCGTGCCCATTGGATGGTTTGCAGTCAGGGGTATCCGACTGTATTCTTACGGAGCCTCCCGGATATCGGTCCACCTCCGGGAGTAGCGTTGACTTGCTGCGGCATGGGGCTCTGTCGTAGTCGACCGTTTCATATCCCCCTTTCACATACTTTCAGGCTGCCGAACGGTCTCATCTCAGTAGGCAGCCTACGAACTAGTTATATAAATTATCCACATGAATAAAAACCAAGCCTCGGAGCCCTGCACGGGTAAAGATGCTGCCTCTGGCACAGGCGTTAAAAAGGCCAATACTTATAAAACCCTGCCACAATCGGGAACCGCTAAGGTGGCACCGATCAGGCCTGCACGGCTTCAAACCACTTTTCGGCCACCTGCGCAAGCTAGCAGCAGTCGGATTAAACCCCCTGAGGGCAAGTACGAACCTGTAACAGCCGGCAAAGCTAGCCCCACTGAGGGAAAGCAACTCCCGGCTGAGCAAACGCAGGTGGCCCGTCTTACGGGCACCTCTGCTCAGGATGTGGCGGAAACCAACACCGGGTCCTCCACGGACAGAGTGAATGCCCCCGCCCATGCAAAACAACCTCGTGGCAAGCCGGCTGACCCCCTAGAGGGTTCTAAGGCAAGCAAATCAGCGGAATCTACGCAATGCTGCCAAAATTGTAGAGAGACTGGGCAAGTCTCCCAGCGATAAGATGACGGCAGAGCAAAAAAGCTCTCTGGCCTGGGCCAGGAAAATCATTGCGGAAAAATCATCGCGTAACACCGCAAACACCGCAACCAATCCTGCCAATACGGCGCCAACCGGGTCGGATGGGCCAGCCCTTAAAAGGTAGCGGTCGATAGTAAACGCCTCGAGCGTTCCTAAAAGGCATAGGCCCATAACCTCTGCCCCTTCTCCACCTGCCCTAACAAAACCGTTCAACGAGGTTGCCAAGGGCAACATCACGCTGGCGGTTTTGAACCGCGGCCATCCGGATGGAAACATTACCCCGGACAATTGGAAGGATGTCCTGAACGGCCTTCTCAGGCAGTTCAAGGACATTATGGACAAGAACCCGGGTGCTGCTCCCATTATCCGCGATGCCGGCTGGTATCTGGGCAGGATTAAACTAGTTTCCTGCGCAGACGAGCGCTCTTGCCGTCTGTACACACTCGCCATAGCTTCGGTGGGGGAGCTGTGGCCCGGGGCTAAGCTGGATGCCGTCAGTTTGGAAGAAATTCCAAACAGACCGAGAGCTTGGGCCTGGGTCCCAGACGAGCTGGCGGAGCCTGGCGAGATTCTGGGCACCATCGCGCAAAGCAACCCGGGACTACCTTCAAGCGGTTGGAGGATAGTCCGCGTGGGCGAGACAAGGGAGAAGCAACGCTATGTCGGTTTCGTCATTAGCGAGGCGTCTCTCCGTTGGCTTGCTAAATGTGATGGAGTGTTAAGCTACGGCTTCTACTCCATCACGTTGAAAGTCAAGCGGGATGGTACCCAGAGAGAGGAGCCGGAGGAGATGGAGACGAAGCCCGAGCTTCAGAGTGATGTGATGGCAGGAAACACCTTGAGTGCACTTGTTACGCTGGACTCTGAGGCAGCAGCTACCTCCATCGAGTCGGCTCCGATGAATTTGGAGGAGTTGGGCAGCGCCTCGAGTGTACCCACCTCCACCGCAGCAAATCTCACGACCCCATGCAACACCTCGAGTGTACATGAGGTCGATATCGAACTAGCACGTAGTGCTCCAGAGTCCGAGAGTGATACACTGTCGGTATCTGAGCTGGCAGGGCAGTTCTCTACCAGCATGGACGAACACCTCCTCCTGAAATCCGACCAGTCAGATGTTGGCTTCGACGATACAATCGTTGAGGTGGCCTCGGGCGGGACGGAGCAGGGGGAGATGGACGTCGATACTGAGTTTTCAGAACGGTCCTAATGGTCCGGATACTGCAAATTAACCTGCATCACTCTAAGGCAGCCTCCGCTGCGCTAATCTTACGCCTCTGCAAAACATCGGAGGCGGTCGTTCTAGTCCAAGAGCCATGGGTCGTCGGTACCAGGGTCTGTGGGCTGAATACCAATGAGTACCAGCTGGTGACGCCACCTGCAAAAGCTAGACTCAGATCATGTATTCTTATCAGAAAAACTCTTCCTTATTTTCTACTATCTCCTTTTAGCGATGATGACTTCACATGTATCAGCCTCGAGCTGCAGGACTATACCCTCTGGCTGATGTCCGCATACTTTGCGCACGATCGCCCCATCTCTGCACAGGATAGGCTCAGCAAGGCGGTAAAGGAGGCGCATCTCAAGGGGCTTCCGATAGTCATTGGAGCCGACGCCAACGCGCACCACCTCGCATGGGGCTCAACCGACACAAATACAAGGGGTGAGTCTCTTTTTGATTTTATCATAGAAAACAACCTCTGTATCTGTAACTCTGGGGATAAACCAACTTTTGTCGCCTCGAATAGGAGGGAAGTTCTAGACATTACTCTGGTTTCAGGACCTTTCTCTGACTTAGTTAAGGAATGGAAAGTTTCCGATGATAACTCCTACTCTGACCATATGTACGTAACTTTTAATCTGCTTCTGCGACCTCCGCCTAAGGCGGTTTACAGGAACAGGAGACGTACGGACTGGGACCTTTACAAAGTGGTCCTGTCCTCTACCCTCCAAGAAAACGCTTCTCACGGTAGGTCTTGCCTACCGATAAGATCTGATGAAGCGCCTCTCTCAGACATATCGTTTGCTTCTCTCGGTGAGCTAGACCACCGTCTAAGATAGACGAAGCAGTAGATCTTGTCACCAATTCTTGTAACGCTGCCTTCATAGCAGCCTGCCCGGAGATTAAAAAAAGGGGTAGAAAGAAACCGTACTGGTGGACCCCTGAAATCTCCGAGCAAAGGAAGAACAGCAGAAAACTCTTTAATCAGGCAAAACAGACAGGGATCTGGTCCCCCTACAGGGACGCCTTAAAATCTTTTAAGAAGTTAACCAGGAGAGCCAAAAGGGATTCCTGGAAAAACTTCACAAGCAATATTGAGGAAGTCTCGGAGGCAAATCGCCTACGTAAGGTCCTCTCCAAAAACCCTACTCCTCTCAGCTGTATTCGTACAGCTGATGGAGAATGGGCCTCATCTAGTGCCGAAATCCTGGATACCCTGGTCACGGCCCACTTTCCGGGCAGCACCTCTCAACCATACCTACCCTCGAACTCGCAATCTAACCCAAGGCCGTCGAGGCCCTTGGACCACATAGTCAGCAGAAAAGGAGTTAACTGGGCAATCAGGTCCTTCAAACCCTTCAAATCTCCGGGACTAGATGGTATATTTCCCGCCGAACTACAAGCAGCGAGCGATCTTATTAGTCCGCTGCTAACTCAAATCTACAAGGCATGCCTCAACCTGGCCTATATCCCCACGGAATGGACCAAGGCAAAGGTAGTCTTTATACCGAAAGGAGGCAGGACATCCTGCAATAACCCAAAGGATCTCAGACCTATAAGTCTGACCTCTTTCCTCCTAAAAATTCTAGAAAGATTGCTAGATGCCTACATTAGGCGAACGGCAAATCCAGGACTAATCTCCAACAGCCAGCATGCCTACTCCAAGGGCAAGTCCGTAGAGACGGCTCTACACGCTATCACCTCTGGGATAGAGAAGGGACTTGCTTTCAAGGAGTTTACGCTCGGCATTTTTCTTGACATAGAAGGGGCTTTTAACAACGTTCTTCCAACAGCGGTAACGAGCTCCCTGCGTTTGCTGGGAGTGGAAGAGCCTCTAGTGGAGTTCGTTGAACTCCTTCTCCAAAGAAGAACCATTATTTCCGAAATGGGCAATTCTTCACTTACAAGGTATGCCAACAGAGGAACCCCCCAAGGGGGTGTTCTCTCTCCTCTACCTTGGAACCTGACGGTGAACACTCTTTTATCTAGACTAAAGCACGCCGGCTGCCAGGTCATTGCCTATGCAGACGACATAGCCCTGACGGCTACTGGCAAGCATCCTTCGGTGTTTAGCGAACTCTTGCAAAATGCACGGCAGTGGTGCGACCTATACTATTCTACGCCGTCACCATATGGTGGCCGGCTCTCGAGATCGAATCTAACAAAACCAAAGCCACAAAGGTGCAACGGATGGCAGCAATGCTTATTAGCGGTGCCCTCCCCTCCACTCCCACCAAGGCTCTTGAAACCATACTTTTTCTTCTTCCCACTGACCTGTATGGGAAATTTACTGCCAGTTGCAACGCAGCTAGGCTCAACGCACTAGAACCCTGGAGGGACTGCAGGTTTGGGCATACCCAAATCCTGAAGCAACTCCCCAACTCTTACTTAAAGCTGGACTACGCAATACCACGGCCTTGCTGGGATAACAAGTTCGAAACGTGGATCCCAGAGAGAAGCGAGTGGAAAAATTGCGTGGAACCGGGAAGTCATGAAATCTCCGTTTTCACGGACGGCTCTAAACTAGACAACAAATTCGGCAGTGGAATCTTCTCAAGTAAGCTCGACATTAATATGAGCTTACGCCTTCCAGACCACTGCAGTGTCTTTCAGGCTGAGCTTATAGCTATCTGGGAAGCTGTTCGCTATCTGACTAACCTGCCAGTGACTAACTCTATCTCCATTTTTTCCGACAGCCAAGCTGCCATAAAATCCCTGCAAAGTAGTAAGACGTCGTCACTAGTGGCGATTAAGTGCAGGGAAGCTCTAAATAAGCTATCCGATAAGTGCAGCCTGAGTATAATATGGGTCCCAGGCCATAGTTTTGTATCGGGTAACTGCGCTGCCGATGAGCTAGCAAGGAAGGGCACCTGTCTACATACAATCACCTCCGGCAGCTGGGTGAGCCCCCCTCTAAATACATGCAAGCACTGGCTGCGTTCCCGGTTCATAGAACAAGCCGACGCAAGATGGGCCATGGAGCCGACTTGCAGAACGTCCAGGCAAATTTGGCCCAAACTTAACGAAAAAAGGTCGCAATCGGTAATTCATCTGAATCGCCTATTCATTAGCCCACTAGTGGGCCTTCTTACAGGACACTGTCTTATGGGAACCCATGGCGCTCTCATGGGCCTCTATACAAATGACTTCTGCCGCAGCTGCAGGGACGAGGAGGAGATAGAAAGTGTAGAACACTATCTATGCCACTGTCCCGCTCTGTCGAGAACCAGGTACCGATGTCTCCGCAAACACTCCTTTGGATGCCTCGCGGAGCTAGAATCTGCAAATATAGATGATATTCTGCGCTACATCAGACAAACGCGCTGGTTTAGCTTCATGGGTGTATGAACTCCGGCCATAAACACATCGAACCTTTGGGGATCCGTCTGTCTGTCATCACCATATAGAGTTGCAACGTATACGTTGCACTTTGTATGGGGGTGACGGGCGGACGGATCCCTTCAAGGTTTTTATGTGTTTTTGGGGCCTCCTGCCTCGACCCGTCCCAGCGGAGAGGTCGTATGTCAGAAGGTTTCTTACAAAACTTTTTGGGGGATGCGACCTTTCTGCTGGGTCAGGTCGATCTACAGAAAGGGAAACTAGGGCTCCTTTTCGTGGTATCACAACGTACCAAACTAAGGCCCACGTGAGCCTCCGCGTGGACTGCGGAGGCAGCCACTTTAACATACATACATACATGAAAGTTCTTAGGTTGAAAAGAAGAGTTCATTCAGGCATGTCCGTCCGCCTGTCCGTCTGTGCACACGATAACTTGAGTAAAAATTGAGATATTTGCATGAAATTTTATATACAGGTTACTTTTTGGATAAGGTAGGTTGCTTTTGAAATTGAAATTGACATATCTCGGTAACGGAAATGGCTAAAATGATATAATTTTATAGGTGAATCCCCCTGGTCATTATATAATGATTTTTTGATAAATTTTTCAAAGTGGGCGTGGCACCGCCCACTTTAAAGGAAGGCAGTTTTGAAAATTCGACTGGTCGTAACTTTTAAACTGATTAGGGTAGAACCATGAAATTTGGCACAAAGCATACTAGGATCGTTGGGAGTATACCTGATAAAATTGGATAAAATCGCTTCCCGACCGGGTCGCCTCAGAGAGTAAGCATGGCCCTACCGCGGCGGACGACAAATTTTCCCCTACTCTTCCCTTGACCCTAAGCTGGCCTTGTCCGGCGATGGGTCGTACGAACAAGATGAACTCAAATAACCCAAATAAAAACGATAAACCTAAAAAACAAACAACGCCAAATTTCACTCCTCAGCAAAGGAGAGCTATGGAGGAACAGGCGAGAAAGCAACAACAACGCCGGAGGACAACCTCCGTTCCACAATCAAGGGGGATCGACAGCGATGGCAACTACGAGTCGGTCAACCAACCCTCTATCGACTAAGATTGACTTGATGGGAGCTAGCACCAGTGCGGTTGCCAACGCAGCTAATCGGACAACGGCGGATGCTAAACTCCCATCAACCGCTGATATGAAAACCAGTATCTTTACGTCTGTGGCAGCGGTCTCACGACCTGGCCTCGGAGTTTCGAAGGAGAAGGAAGCTGCAACTGAGATTTCGGCAAGGAGAGCGACCGCGATGGCAACTACGGGTCCGCATTCCTAGGAGACATCTCCCCGCCGCTTCACATACCACGAGAAAAGATTGGCTGCAAAGATCCTGAAGAGGTATGAAGGGGTACCGCAGGAATCGCTTTCGCCGAATTCCAGTAAATCGGTAGAGCTAGCGAAAGCTGTGATACCGGATTTCCAAAAAGAGGTTAAAAGTTAACCCTTTCAAGCGCCAGAGATCGGACCTGGAGTTAAATCCCCCTCCCAAGCGGCATCAGAATACCCCTGGAGCGGGCAAACTAAGCTTTGCTGAGGTAACCAAGGACAGGATCCTTATGGGCGTCCTTGACCGAGGCAATGACCGTCTGGCCATCCCTAAGGACCGGTGGCGTTACGTGCGAAATGAACTCGGCAACATTCTTCTTAATGTTGCTCCGGAGTTTCCGGGTAGTTCGGCGCGAGTAACGGATGCGGGTTGGCACCAGGGTCAGATTAAATTACTCGCATGCGAGGATACAAAAACCGTAGCACTGTAGAAGGCAGCAGCTTCTAAACTGGGTGAAGTCTACAAGGGCGCAAAGATAGAGGTCGTCGACTGGAAGGACATTCCAGCTCGTCCAAGGGCAAGGGCGGGGATTCCGGCCATCCCTGACGAACCCGAGAGAATTCTCGGGATGCTACGGCTAATGAATCCGTCCCTCCCAACGCATGACTGGAGTGTCAATCTGGTCGGGGATGCGGTAGGGCCCGACAGACAGGTGGTGTTCGCCATGAATAAAGAGTCAATCGAGCCCCTCAAAAGGTGCAATGGCCTAGTACACTACAGCGTAGGCCAGATCGTTATCCACGTATATCGTGGTGATGCTCAGCGCGCTGCCTTCTCGGCTGCTCCGGGGGAACCGGAAAACGAATTACCAGAAGAGGAAGCGGAGGATTCCGATGCGGAAAGCATGTTATCCGCCACGTCCCTTGGCGATAGTGCTGTGAACAACTCGGAGATGGAGTACAGCCTACACTACGAGGAAGTCCTCGACGCCACGGTACTAGCAGCCAACGCTGAGCGATTAACATCTAACGCTACAGACAGCAAGACTCCTGCAACGCCATATCGGGCAGTTAATCGGAACAACTCGTCTTTGATAGGCAACCTCCGGGATGGGGCAAACCTCGACGATATGGGGACGGCAGGGAAGTCTGTGCGCTCTCATGTTGGTGGTGCTTCAGATTAATCTGCACAAATCTAAAGTGGCTTCGGCTGCTTTAAGTAGTCGTCTTTCTAAAGGCGACGTGGATGTGGTAATCATCCAAGAACCCTGGGTCAATAGCTCGAGAATCTGCGGATTGGGGACTAAGGGCTTCAAGCTCATTCGAGCCAGCGAGGAGAGCAAAGTCAGAACGTGTATTTTGGTCAAGTCTGAGTTGAACTCCTTTCTCCTACCTAACTACTCCAATGGTGATATTACCGCTATCAGTCTAACGGTCGACAGCACCCGCCTGACAGTGGCGTCGGTCTATATGCCCTACGACGCCGAAGAACCCCCACCACAAACGGAGGTGTCAAATTTCTGCACGGGTAATCTTATTATTGGAGCGGACGCTAATGCTCACCATGTCCAATGGAGGAGCTCCGACATCAATGCCAGGGGCGAGTCTCTGTTTGATTACTTCTTAACAACCAACCTGGTGATTTGCAACGTGGGTAATGAGCCTACTTTTATCACTAAGACCGGCAGGGAGGTCATAGACCTCACTATCTGTAGTGAAGGCGCTTATGAGTGGGTCAGAAAATGGCGGGTTTTGGAAGAACATTCTTTTTCCGACCACCGTTACATAGAAATGGTTTTAGACTTTATTGTAGAACAACCAATCATTAAGCGCAATCCACGTAACACAAATTGGCAGTTACACAATGAAATATTAGACTGAGACCTCCCAGTACTGCCCTCACAAGCCCCCTCATCAGTAGAGGAGCTGGAGGATCTTGTTACTACATTTACATCGGCGCTCTCAAATGCTCTAGGACAGGCTTGTCCAGTGCCAAAACCACGCGGTAAACACAGGCCACATTGGTGGTCCTACGATTTGGACTCGCTCCGCAAATCATGCCGGAAACAATTTAACAAGGCCAAGAGCTTCGGCTCTGAGCCTCATTGGCACGAATATAAAACTAAACTAAGGGCCTACAAAAAAGCTCTGAGACAGGCGAAGAGAACCTCGTGGAGAAATTTCTGCACTGGCGTCGAAAAGGTCGACGACACAACGAGACTTAGACGAGTCCTCTCGAAAAGTCAAACAGCCATCAGCTATTTGCGAAACCTGACGGATCCCTGACCAGCACGGAAGAGGAAACCCTTGAGCTGCTCTTGAATACACATTTTCCGGGGAATCTGTATGACGCACCACTAGCACCTGCAACAAACCTGGCAGTAAATATACCCATCACTGAGGAAAGAGTAAGGTGGGCAGTTAAGAGCTTTGAACCGTATAAGGCTGCCGGGCCTGACGGGATTATCCCCGCGCAACTTATAAACACGTTGAAGACATCAGCTAAATGGCTGGTATTTCTCTTCACAGCCTGCCTGGCTCTCAGCCACATTCCGGGCTCCTGGAGAAGCGCCACGGTAGTGTTTATCCCTAAGGCTGGGAAGGCATCCCACTACGAGCCAAAAGACTACAGACCGATCAGTCTCTCGTCCTTTGTACTAAAAACCTTTGAGAGGATACTAAGCGACTACCTCTCAACGACTATTGATAGCAACCTTATCTCTTGCTATCAGCATGCATACACCAAGGGTAAATCAACAGAAACCGCTCTGCACAGCCTAGTGTCTGTCATTGAGAAATCGCTGTGTGAAAAGGACTACTGTCTCGTGGCCCTCCTAGACATTGAGGGGGCTTTCAACAATATAAGCCCGGAGGCTACCAACTCCGCTCTAACTAATCTGGGCGTAGATAGACCTCTAACTGATTTAATTGACCAACTTTTAAGGGGAAGGAAAATAGCTTCTTCACTTGGTACGGTTGAGTTATCACGTTATGTCACAAGGGGAACACCCCAGGGTGGTGTTCTTTCCCCGCTTTTATGGAACCTCACAGTCAACTCGTTGCTACGTGACACAAGTTGGGGGGGGGGAAGATAGTGGCATACGCAGACGATTTAGCTATTGCATTCAGAGGCAAGTTCCCACAAACTCTATGTGACCTGATGCAAGTAGCACTGCGAGAAGTTTCGACGTGGTCCTCTCGCTGCGGACTTTGTATCAACCCGGGAAAGGTGGAACTTGTCCTCTTCACCAACCGGTACAAAATACCGCCACTAAGCCTAGCAGAACTGGATGGCACGCGCCTGGGCTTGTCGGATAAGCCCAAGTTTCTAGGCATACTTCTGGACAGGAAATTGAATTGGAAGGAGAATGTTCTTCAGTGCCAGAAGAAAGCTTGTATCGCTCTTTACACATGCAAAAGAGCTATTGGCAAAAACTGGGGGCTCAGCCCTAGAGTGTGCAGTTGGATCTACACGGCCATCATTCGCCCAATCATGCTGTATGGAGTCGTCGTATGGTGGCCTGCGCTGAGCAAGGCAACATACCTGAATCTGTTGCGGAAAGTCCATAGATCCAATATGATCTGTATAAGCGGTGCGCTAAGGACAACGCCCAACGAAGCCCTCCAAGTCATTCTGGGCATTTTGCCACTTGATCTGGAAGGGTTTCGGTCAGCGGCGGCATCAGCTCTGCGCCTAAGAGAAACCTCCAGTTGGGTTGTGGGTACTATTGGACACTCCAGTATTCTGTAATCTTACAGCCTTCTCCCTCTAAGCACGGATCGTTGTGCGACTACTACAGTCGGGGATAGCTGTTTCAAAATAAACATTCCCAGCAGAGAAGACTGGGAGAGGACGGATTGGTGTCCCGAAACAAATGGTGGCACTTCCATATACACCGACGGCTCGAAGTTGGACGGCAGAGTTGGAGGAGGGGTTTATTCAAGGGATTTGGACCTTGAGCTCTCCTTCAGACTACCTGATCATTGTAGCGTCTTCCAGGCGGAAGTCTCGGCAATCCTGGACGCCGCGGCCTGGTTAAGCAAACGTGTTATCGGAGAAGATATCGCTATTTTCAGCGATAGCCAAGCGGCCATCAAATCCCTTGGCTCATACACGTTCAACTCTGAACTGACGCTCAGCTGTCGTCGATCTCTTCAGGAGATGGCCCAACAGAACCGCGTAAACCTCATATGGGTCCCGGGACGTAGGGACATTGAGGGAAACTGTAAGGCAGACGAGCTTGCCAGGCAGGGCACGACCAAGCAGGTTCTTCAGGATAAAGAGCGCTTAGGTATGCCGTTTGCCACATGCAAACTAATGCTGAAGGAGCACACACTCCGTCAAGCCAACGAAAGATGGCTGCAATCCCCAGGATAGGGGTATTAACCGGTATAGGGGTATTAACCGGTCACTGCCTGATTGGTAGGCATGCAGAAAGGCTAGGTGTGCCCTACCGACGATGCTGCAGGAGTTGCAAAGATGATGAGGAGGAGGAAACAGTGGAGCACCTCATCTGCAACTGTCCGGCTTTAAGCGGCGCGAGAACGCGCTTTTTGGGAGTTCCGTTCCTGGATAGCCTAAGCCAGATCGCGGAACTGGACATAAAGGACTTGATGGGCTTCATAAATTCATATAAGTGGTTCGAGGAGGAGTAACGGTGTCGGTTTAGGAGTGTCAGTCCCGGGATTCTGCTATGTGGAAAATCCCAACAACTCAGGGATTTTCCATATGGCTGGGTCCCGGGACTGACTTTCCTTGTGTTGGTGGTATCACAACGGGCCTTTCAAAACTGGCCTAAGTGTGCCTCTGCGGCAGCCACTCGAACCTAACCTAACCTATATAATTTTATAGGTGAATCCCCCTGGTCATTATATAATGATTTTTTGATAAATTTTTCAAAGTGGGCGTGGCACCGCACACTTTTAAGGAAGGCAGTTTTGAAAATTCGACTGGTCGTAACTTTTAAACTGATTAGGGTAGAACCATGAAATTTGGCACAAAGCATACTAGGATCGTTGGGAGTATACCTGATAAAATTGGATAAAAGTGCTTCCCAACCACGCCCACTTTCGATATCGAAAGCTTCGAAAATCACCTAAATTAATATAATTCGGTAACGGATATGGATAAAATGATATAGTTTGGTAGGATGCACCCCCTTGTCATTCTATTATGATTATTTGATAAATTTGACGTGGTACCGCCCATTTTTCAGGGAGGCATATTTGTATGTTTCACGGGTCATTAATTTTAAAGTGATTACGGTAGGACAATGATATCGGTACAAGGTATACTAGCATAATAGGGAGTATACCTCATGTGCCTGGACGAAATCGCTTCCCAACCACGCTTACAAATGGGATATTTCGAAAATCATATGCAAACTACCGCTTGGTATTTAATGTTCGGTTTACCCGAGCTTAGACTTCCTTACTTGTTTTACTTGGGACTATGACTTAGTTCTGTCAAACATGTGTTTGGACATTAAAAAAAAAAAAACTAGCATTATGCATTTTAAATAAAATAAAATATGGTGAAATAGAATAAAATGAAATATTATTATGTGTCTTAACTTGGGGATTACGTCTAATTTTTGCTGAACCACAAACACCGTATCTAACGAATTCGATTAGAGATGGGTTAGAGAACTACGCAAAAACATAAATCACATTAGAATGACATTAGAATTTGACTAGAGAACTATGGTTTTCTCGATTTGAGAATTATGTCCCATTTTTTGGCGAACGCTATGTTTCTCAAGTCTTTGTCTAACGTTAGAGATTGGAGAATGGGGCTAGTTCTCTAATGTACCTCCAATCGAAATCTAACTTCATGGTTTGTTGGGTTGGGACTATGCCAATCATAATGTTATGACCCTGCAAGAGAGTGTCATAATGCCAATTCGTTTACTCAGGATTATGTCGGGTCACCTTTTCAAACCGCTACATCACCGTGAAACTCTACTGTGAAAAGAAAAAAAGAAAGGCTAACGAAGATCTCTCTAATCAATGAAATTTCTTGGGAGACCTCGCTCAAATGTTACACAGTCCGACGATACCAGAGATTCAGATTTGAGTGGATCAGCTGTGAACATGTCTGCTATAGTTGCACAGCCTACTGAATTTCCTGTTTCTGAAGATAGTAGCGATTTAGAAAACCTGGAGACTAGCAACACTGAAAATCAAGAGCATGACGTGAATGTAATATATTCAATTTCAGAACTAAATCCGGGAAAATGGGTGTTACCAATAACACATTCGTAACATGAATACTTAGTTAGAAGTGGTCCCTATCAAATCCTAGAAAAATGTGATGAAAGTTATCCCAGGGACGAAAATAAGCAACATTTTTCCAAATTTCATTTTACCAGAAAAAATTAGTAAATGGTAGATGGTTAGTTTACTCCGAGTCTCAAGATGTTGTTGTTGTTGTAGCGAGGTGTAGCCCTGCCTAAATGTCAGACAGGGTCACCCCGAGTGTATTGCTCTTGGCCGGGTCGATATAAGAAAACGGCCCGGGTCGTTTCGGCACGATGGGTACAGCACAAGTACTGGTACCGTTCTCGTAGAACCGGCAATACAAGAAACTAGCCGTGTAGGCTATGTAGGTCATTTAGCGTTAACCAGGGTGCGCCAACTCTGCCGAGTCTCAAGATAAAGTTTATTGCTTTCCATGCAGAATCTTTTCCAATATAGGGACACATATGGTAAACGACGGTTGTTCTCACTGGAAGGATCTGAGTCGGATATTGCAAAGGCACGAACTGAACCAGAAACATAACTAAACTAGCTAATTTTTTTCGCCGTTGATAACTTGGGAACTTTTTTATATGTTTGGTAATATTTGTTAGGCATTTTTTTAGTTCTAATATACAAGCATTTTTTCTCGCCGCTATAATATTCGTATCTAAAAACATGATCCTATGGTAACGTTTTCGAAATACTTAAGATTTACCTATATTCAAACTAGCAGTTTCTTAGCATGAATGAAAAGTAGACTTTTACCGTTTTTCTGGCTTCACAATTTCTGTGAAAAAAATTAAATCATATAGGGGATTCATTTAAAGCTATAAAAGCCTCGTAAAGCTCATAAAGTGTGTAAATCTAGTAAACTTCTATTATAAGTGACATTTTTATGAGGTTAATAAGTGTTACGGCGAGCCCGGGTAGTAGCGGGGTTGCTCGCACGTAATAAAATGAAAAGATAAAGAAGAAGAAATGGCAGCGAGTGAATAAATAATAAAACACTGTATTTCAACTATAGATACAATATAACAAGTGACTTTCTTTATTGAGTAGAATGTACAACCTTAATTATTGGAGAATTAAGGCGCACAAGTAATATTTTATGAAAATGGATAAATAATATTTTATTAAGTAACTTTACAAAATTGGAATTCTACTTTTGGAAATTGGTCTTACCTGGAGTGGCTGCTGGTGAAGTGCTTCGTGATCGACAACAAAGTGAAAGAGCCTTCAGATAAAACGTAGCTCTGTACCGCCGCCGAATGCCTACTTTCGTAGGATTCGAAGGGTAAGAGCTGTTATCGGGCGAAAAGATAAAAAAAGTCGCGCGAGCAGATACTAGTATCTATTACGAGGGGCGACCGATATATTTAGACCGATGGTCTAAACATGCCGGCCCCCCTTGCGATAAGCAACATTAAAAGAAAAAAAATGGGAATCACCAGCAACCAATCCAAACTAAATATTTAAAATGAAACTATAACTATGTGTCTTCCTCCTGAGCCTTTGCTCTTCCCGTAGCTGCCGGTGGACACCTGTGGAGGACGAGAAAGAATAGTTAGTACATTAACGTGGTTTTTGCCTAGTTCATTGCACCTTTAGTGGAAAAGTTGTCGACAAAAATGACGGGTCGATTTACTGAGGCCCTATTGTGGGTAGGCCCCAGATATAGTCAGGCCGAATATCGTGGCCTGGGCCAGTAGCCCGTTGATGGTGGATGATGGGGTGCCCTGCAGCATAAGGCTGGCGTAGGCGTCGGCGCCCAAAGTCAGGCGTACTGGTGACGACCGGAAAAAGTCGGGGTCAGCCAGCTTCATAAATTGAAACGGCGCGGCAACGGTGGCGTCTATATGTGAAGCTGGGTTCGTGCGATGGTAGTTTGCGACGACAGTGGCTTGTGTCGTGACCCTTCTTGCCACCCCATACTCTCCTCTCAAGACGAGTGCGCACCTGATCGGCCGAGTCCCCCCAAATCGCTCTAAGCCGAGCTTGGAAGCGAGCTCGCTGTCAATGACCGATGTGGGTGAACACGAGTCGATCAGGGCACGTACAACGTGTAGTTTGCCGCCGGATTCAATGCACACTGAAGCAGTAGGGGAAATGGCTACAAACGACCTCAAAATAATGCTCTCGGTGGGCGTATTGGCCGCTCTGCCCGACCGGAAAGTGGCAGGCAGATCCCTGTGGCGGACTATGGTGGTGTCGCTGACAGCTGTGTGGGCCGGCTAAGGTGCCGTCCGACCCGCTGTAAGGCGTGATGAGCGGAAAGGACGCGTCACCGCGTCTTACCGCAGAGGGACGGCGAGATGGTCGGAAAACAGCGTTTCCGAGCCACCGAGATTCACCTTACTGGGCCTTTGCTGTGGTCGGAAAGTACGTGTTTCCGAGCCACGCTCTCCTCTGTTCTCCCCGTGGAGAGAGATCTCTCCATCATCTAGTATGTCCACGTTAGGACCGACTTGCTCAGAGATGCGGACGGCTGCGTCATCGATGTGCAGCGTCGTGTGGTGTGTCTCGCTACACCGGTAGCATCGGTCCTTGCTCGGACAAGTTCCTAGACCGTGGAATGGCGATAGGCAGTTGGGGCAGTACTTATGGATAAGTACCACCCGTAACCGCTCTTCAACCGCCATCCCACGGTATTGTTGGCAAAATCGGATGCCGTGGTTATTGCCACATAAGCGGCACGGGATGCTGAAGGGACGGGACCTTCCCTCCGTCTTGACGCGTGTCGCGGTGTAACGAGTCATTCTAAAATTTAATAGCCCGTTATTTTATGTGAATTTATGGATGGTTGGGTGGCTTGTGTCCCTAATATGGGTTTTGACTTATGGGATTTGAATTTACGTGGATATTTTCTTTATTTAATTCGACATTGGTATTTTGTCCCTTTTTTTTCAATTTACCAAATTTGTTGCGATGTAAATGTGCTATTACCCTTCATTTACCAAATTGGGTGCGGTTTAAATGTATTATTACACTTCAGTGGATTCTGGGTAGGTTTGGATATTTACCCCCATCTGGCAGGACCATTCGGATTCTGGCCCCATGCGGTGTCTAGTTCGACGACTCGAACTCGATTATCAGGTCCACGATGTAAGTTCGCGATCCGTCCTAGCCTCCATTCGTTGGGAGGTAAGTTGTCCTCCTTTAGGACAACCAGGTCCCCTTGTTTCAAGTTTGCTTGAGGATGTTTCCACTTGACGCATTTCTGCAGCTCGGTGAGGTACTCGGTTTTCCATCGTTTGCAGAACGTTTGGTGTAATGCCTTGAGTTTTTCCCATCTGTTGACGAGTGAAGCCCGATTCTCGCTGACATCGATCTCTGGTGGTGCTAATAGATGCCCTCCAACGAGGAAATGTCCTGGGGTGACGGTTCGTTGGAAGAGGGAGTTAAGGGTCGCGAGTTAAGGCAAGACTCGATTCGACATAGTAGGGTGCTAAATTCCTCGAGGGTAAATTTATGATCGGAGGCGATCTTTTTAAAGTGGTTTTTGAAACTTTTTACCCCCGCTTCCCAGAGTCCACCCATATGAGGGGCCCCTGCTGGTATAAAGTGCCAGGTCAGGGTTTGGTGGCAAAAGCTGGACAGGGTCTGGTTGCGGGCGTCCGCTAGAAAAGCCTTGAACTCGGATCATAGAGCTCGAGAGGCACCGATGAAGTTCGTTCCATTATCGGAATGGATGTTTTTTGGACATCCTCGTCTGGCAACAAACCTGTCGAAGGCTGCCAGGAACGAGGCGGTACTGAGGTCACTGGTGGCCTCTATATGAATTGCCTTGGTCGTAAAGCATACGAACAGGCAAACGTAGCCCTTTGACATGCGACACCCTCTGCCGCTGTAGGACTTGATGTCAAAGGGTCCGGCGAAATCTACCCCGGTGTTTGTAAATGCCCGGAAAAGGTGGTACGTTAGGAAGGTAGGTCTCCCATGACTTGGGTCTGAACCCGTTTACGAAAGATGGTACAGACCTTACAGTTGTGGATAATAGATATAATCATGTTTTTCACTTTTGGAACCCAGTATTGTGTGCGGATAAGTCGCAGCATTACTTGGTTTTCTCCGTGTAGGGAGATCTTGTGGACAAACTGGACCAGAAGACGGGTAAAATGACACGCGTAAGGGATTACGTATAATTTTTGCTGAACCACAAACACCGTATCTAATGAATTCGATTAGAGATGGGTTAGAGAACTACGCAAAAACATAAATCACATTAGAATGACATTAGAATTTGACTAGAGAACTATGGTTTTCTCGATTTGAGAATTATGTCCCATTTTGTTGGCGAACGCTATGTTTCTCAAGTCTTTGTCTAACGTTAGAGATTGGAGAATGGGGCTAGTTCTCTAATGTACCTCCAATCGAAATCTAACTTCATGGTTTGTTGGGTTGGGACTATGCCAATCATAATGTTATGACCCTGCAAGAGAGTGTCATAATGCCAATTCGTTTACTCAGGATTATGTCGGGTCACCTTTTCAAACCGTTACATCACCGTGAAACTCTACTGTGAAAAGAAAAAAAAGAAAGGCTAACGAAGATCTCTCTAATCAATGAAATTTCTTGGGAGACCTCGCTCAGATGTTACACAGTCCGACGATACCAGAGATTCAGATTTGAGTGGATCAGCTGTGAACATGTCTGCTATAGTTGCACAGCCTACTGAATTTCCTGTTTCTGAAGATAGTAGCGATTTAGAAAACCTGGAGACTAGCAACACTGAAAATCAAGAGCATGACGTGAATGTAATATATTCAATTTCAGAACTAGATCCGGGAAAATGGGTGTTACCAATAACACATTCGTAACATGAACACTTAGTTAGAAGTGGTCCCTATCAAATCCTAGAAAAATGTGATGAAAGTTATCCCAGGGACGAAAATAAGCAACATTTTTCCAAATTTCATTTTACCAGAAAAAATTTGTAAATGGTAGATGGTTAGTTTACTCCGAGTCTCAAGATGTTGTTGTTGTTGTAGCGAGGTGTAGCCCTGCCTAAATGTCAGACAGGGTCACCCCGAGTGTATTGCTCTTGGCCGGATCGATATAAGAAAACGGCCCGGGTCGTTTCGGCACGATGGGTACAGCACAAGTACTGGTACCGTTCTCGTAGAACCGGCAATACAAGAAACTAGCCGTGTAGGCTATGTAGGTCATTTAGCGTTAACCAGGGTGCACCAACTCTGCCGAGTCTCAAGATAAAGTTTATTGCTTTCCATGCAGAATCTTTTCCAATATAGGGACACATATGGTAAACGACGGTTGTTCTCACTGGAAGGATCTGAGTCGGATATTGCAAAGGCACGAACTGAACCAGAAACATAACTAAACTAGCTAATTTTTTTCGCCGTTGATAACTTGGGAACTTTTTTATATGTTTGGTAATATTTGTTAGGCATTTTTTTAGTTCTAATATACAAGCATTTTTTCTCGCCGCTATAATATTCGTATCTAAAAACATGATCCTATGGTAACGTTTTCGAAATACTTAAGATTTACCTATATTCAAACTAGCAGTTTCTTAGCATGAATGAAAAGTGGACTTTTACCTTTTTTCTGGCTTCACAATTTCTGTGAAAAAAATTAAATCATATAGGGGATTAATTTAAAGCTATAAAAGCCTCGTAAAGCTCATAAAGTGTGTAAATCTAGTAAACTTCTATTATAAGTGACATTTTTATGAGGTTAATAAGTGTTACGGCGAGCCCGGGTAGTAGCGGGGTTGCTCGCACGTAATAAAATGAAAAGATAAAGAAGAAGAAATGGCAGCGAGTGAATAAATAATAAAACACTGTATTTCAACTATAGATACAATATAACAAGTGACTTTCTTTATTGAGTAGAATGTACAACCTTAATTATTGGAGAATTAAGGCGCACAAGTAATATTTTATGAAAATGGATAAATAATATTTTATTAAGTAACTTTACAAAATTGGAATTCTACTTTTGGAAATTGGTCTTACCTGGAGTGGCTGCTGGTGAAGTGCTTCGTGATCGACAACAAAGTGAAAGAGCCTTCAGATAAAACGTAGCTCTGTACCGCCGCCGAATGCCTACTTTCGTAGGATTCGAAGGGGTAAGAGCTGTTATCGGGCGAAAAGATAAAAAAAGTCGCGCGAGCAGATACTAGTATCTATTACGAGGGGCGACCGATATATTTAGACCGATGGTCTAAACATGCCGGCCCCCCTTGCGATAAGCAACATTAAAAGAAAAAAAATGGGAATCACCAGCAACCAATCCAAACTAAATATTTAAAATGAAACTATAACTATGTGTCTTCCTCCTGAGCCTTTGCTCTTCCCGTAGCTGCCGGTGGACACCTGTGGAGGACGAGAAAGAATAGTTAGTACATTAACGTGGTTTTTGCCTAGTTCATTGCACCTTTAGTGGAAAAGTTGTCGACAAAAATGACGGGTCGATTTACTGAGGCCCTATTGTGGGTAGGCCCCAGATATAGTCAGGCCGAATATCGTGGCCTGGGCCAGTAGCCCGTTGATGGTGGATGATGGGGTGCCCTGCAGCATAAGGCTGGCGTAGACGTCGGCGCCCAAAGTCAGGCGTACTGGTGACGACCGGAAAAAGTCGGGGTCAGCCAGCTTCATAAATTGAAACGGTGGCGTCTATATGTGAAGCTGGGTTCGTGCGATGGTAGTTTGCGACGACAGTGGCTTGTGTCGTGACCCTTCTTGCCACCCCATACTCTCCTCTCAAGACGAGTGCGCACCTGATCGGCCGAGTCCCCCCAAATCGCTCTAAGCCGAGCTTGGAAGCGAGCTCGCTGTCAATGACCGATGTGGGTGAACACGAGTCGATCAGGGCACGTACAACGTGTAGTTTGCCGCCGGATTCAATGCACACTGAAGCAGTAGGGGAAATGGCTACAAACGACCTCAAAATAATGCTCTCGGTGGGCGTATTGGCCGCTCTGCCCGACCGGAAAGTGGCAGGCAGATCCCTGTGGCGGACTATGGTGGTGTCGCTGACAGCTGTGTGGGCCGGCTAAGGTGCTGTCCGACCCGCTGTAAGGCGTGATGAGCGGAAAGGACGCGTCACCGCGTCTTACCGCAGTGGGACGGCGAGATGGTCGGAAAACAGCGTTTCCGAGCCACCGGGATTCACCTTACTGGGCCTTTGCTGTGGTCGGAAAGTACGTGTTTCCGAGCCACGCTCTCCTCTGTTCTCCCCGTGGACTGTATCGCGGCTTCTCCACAGCTCGTGTCGTAGTAGCGGTCGGAAAGAACGTGTTTCCGAGCCGCCGAGCTGTGGAGAGCGTATCGCTGGTGACCTGGCCGCCTCCTCTTCCTCTTCTGCTTCGGCTACCTGCTCTGCCCAGGATTTGGTGGTTTCGGTGATGGCGAACGACAACTCGCCATCGGAGATCTCTCCATCATCTAGTATGTCCACGTTAGGACCGACTTGCTCAGAGGTGCGGACGGCTGCGTCATCGATGTGCAGCGTCGTGTGGTGTGTCTCGCTACACCGGTAGCATCGGTCCTTGCTCGGACAAGTTCCTAGACCGTGGAATGGCGATAGGCAGTTGGGGCAGTACTTATGGATAAGTACCACCCGTAACCGCTCTTCAACCGCCATCCCACGGTATTGTTGGCAAAATCGGATGCCGTGGTTATTGCCACATAAGCGGCACGGGATGCTGAAGGGACGAGACCTTCCCTCCGTCTTGACGCGTGCCGCGGTGTAACGAGTCATTCTAAAATTTAATAGCCCGTTATTTTATGTGAATTTTTGGATGGTTGGGTGGCTTGTGTCCCTAATATGGGTTTTGACTTATGGGATTTGAATTTACGTGGATATTTTCTTTATTTAATTCGACATTGGTATTTTGTCCCTTTTTTTTCAATTTACCAAATTTGTTGCGATGTAAATGTGCTATTACCCTTCATTTACCAAATTGGGTGCGGTTTAAATGTATTATTACACTTCAGTGGATTCTGGGTAGGTTTGGATATTTACCCCCATCTGGCAGGACCATTCGGATTCTGGCCCCATGCGGTGTCTAGTTCGACGACTCGAACTCGATTATCAGGTCCACGATGTAAGTTCGCGATCCGTCCTAGCCTCCATTCGTTGGGAGGTAAGTTGTCCTCCTTTCGGACAACCAGGTCCCCTTGTTTCAAATTTGCTTGAGGATGTTTCCACTTGACGCGTTTCTGCAGCTCGGTGAGGTACTCGGTTTTCCATCGTTTGCAGAACGTTTGGTGTAATGCCTTGAGTTTTTCCCATCTGTTGACGAGTGAAGCCCGATTCTCGCTGACATCGATCTCTGGTGGTGCTAATAGATGCCCTCCAACGAGGAAATGTCCTCGGGTAAGCGGCTCCAAATTTGACGGTTCGTTGGAAGAGGGAGTTAAGGGTCGCGAGTTAAGGCAAGACTCGATTCGACATAGTAGGGTGCTAAATTCCTCGAGGGTAAATTTATGATCGGAGGCGATCTTTTTAAAGTGGTTTTTGAAACTTTTTACCCCCGCTTCCCAGAGTCCACCCATATGAGGGGCCCCTGCTGGTATAAAGTGCCAGGTCAGGGTTTGGTGGCAAAAGCTGGACAGGGTCTGGTTGCGGGCGTCCGCTAGAAAAGCCTTGAACTCGGATCGGAGAGCTCGAGAGGCACCGACGAAGTTCGTTCCATTATCGGAATGGATGTTTTTTGGACATCCTCGTCTGGCAACAAAGTCGAAGGCTGCCAGGAACGAGGCGGTACTGAGGTCACTGGTGGCCTCTATATGAATTGCCTTGGTCGTAAAGCATAGGAACAGGCAAACGTAGCCCTTTGACATGCGACACCCTCTGCCGCTGTAGGACTTGATGTCAAAGGGTCCGGCGAAATCTACCCCGGTGTTTGTAAATGCCCGGGAAAAGGTGGTACGTTAGGGAGGTAGGTCTCCCATGAGTTGGGTCTGAACCCGTTTACGAAAGATGGTACAGACCTTACAGTTGTGGATAATAGATATAATCATGTTTTTCACTTTTGGAACCCAGTATTGTGTGCGGATAAGTCGCAGCATTACTTGGTTTTCTCCGTGTAGGGAGATCTTGTGGACAAACTGGACCAGAAGACGGGTAAAATGACACGCGTAAGGGATTACGTCTAATTTTTGCTGAACCACAAACACCGTATCTAATGAATTCGATTAGAGATGGGTTAGAGAACTACGCAAAAACATAAATCACATTAGAATGACATTAGAATTTGACTAGAGAACTATGGTTTTCTCGATTTGAGAATTATGTCCCATTTTGTTGGCGAACGCTATGTTTCTCAAGTCTTTGTCTAACGTTAGAGATTGGAGAATGGGGCTAGTTCTCTAATGTACCTCCAATCGAAATCTAACTTCATGGTTTGTTGGGTTGGGACTATGCCAATCATAATGTTATGACCCTGCAAGAGAGTGTCATAATGCCAATTCGTTTACTCAGGATTATGTCGGGTCACCTTTTCAAACCGTTACATCACCGTGAAACTCTACTGTGAAAAGAAAAAAAGAAAGGCTAACGAAGATCTCTCTAATCAATGAAATTTCTTGGGAGACCTCGCTCAGATGTTACACAGTCCGACGATACCAGAGATTCAGATTTGAGTGGATCAGCTGTGAACATGTCTGCTATAGTTGCACAGCCTACTGAATTTCCTGTTTCTGAAGATAGTAGCGATTTAGAAAACCTGGAGACTAGCAACACTGAAAATCAAGAGCATGACGTGAATGTAATATATTCAATTTCAGAACTAGATCCGGGAAAATGGGTGTTACCAATAACACATTCGTAACATGAACACTTAGTTAGAAGTGGTCCCTATCAAATCCTAGAAAAATGTGATGAAAGTTATCCCAGGGACGAAAATAAGCAACATTTTTCCAAATTTCATTTTACCAGAAAAAATTTGTAAATGGTAGATGGTTAGTTTACTCCGAGTCTCTAGATGTTGTTGTTGTTGTAGCGAGGTGTAGCCCTGCCTAAATGTCAGACAGGGTCACCCCGAGTGTATTGCTCTTGGCCGGGTCGATATAAGAAAACGGCCCGGGTCGTTTCGGCACGATGGGTACAGCACAAGTACTGGTACCGTTCTCGTAGAACCGGCAATACAAGAAACTAGCCGTGTAGGCTATGTAGGTCATTTAGCGTTAACCAGGGTGCACCAACTCTGCCGAGTCTCAAGATAAAGTTTATTGCTTTCCATGCAGAATCTTTTCCAATATAGGGACACATATGGTAAACGACGGTTGTTCTCACTGGAAGGATCTGAGTCGGATATTGCAAAGGCACGAACTGAACCAGAAACATAACTAAACTAGCTAATTTTTTTCGCCGTTGATAACTTGGGAACTTTTTTATATGTTTGGTAATATTTGTTAGGCATTTTTTTAGTTCTAATATACAAGCATTTTTTCTCGCCGCTATAATATTCGTATCTAAAAACATGATCCTATGGTAACGTTTTCGAAATACTTAAGATTTACCTATATTCAAACTAGCAGTTTCTTAGCATGAATGAAAAGTGGACTTTTACCTTTTTTCTGGCTTCACAATTTCTGTGAAAAAAATTAAATCATATAGGGGATTAATTTAAAGCTATAAAAGCCTCGTAAAGCTCATAAAGTGTGTAAATCTAGTAAACTTCTATTATAAGTGACATTTTTATGAGGTTAATAAGTGTTACGGCGAGCCCGGGTAGTAGCGGGGTTGCTCGCACGTAATAAAATGAAAAGATAAAGAAGAAGAAATGGCAGCGAGTGAATAAATAATAAAACACTGTATTTCAACTATAGATACAATATAACAAGTGACTTTCTTTATTGAGTAGAATGTACAACCTTAATTATTGGAGAATTAAGGCGCACAAGTAATATTTTATGAAAATGGATAAATAATATTTTATTAAGTAACTTTACAAAATTGGAATTCTACTTTTGGAAATTGGTCTTACCTGGAGTGGCTGCTGGTGAAGTGCTTCGTGATCGACAACAAAGTGAAAGAGCCTTCAGATAAAACGTAGCTCTGTACCGCCGCCGAATGCCTACTTTCGTAGGATTCGAAGGGGTAAGAGCTGTTATCGGGCGAAAAGATAAAAAAAGTCGCGCGAGCAGATACTAGTATCTATTACGAGGGGCGACCGATATATTTAGACCGATGGTCTAAACATGCCGGCCCCCCTTGCGATAAGCAACATTAAAAGAAAAAAAATGGGAATCACCAGCAACCAATCCAAACTAAATATTTAAAATGAAACTATAACTATGTGTCTTCCTCCTGAGCCTTTGCTCTTCCCGTAGCTGCCGGTGGACACCTGTGGAGGACGAGAAAGAATAGTTAGTACATTAACGTGGTTTTTGCCTAGTTCATTGCACCTTTAGTGGAAAAGTTGTCGACAAAAATGACGGGTCGATTTACTGAGGCCCTATTGTGGGTAGGCCCCAGATATAGTCAGGCCGAATATCGTGGCCTGGGCCAGTAGCCCGTTGATGGTGGATGATGGGGTGCCCTGCAGCATAAGGCTGGCGTAGACGTCGGCGCCCAAAGTCAGGCGTACTGGTGACGACCGGAAAAAGTCGGGGTCAGCCAGCTTCATAAATTGAAACGGTGGCGTCTATATGTGAAGCTGGGTTCGTGCGATGGTAGTTTGCGACGACAGTGGCTTGTGTCGTGACCCTTCTTGCCACCCCATACTCTCCTCTCAAGACGAGTGCGCACCTGATCGGCCGAGTCCCCCCAAATCGCTCTAAGCCGAGCTTGGAAGCGAGCTCGCTGTCAATGACCGATGTGGGTGAACACGAGTCGATCAGGGCACGTACAACGTGTAGTTTGCCGCCGGATTCAATGCACACTGAAGCAGTAGGGGAAATGGCTACAAACGACCTCAAAATAATGCTCTCGGTGGGCGTATTGGCCGCTCTGCCCGACCGGAAAGTGGCAGGCAGATCCCTGTGGCGGACTATGGTGGTGTCGCTGACAGCTGTGTGGGCCGGCTAAGGTGCCGTCCGACCCGCTGTAAGGCGTGATGAGCGGAAAGGACGCGTCACCGCGTCTTACCGCAGTGGGACGGCGAGATGGTCGGAAAACAGCGTTTCCGAGCCACCGGGATTCACCTTACTGGGCCTTTGCTGTGGTCGGAAAGTACGTGTTTCCGAGCCACGCTCTCCTCTGTTCTCCCCGTGGACTGTATCGCGGCTTCTCCACAGCTCGTGTCGTAGTAGCGGTCGGAAAGAACGTGTTTCCGAGCCGCCGAGCTGTGGAGAGCGTATCGCTGGTGACCTGGCCGCCTCCTCTTCCTCTTCTGCTTCGGCTACCTGCTCTGCCCAGGATTTGGTGGTTTCGGTGATGGCGATCGACAACGCGCCATCGGAGATCTCTCCATCATCTAGTATGTCCACGTTAGGACCGACTTGCTCAGAGGTGCGGACGGCTGCGTCATCGATGTGCAGCGTCGTGTGGTGTGTCTCGCTACACCGGTAGCATCGGTCCTTGCTCGGACAATTTCCTAGACCGTGGAATGGCGATAGGCAGTTGGGGCAGTACTTATGGATAAGTACCACCCGTAACCGCTCTTCAACCGCCATCCCACGGTATTGTTGGCAAAAGCGGATGCCGTGGTTATTGCCACATAAGCGGCACGGGATGCTGAAGGGACGGGACCTTCCCTCCGTCTTGACGCGTGTCGCGGTGTAACGAGTCATTCTAAAATTTAATAGCCCGTTATTTTATGTGAATTTTTGGATGGTTGGGTGGCTTGTGTCCCTAATATGGGTTTTGACTTATGGGATTTGAATTTACGTGGATATTTTCTTTATTTAATTCGACATTGGTATTTTGTCCCTTTTTTTCAATTTACCAAATTTGTTGCGATGTAAATGTGCTATTACCCTTCATTTACCAAATTGGGTGCGGTTTAAATGTATTATTACACTTCAGTGGATTCTGGGTAGGTTTGGATATTTACCCCCATCTGGCAGGACCATTCGGATTCTGGCCCCATGCGGTGTCTAGTTCGACGACTCGAACTCGATTATCAGGTCCACGATGTAAGTTCGCGATCCGTCCTAGCCTCCATTCGTTGGGAGGTAAGTTGTCCTCCTTTAGGACAACCAGGTCCCCTTGTTTCAAGTTTGCTTGAGGATGTTTCCACTTGACGCGTTTCTGCAGCTCGGTGAGGTACTCGGTTTTCCATCGTTTGCAGAACGTTTGGTGTAATGCCTTGAGTTTTTCCCATCTGTTGACGAGTGAAGCCCGATTCTCGCTGACATCGATCTCTGGTGGTGCTATTAGATGCCCTCCAACGAGGAAATGTCCTGGGGTAAGCGGCTCCAAATTTGACGGTTCGTTGGAAGAGGGAGTTAAGGGTCGCGAGTTAAGGCAAGACTCGATTCGACATAGTAGGGTGCTAAATTCCTCGAGGGTAAATTTATGATCGGAGGCGATCTTTTTAAAGTGGTTTTTGAAACTTTTTACCCCCGCTTCCCAGAGTCCACCCATATGAGGGGCCCCTGCTGGTATAAAGTGCCAGGTCAGGGTTTGGTGGCAATAGCTGGACAGGGTCTGGTTGCGGGCGTCCGCTAGAAAAGCCTTGAACTCGGATCGGAGAGCTCGAGAGGCACCGACGAAGTTCGTTCCATTATCGGAATGGATGTTTTTTGGACATCCTCGTCTGGCAACAAACCTGTCGAAGGCTGCCAGGAACGAGGCGGTACTGAGGTCACTGGTGGCCTCTATATGAATTGCCTTGGTCGTAAAGCATACGAACAGGCAAACGTAGCCCTTTGACATGCGACACCCTCTGCGCTGTAGGACTTGATGTCAAAGGGTCCGGCGAAATCTACCCCGGTGTTTGTAAATGCCCGGGAAAAGGTGGTACGTTAGGGAGGTAGGTCTCCCATGAGTTGGGTCTGAACCCGTTTACGAAAGATGGTACAGACCTTACAGTTGTGGATAATAGATATAATCATGTTTTTCACTTTTGGAACCCAGTATTGCGTGCGGATAAGCCGCAGCATTACTTGGTTTTCTCCGTGTAGGGAGATCTTGTGGACAAACTGGACCAGAAGACGGGTAAAATGACACGCGTAAGGGAGGATAATTGGGTGACGTTCGTTATAAGGCAGATCAAGGGATGCAGACAGACGGCCGCCCACCTGCAAGATGTTACAGCTATCGATGAAGGGGTTGAGAGGCAGGACTTCGCTTTTTGTCCCAATAGGTTTCCCGGATTTTAAATTCCCTAATTCTTCAGAATAATGTTTCTGTTGGTAGATGGATATAAGACGTTGAGTCGTAGCCTTAATTTCGTCGGGCGAAATGAGGTGTGACTCCGCTTTAAAAGTGAATTTTGTTTTGGGACTCGTTCTTTGAGAGAACTTCATAACATATGATATGACCCTCAAAGCTCTTGAAAAATCGGAAAATCTATCGAAAATGTCCTCTTTATTGTTTGTTTGCGTAGTTGCGTGAATTTGTACTCTCTTTGCCTCGATGTTTGTACCATACTCTTTTTCTTGGGCTGGCCATTTATTCTTGTCTTCTTGCAACCAAGAAGGTCCCTGCCACCACAGAACGTTGTCGACTAGATCCCGCGCTGATAGTCCTCTGCTGGGTTTGATGCGGAATCCACGTGTCGCCAGGCTTGATTTCCTACCTTTTCCACAATTTTTGAGACTCTGTGCGCCACGAACGTTGACCACGAACACGGTGGTTTTCGGATCCATGCTAGGACGATGGTTGAGTCCGTCCAAAGGTGAATTCTGAATGTGCCTAAATTCAGATTTTCGATGACGGATTCCAAAGTCTCGGCCAACAGAACCGCTCCACACAGCTCCAATCGGGGTAAGGAGATGGTCTTCACTGGGGCTACTCTTGTTTTCGCCATTAGCAGGTTAACGTAAACCTGATCTTTCATTTTGACTCGTAGAAAAACTGTGGCCGCATAGGCTTTTTCGGATGCATCGCAGAATCCGTGTATTTCCACGTCGTTGGATGGCGTGAAATACACCCATCGTGGTATCCGAATGTTATTGATTTGATTGTAGTCATGCATAAAGTTGTGCCACCTATCTAAAGTTGTAGTAGATACTCTTTCGTCCCAGTCAGTTCCCTCTAGCCAAATATTTTGCATAATCATTTCGGCTACCATAGTAGCCAGCCATCCTAAGGGATCGAAGAGTTTAGCGATGGCTGACAGTATTGCCCGTTTGGTTATGCTATCCTTATTTTCAATGGGCTTAGCTGTAAAATAAAACTTGTCGGAATGCGCGTTCCAACGGATTCCGAGTGTTTTCACTGTACTGGAGTCTTCGAACTCCAAAAAGTCCTCATTTAGTCGATGAGGTTTGGGTATTCCCTGTAGTATTTTGCTGCAGTTTGACGTCCATTTTCGAAGGGATAAGCCTGCAGACTGTAATGCATGTGTTATTTCATCGCGCGCTTTAATGGCTGTGTCGATGGTATGCCCTCCTGAAAGGACGTCATCGACGTACATGCTTGTTCGTAGAATATTGGCAGCGACGGGTAATGAAGTTTCCACGTCGTCCGCGAGCTGATGCAGTGTTCTGATTGCTAAGTAAGGGGCGCAATTAACTCCAAATGTTACCGTCTGTAACTCGTAGACGGTGATAGGGTTCTCAGGTCTGGTCCGGAAAACTATTCTTTGAAATTTGGTCTGATTGGGTTTGACCCATATCTTTTCGTTGTCGCTATTAAACACGTATCTATAGAATCTCCATCTGAGAAGCAGTATTGTTAAATCGGCCTGAAGTACTGGACCTGGATGAAGTACGTCGTTAAGGCTGGTGCCATTAGCGGTGGGACAGGACGCGTTGAATACCACCCTGACTTTAGTAGTTGTGCTTTCTTCCTTTATGACAGCATGATGAGGCAGGAAGTAGCAATCTGTAGACAGGGGTGGGACGATTGAAGGGACTTTGGACATATGTCCAAATGTTTCTTGGGCAAGAAGCGTGCTCATCACGTTCTTCCTTATACCGTTCAATATTATTTTTGCATATATGTCGCCTCCTAGGATGAGGTCGACTGGTTCGTTGACGAAGAACCTCTTATCCGCTAGAATCAAGTCAGGGAAAGCTTGCTGGGTCAATGCACTAACCTGACAAGTCGGAAGGTACCCTGTAAGTTGTGGTAGGACTAGGACCATTGTATCAATGCTAACTAAGGGGTCGATGAGGGAGCCTATTGCAATAGAGCACGACTCTGTTACCTGCGCGGACAGCGTATTGTTTACGCCTGACACTTGGATGTTCAGGCGTTTAGATGGCAGGTTTATTCTCCTTTTCAGTCTTTCAGTTATGAAAGAGCACTCAGAGCCGGAGTCAATAAGTGCTCTGGCCGAGAAATCCACTCCATTATAGTGGATCTTAATGCGTGCGGTTCCCAACAATACCCCTTTAGTTGTATTGGCATGTAATGTAGAAACATTATTAACATTTTCGTTTCTATTTGCAGACTCAAGCCTTGCCCTAGCCTGTTGCGAAGTTGAGGGCCTATCATCGTTGGAGTTGCGGTTCCAACTTCGATTATTTGCGTTGGTGTTTCGGTTCCGCCTTTGATTGTTGGAGTTGGTGTTCCGGTTCCAACTTTGGTGGTTTCCTTGGGGTTGTGCTGTTGGCAGGTGGAGTAAGGTGTTGTGCCTCAAGTGACACAAGATGCAATTAAGCTGATGAGGGCATCGTGTCACGGTGTGTTTGTCTGACAAACAGTTAAGGCAAGACCTTTTTTCCTTAATAAAGATTTTTCTGTCTTGTGGGGACAGCCTTCGCAAATTTTGACAATCCCGCAATCTGTGCTCCTTGGTGTTGCACATTTGACACCAGCCACGAGGGACGCTGGCTTGGTAAACTCCAAGGTTCCTCGGCGTTTCCCGTGAACTATTTGACCGTTGATTCATGGGTGTTTTTCGGCCTGTGCTACCCTTCAGGTCGGAAACTGTTTCCAACGTTTGGAAACGGTTGGACAGGAATTTGTCCATATCTTCCCATTTTGGTATCTCTGTTTTGTTCTCAATGGTCTGTTCCCATAGAGCCAGAGTACATTCCGGAAGCTTGGTGGAGCATAAATATGTTATTATTGCATCCCAATTAGATATGTCAATTTGATGACATTGAAGCGACGAGATGCAATTATTGATGTCGCGTTGTAATTGCTTAATCTTTGTACCGCATTCCCTCTCAACGGCGGTCAGACTAAACAAAGATTTCAATTGTGTATTGACCAGGATACGTTTGTTTTCGTACCTGTCACTTAAATTTTTCCAGGCTGTAGTAAAGCATCCATTGGTTAATGGACACCTACGGACTATTTCCTTTGCCTCCCCTTGGGTTTTTTGGTTGAGATGATACAATTTCTCAACCGGGGTAAGGCGTTTATTTAATATGTATATGGCCGTGAACATGTCCCTAAAGGTTGGCCATGATAGATAATCACCCTTAAACACATCGGTGTCACAGGGCGGAAGCCGAATATTATTTTCACGGCTAGATGTATCATCAGTACTTTTTTGTTTTTGTGGTTGTATGGGCTGTGCTGACAGCTTTTCCAGCTGAGCATTCATAGCAGCGATGCATTTCATGTAGCATGCGAAACACGTTTTATTTTTTTGCTTTATGGATTGCAAATCTTCCTTGGTGGTCTCTTTGTGGGACAATAGGCTGTCATAAGTCGTTTTCGTCTTCTTCCATTGTGACTTCAGCTCCTCTTGCTGTAGTGCAAGGGTGTGCTTATCCATTTCTTCAATATTAGGTGAGCTCCATTCTTGCTCGAACTCCACTATGCAGTCGGACTGACGAATATATGTCTCCATTCTCTTTATTTGCTTAAATATTTTGTATATTTACAGAGAAGTGGACTTAGCAGTAGTGACTCAGGAAGATGTCCTGCTTTGGACTAAGCGAAATTTTGTATAAAACGATGATTTGATTCAAATCTCTGGAGATTTGATGTATAGAATGTGTGATAGACAAATTATGTCTTAGAAGTGTGTGAAACCGATCTAAATCTCTGAAGATTTAGAGTATTATCAACAGTTTATATGAAACAGATAGAAATCTCTGAAGATTTAATGTTTCAAAAGACAAAATTATGTCTTTAAAAGTGTGTGAAACCGAACAAAATCTCTGAATATTTAAAGTATCAACAACGGTGTATATGAAACAGATAGAAATCTCGGAAGATTTAATGTTTCAAAATACAAAAATATGTCTTTACAAGTGTGTGTGAACCCGAACAAAATCTCTGAAGATTTAAAGTATCAACAACAGTGTATATGAAACAGATAGAAATCTCTGAAGATTTAACGTTTCAAAAGTGTTTATAGACGAGTAAACCTCTGAAGATTTAGTGCACTAATAAACGTGTGTATAGCAAAGGTAAAAATCTCTGAAGATTTGATGTGCTTCCAAAGTGTATGGTGATAACAAATAAAAGTCTCTGAAGACTCAATGTATCAACAAAGTGTATGTGGCACAGATAGAAATCTCGGTACAGATTCAATGTGCTTTGGGTATTGTGAACCCTGTATAGCCAAACCAGGTAACAAAGTGCAATTTCCAAGAAAAATTCCAAGAAAAACTAACGCAGTTGTATTTGTCCAGATAATCGTGGACTAGTTATAATTGTTTATTTAAAATTTTGAGCGATACAAATAATGTGTTAAATTAAGCGACACTTATGGACTGTGTACGCTTTAAGTGTTTATACCCACAAGCCACCCAACGTTGTGATGAATATATGGATTGTTTGATATGTGAACTTTGTGATGGATCGCTCTTTAAAAAGCATCAACTAAGTGAAATTTTAAAGTTATTTGGAGAAAGTTTCCACAGTATGTGGTCGAACAGAGAGATGTTCAGTGCAGTGATACGTGTATATATAAAAAAAAAACAAAAAAAAATTCACTGACTGCTTGCCTTGAGCTGTGGCGGATAAGTCTTACCACTGGTGGGGGACTTAACCGATAGTCAAAAGGCGAAAGTGTGCTATCGAGAACACGGTATTTTCACTTACTTTGTTTTCAAAGGAAATCACTCACAAAGTGCACTACGTTTCGCACGTACAAAAAAAAAGTGGTGCATGAACTAAAACAAACCACGTACCTTGAGTGATGAAACTGATGAAAGATGTAATTGATTGTGTTGTGATGAGAGCAGATGGACTGTAGTGATTGGTGTGATGTGATATGTTGATGTGAGCAACGAACTGATGGTATGATATGCTGGAGTGGATTTTATATGATGTGATGTGGCGTGAGTACTAGATGTGTGAATGCGAACGTGTATGTGTTGGTGTCACTCGCTGTTGTTAATAGCTAATCGCTCGCTTGGTTCGTTCAAGTCGCCTTCGAATTAATTAAAAGCCAAATAAACTCAGTTGATTTTTTTTGATTTTTGCGGTGCGCTTTATTAGGTGCTGGATTTTTAGTAACTGGATTTTTTAGGTGCTGGTTTTTTATTATTTCCTGGCGCGATGGACCAAATGTTACGGCGAGCCCGGGTAGTAGCGGGGTTGCTCGCACGTAATAAAATGAAAAGAGAAAGAAGAAGAAATGGCAGCGAGTGAATAAATAATAAAACACTGTATTTCAACTATAGATACAATATAACAAGTGACTTTCTTTATTGAGTAGAATGTACAACCTTAATTATTGGAGAATTAAGGCGTACAAGTAATATTTTATGAAAATGGATAAATAATATTTTATTAAGTAACTTTACAAAATTGGAATTCTACTTTTGGAAATTGGTCTTACCTGGAGTGGCTGCTGGTGAAGTGCTTCGTGATCGACAACAAAGTGAAAGAGCCTTCAGATAAAACGTAGCTCTGTACCGCCGCCGAATGCCTACTTTCGTAGGGTTCGAAGGGGTAAGATCTGTTATCGGGCGAAAAGATAAAAAAAGTCGCGCGAGCAGATACTAGCATCTATTACGAGGGGCGACCGATATATTTAGACCGATGGTCTAAACAATAAGCTTTACGAGGTTTATTTTATCAGAAAATGTAAAAAGAAATTTTACTGTTCGAGGAAAGATTTAAACAACCAATTTTTCTTCTACATATGGGCATTTCTCCCAAAAAGTCAACTTTTGTAGCGTGCGAACTCCCTCGTTTTTTGTAAAAAAAGCAAATGCCAAAACACTTTTTTACTTTGACAAAGAGTGAATCTTATATGGGGTTTCCACCAAAAACAAACACCGTGTTTGTAATTTTTGGTTTGAAATAATTGTCAACTGTTTCCACTGCGTGTTTGATATAAATTGTGTTCAATTTGTCATTCGTGTAATTTTATTATTCGAAAATGTTGTGGAAAATGCTATTTACGCCAAAAGGCATATCCAGCCACGAAAGCCAATTGGTAGCTATTTGGTTTTTATAAAAGCTATAACCTTTATAACATAGTCCATTTTTGCGGTTGGACCTATCAAACAAGTGTTTGGCCCTATGATTTTGCGTTGCATTTTGAAAAATATTAAAAAATTTAAAATTTTTAAATATAAATTAATTTAATTTTAATTGTCAACAATTTTAACAAACTGAAAGCAATGGTAACATGATTTCGATAAGAATTTAAAAACTAAAAGGAAATAATGACGTAAATGAACATTATTGCCATCTTTTAATGATAGATCGTATGCAAACCCAAAGCAAACACGCTTTAAAAAAGGGGTTTGAAGTGGGTTTGGGTTATGAAATTTGTATGAGATTTGACAAGGGTTTCAAGTAGTGTTTGATTTTAAACACGCTAGGGCTAGAAAACACGGTGTTTGCTTTTGGTGGAAACACCATATTATAGATCTTGCTTAACGCAATAATTTGTGTTAAAGATGATTTTGGGCAAGTGTTAATTTTCAAGATATTTACAAAAAACGAAGGAGTTCGCACGCTACAAAAGATGACTTTTTCGGAGAAGTGCCCATATGTTTTTTACGTTAAGCTTTGTTTTATTAAAAAAAAATAGGTAAGCTATCATAGAAGCAAATCGAATAACGAAAATAGTAAAATAACGATATAGTTTTTTAAACTGTATTCTGAAAACCAGTACCTTCTCCAATAAAGGCATGTCTTTAGATAATGTAATATTTGCTCGAATAAACATGCAAAGCATGGGCATTGTGACCTTTTTTTGTTAGAACAATAAAACCGTGTTTTGAACCCATGGCGGGGATATAACATATGCCTCGCAAAGCCTCTCAATTTTTTAAATAACTGCGGCCTCGCAAGGCTCGTTCGCCGACACCTAGATTTTGTCTAGCGCCGCTACTGCCATTGAACGCATCATTTTCTTTCAATATCAGGTGCAGTAATCTCCATCTTTTTCAAAACTATGAAAAAGTCGGTTTACCTAAGTAAAAGTAGGACTTTTACCGGTCTTTGGATGATATGAATTTAATAAAAAAAATTATTTAGCAGATTCTAGCCGATTTTTTCGTCAACCTAGCCGGTTCGCCAAAAAAAAATTCTGGCAACACTGATCGTTGGGAGTATACCTCATGAAATTGGATAAAATCGCCCTCCAACCACGCCCACTTTCGATATCGAAAACTTCGAAAATCAAATAAATTGACATAATTCGGTAACGGAAATGGCTAAAATGATATAATTTTATAGGTGAATCCCCCTGGTCATTATATAATGATTTTTTGAGTCTCCGCTCTGAGCGTTTACTGCCATTTTATAGCCCGTTCAATTCTAGTCTAGCAAAGTGTAAGTTTTAAGTGTCTCAAAAATGATGCGCACTACTCTCCATATATCCCAAAATCAACATTTTTGGTAAACGCTTAGAGCGGAGACTTACTGTTTTCAATTTAGAAATCTATTAGCAAAAAATGAAAATGAAACTAAAATTAAATAAGGGCATAGAACATGTCATAACTTTTAAACTGATTACGGTAGAACGATGAAATTTGGTACAAGGTATACTACACCTCTTATCATAATTATAGGACAGGTAGGAGTATACCTGATGTAAGTGGATGAAATCGCTTCCCAACCGCGCCCACTTCCGAAATGGAAAATTTCGAAAATCATATGAAAACTACCACTGGGTATTTAACGTTCGGTTTACCCGAACGTAGGGCATGAAATGAACGGTACTCCTAGAACAATATTGCAATGATTTTTTTTATTTTTTTACGAATCTGGTTTGTTGTTGTGAGTCACAAAGAGCAATATGTTGCTGTTGTAGAGCGGCAGTGAGCAGACTGAGACATCGCCGGATGGCTGTTTTAAATCCTAGCTGATTCTTTTGGTAAATATGCACTTTTTTTTGCATTTCATTAGTATATAACACATTGTACCTATAGGGGTACTTCCAAAGAAACCAACTCAGCCAAAAACTAAAAATGCCAATTCGTTGATAACGTCATCCAGTTAAAATTATTTATTACTACTTTAGTGTAGTTTCATTACAGGTTATGGCGCACTACCACGAATTTATATAAATTTGTTCACATAAAGTCAAATAGTATATAGTAAGTATTTATATATACTAGGTGGACCCCTGCGCGCCTTGCGCAAAAAAAAAAAACAAATGGTTTGAAATCGTTTACTTACGTCATACAAACTTATGTACAATTTTCCGAAATTTGATAAAAAGCAATCGATTTTTTCTATAAATATGACCCAGTGGCCACATATATTTTTTTACAAAACTTCGTTAAATACAATATTTGACGTAAAAATAAAAATCATTTGTAATTTTTTGTTTGAATGTCGCTTGGGCTGAAAAAGTTATATCTTCGAATCGCCTGCTCTAGAAAATGCCACATACAACTGTCCGTGAAAAAACACTGGGCTAGGTAAATACAAACCGGCTTTATCAAATGTATGGCCTTGGGCTTTCTTGATAGTCATAGCGAAAGCTACTTTTTAGGGAAACTGTTTCCTAGTCATCTGGAATGGTACTGTTGGATCTGAAGGAGTTAGTTTAACTCGCGGTATTATAGCAATTTTTATGTGGAGGTAAGCAACAGGTGTTTAGCAAAGACTTTCACCACTGGCAATTACCCGCACGCGCGCCATCTACATTTGAACATTTGTCTTTTTTTAATCAAAATCAAAGACTTGCACCACTACCAGTCCAGCGCAGTGTTGCCACTCACATTTTGTTTTTGTACCAAAACAGTTTCAAGAGTGTCAAATTTTTTTTCTAGCATGGAAAAACACACGTAAAAAGAACTATGGCGCGATAAATGTACATGTTATCATTAGAACCTTCAAAAACATGTCCCTTCAAATTTTTGTAGTGCTGCTCTGAGTTTGTTCCTCGACGGGGAAAAACAAACGATGTTGCTTAAATCATGAATTAGGGATTTTATAGCCAAAAAGCATTGCAAAAAAATTTTTAAAAATTATAGGAGAGGGCTCAAAAACGTGTATTGGCCGCAGGATCACGATTCCCGGGGCGCTTTTTTAATTTTTTTGTTTCAGTGAAAAATTATGATCAAAATCCCGAAAAAGGACCCAGGTCCGATCCCAATTCGGATCGGGATCCATGGTATTTGTGTGCAGAACACCTTTCCGAGTTGCTTATAAAAAATAACACTCGTCCGGTCCAACACAGGCTACGCCATCCTCAGGATTTCTGCGCAGAATACTTTTTTGGACATTTTCAGGGACGGCCTAATGTGATTACAACAACCACATAAAAACTTGCAACTTTGATTGCAAATACCCCTAAAGGAAACAAAAGCCAAACCATTTCGAAATTACATTGGCAGACGGAAAATCCCCGAAAAAGGGCGATAACCCCGATTCTGGCAACACCGCTCTGAAGTCTGATGAATGTCAGTCACAATAGCGTTGCAGTACAAATTGATGTTTTTGTGAATTCACAATGGTTTATTTAAACAAATTAATTTTTATAAATTACGCTTGAACAAAAGCAATCCGCTAATTAATATATGGTTTCTACATATTTATTTTCCTATACGAGTTATGGCCTTTCTATATTAGGGGGTTCCCTCGTGAAGGGTGGGTACCTTGCCGCGGTGCGAGGGCTTAAGTCGATAGCCACAGGGCTACGCTGCCCTTGTGATCATAGCTCCGAACGGCACTTCATCACGAGAGCAACCTAGCCTCTCTGGCGCGACGACAAAGATCTTCCCCCTCCCAATCCAGGGTGTTATGCGAAAGTGTGCCCATTGGACGTTTGCAGCCGGGAGGCAAATGTGGCTGTATTTGAACGGAGCCACTCTGATACCGGGTCGCCTCAGGAGTAAGCATGGCCTTACCGCGGTACGGGGCTCTGCCGCGGCGGACGACACATTTTCCCCTACTCTTCCCTTGACCCTAAGCTGGCCTTGCCCGGCGATGGGTCGTACGAACAAGAGAACTCAAATAACGTAAGTAAAAACGAAAAACCTAAAAAACAAACAACGCCAAACTTCACTCATCAGCAGAGGAGAGCTATGGAGGAGCAAGCGAGAAAACAACAACAACAACGCCGGAGGACAACCTCCGCTCCGCAATCAAGGGGGGGATCGACAGCGATGGCAACTACGAGTCGGTCAACCAAACCTCTACCGAGTAAGATTGACTTGATGGGAGCTAGCACCAGTGCGGTTGCCAACGCAGCTAAGCGGACAACGGCGGATGCCAAACTCCCATCAACCGCTGATATGAAAACCAGTCTCTTTACGTTTGTGGCAGCGGTCTCACGACCTGGCCTCGAAGTTTCGAAGGAGAAGGAAGCTGCAACTGAGATTTCGGCAAAGGGAGCGACCGCGATGGCAACTGCGGGTCCGCACTCCCGGGAGACATCTTCCCGCCGGAAGAGGAAGCGGAGGATTCCGATGCGGAAAGCATGTTATCCGCCACGTCACTTGGTGATTGTACTGTGGTCAACTCGGAGATGGAGGGCAGCCTACAGGATGAGGAATCCTCGACGTCACGGGGGTAGCAGCCAACGCTGAGCGATTAACATCTAACGCTACAGACAGCAGGACTCCCGCAACGCCATATCGGGCAGTTAATCGGAACAACTCGTCGTTGATAGGCAACCTCCGGGATGGGGCAAACCTCGACGATATGGGGACGGCAGGGTTACATTGGATAATACTTTCTCATTTGCTGGTCATGTGTCTGCAATGGTCTCAAAGGTACGTGGACGCAACAAGATCCTCAAGTCACTTGCCGGCAGTACTTGGGGAAAAGACAAAGAAACGTTGCTGACTACATATAAGGCCATTGGCCGACCAGTCTTTGACTATGCTGCACCCATATGGTCGCCTAATGTACATAAAACCAACTGGACGAAGTTACAAGTCTGCCAAAATACTGCCATCAGAACTGCTACGGGATGTCTCCTCATGTCTTCCGAGTCTCACCTCCATCAGGAGGCAAAACTGCTCAATGTAAAAGAGCATGCGGAAATGCTGAGCAGGCAATTCCTTCTGAACTGCCACAAGCCAGCACATCCAAACCGTCATCTTTTGGACATAGATCCGCCCCCGAGAGACATAAGGAAACATCTTCGTAAGCATTATGATGAGATCCGGCATCATATTACCTTGCCGTTTGATCTGCAGAATCATAAGCGGGCTCTAACCGACATCCACACCGAGTCGGTAGACACTTTTGTCGGATCTCTACCTGTGAATACCGTTCTGAACAGTCCTCCACCGGATATTGCTGAAGAAGAACGCACCTTACCAAGGGAGACAAGAGTCACCTTGGCACAGCTTAGGTCTGGATATAGGGTACGGTTAAACTCATACTTATCCAGACTTAATGATACAATCTTAAACACATGCCCTGCATGTGGTAGGACCCCCCATGATACTCTACATCTCTTCAATTGTTCATCTGAACCTACTCTTCTAACCCCTCTGTCCCTCTGGACAAACCCTGTTGAAACTGCACGTTTCCTTGGACTCCCCTTAGAAGAGCTGGATGAAGATCTTCGGAATGATCATACACTCTAGACAGGGCAATGCATTGTTAACAACAACAACAATATATGGGGACGGCAGGGAAGTCTGTGCGCTCTCATGTTGCACAAATCTAAAGTGGCCTCGGCTGCTTTAAGTAGTCCTCTTTCTAAAGGCGACGTGGATGTGGTCCTCATCCAAGAACCCTGAGTCAATAGCTCGAGAATCTGCGGATTGGGGACTAAGCTCATTCGAGCCAGCGAGGAGAGCAAAGTCAGAACGTGTATTTTGGTCAAGTCTGAGTTGAACTCCTTTCTCCTACCTAACTACACCAATGGTGATATTATCGCTATCAGTCTAACGGTCGGCAGCACCCGCCTGACGGTGGCGTCGGTCTATATGACCTACGACGACGAAGAATCTCCGGCGGGTTCTTGAAGAACATTCATTCTCCAACCACCGTTACATAGAAATGGTTTTAGACTTTATTGTAGAACAACCAATTATGAAGCGCACTCCACGTAACACTAATTGGCAGTTACACAATGAAATATTAGAGAGAGACCTACAGTACTGCCTTCACAAGCCCCCTCATCAGTAGAGGAGCTGGAGGATCTTGTTACTACATTTACATCGGCGCTCTCAAATGCTCTAGGACAGGCTTGTCCAGTGCCAAAACCACGCGGTAAACACAGGCCACATTGGTGGTCCTACGATTTGGACTCGCTCCGCAAATCATGCCGGAAACAATTTAACAAGGCCAAGAGCCTCGGCTCTGAGCCTCATTGGCACGAATATAAAGCTAAACTAAGGGCCTACAAAAAAGCTCTGAGACAGGCGAAGAGAACCTCGTGGAGAAATTTCTGCACTGGCGCCGAAAAGGTCGACGACACAGCGAGACTTAGACGAGTCCTCTCGAAAAGTCAAACAGCCATTAGCTATTTGCGAAAACCTGATGTATCCTGGACCAGCACGGAAGAGGAAACCTTTGAGCTGCTCTTGAATACACATTTTCCGGGGAACCTGCATGACGCACCACTAGCACCTGCAACAAACCTGGCAGTAAATATACCCATCACTGAGGAATAGGTGGGCAGTTAAGAGCTTTGAACCGTATAAGGCTGCCAGGCCGGACAGGATTATCCCCGCGCAACTTAAAAAACACGTTGGAGACATCAGCTAAATGGCTGGTATTTCTCTTCACAGCCTGCCTGGCTCTCAACCACATTCCGGGCCCTGGAGAAGCGCCACGGTAGTGTTTATCCCAAAGGCTGGGAAGGTATCCCACTACGAGCCAAAAGACTACAGACCGATCAGTGTCTCACCCTTGGTACTCAAAACCTTTGAGAGGATACTAAGCGACTACCTCTCATCGACTATTGATAGCAACCTTGTATCTAGCTATCAGCATGCATACACCAAGGGTAAATCAACAGAAACAGGTCCGATCCCAATTCGGATCGGGATCCATGGTATTTGTGTGCAGAACACCTTTCCGAGTTGCTTATAAAAAATAACACTCGTCCGGTCCAACACAGGCTACGCCATCCTCAGGATTTCTGCGCAGAACACTTTTTTGGACATTTTCAGGGACGGCCTAATGTGATTACAACAACCACATAAAAACTTGCAACTTTGATTGCAAATACCCCTAAAGGAAACAAAAGCCAAACCATTTCGAAATTACATTGGCAGACGGAAAATCCCCGAAAAAGGGCGATAACCCCGATTCTGGCAACACCGCTCTGAAGTCTGATGAATGTCAGTCACAATAGCGTTGCAGTACAAATTGATGTTTTTGTGAATTCACAATGGTTTATTTAAACAAATTAATTTTTATAAATTACGCTTGAACAAAAGCAATCCGCTAATTAATATATGGTTTCTACATATTTATTTTCCTATACGAGTTATGGCCTTTCTATATTAGGGGGTTCCCTCGTGAAGGGTGGGTACCTTGCCGCGGTGCGAGGGCTTAAGTCGATAGCCACAGGGCTACGCTGCCCTTGTGATCATAGCTCCGAACGGCACTTCATCACGAGAGCAACCTAGCCTCTCTGGCGCGACGACAAAGATCTTCCCCCTCCCAATCCAGGGTGTTATGCGAAACTGTGCCCATTGGACGTTTGCAGCCGGGAGGCAAATCGTGGCTGTATTTGAACGGAGCCACTCTGATACCGGGTCGCCTCAGGAGTAAGCATGGCCTTACCGCGGTACGGGGCTCTGCCGCGGCGGACGACACATTTTCCCCTACTCTTCCCTTGACCCTAAGCTGGCCTTGCCCGGCGATGGGTCGTACGAACAAGAGAACTCAAATAACGTAAGTAAAAACGAAAAACCTAAAAAACAAACAACGCCAAACTTCACTCATCAGCAGAGGAGAGCTATGGAGGAGCAAGCGAGAAAACAACAACAACAACGCCGGAGGACAACCTCCGCTCCGCAATCAAGGGGGGGATCGACAGCGATGGCAACTACGAGTCGGTCAACCAAACCTCTACCGAGTAAGATTGACTTGATGGGAGCTAGCACCAGTGCGGTTGCCAACGCAGCTAAGCGGACAACGGCGGATGCCAAACTCCCATCAACCGCTGATATGAAAACCAGTCTCTTTACGTTTGTGGCAGCGGTCTCACGACCTGGCCTCGAAGTTTCGAAGGAGAAGGAAGCTGCAACTGAGATTTCGGCAAAGGGAGCGACCGCGATGGCAACTGCGGGTCCGCACTCCCGGGAGACATCTTCCCGCCGGAAGAGGAAGCGGAGGATTCCGATGCGGAAAGCATGTTATCCGCCACGTCACTTGGTGATTGTACTGTGGTCAACTCGGAGATGGAGGGCAGCCTACAGGATGAGGAATCCTCGACGTCACGGGGGTAGCAGCCAACGCTGAGCGATTAACATCTAACGCTACAGACAGCAGGACTCCCGCAACGCCATATCGGGCAGTTAATCGGAACAACTCGTCGTTGATAGGCAACCTCCGGGATGGGGCAAACCTCGACGATATGGGGACGGCAGGGTTACATTGGATAATACTTTCTCATTTGCTGGTCATGTGTCTGCAATGGTCTCAAAGGTACGTGGACGCAACAAGATCCTCAAGTCACTTGCCGGCAGTACTTGGGGAAAAGACAAAGAAACGTTGCTGACTACATATAAGGCCATTGGCCGACCAGTCTTTGACTATGCTGCACCCATATGGTCGCCTAATGTACATAACACCAACTGGACGAAGTTACAAGTCTGCCAAAATACTGCCATCAGAACTGCTACGGGATGTCTCCTCATGTCTTCCGAGTCTCACCTCCATCAGGAGGCAAAACTGCTCAATGTAAAAGAGCATGCGGAAATGCTGAGCAGGCAATTCCTTCTGAACTGCCACAAGCCAGCACATCCAAACCGTCATCTTTTGGACATAGATCCGCCCCCGGGAGACATAAGGAAACATCTTCGTAGGCATTATGATGAGATCCGGCATCATATTACCTTGCCGTTTGATCTGCAGAATCATAAGCGGGCTCTAACCGACATCCACACCGAGTCGGTAGACACTTTTGTCGGATCTCTACCTGTGAATACCGTTCTGAACAGTCCTCCACCGGATATTGCTGAAGAAGAACGCACCTTACCAAGGGAGACAAGAGTCACCTTGGCACAGCTTAGGTCTGGATATAGGGTACGGTTAAACTCATACTTATCCAGACTTAATGATACAATCTTAAACACATGCCCTGCATGTGGTAGGACCCCCCATGATACTCTACATCTCTTCAATTGTTCATCTGAACCTACTCTTCTAACCCCTCTGTCCCTCTGGACAAACCCTGTTGAAACTGCACGTTTCCTTGGACTCCCCTTAGAAGAGCTGGATGAAGATCTTCGGAATGATCATACACTCTAGACAGGGCAATGCATTGTTAACAACAACAACAATATATGGGGACGGCAGGGAAGTCAGTGCGCTCTCATGTTGCACAAATCTAAAGTTGCCTCGGCTGCTTTAAGTAGTCCTCTTTCTAAAGGCGACGTGGATGTGGTCCTCATCCAAGAACCCTGAGTCAATAGCTCGAGAATCTGCGGATTGGGGACTAAGCTCATTCGAGCCAGCGAGGAGAGCAAAGTCAGAACGTGTATTTTGGTCAAGTCTGAGTTGAACTCCTTTCTCCTACCTAACTACACCAATGGTGATATTATCGCTATCAGTCTAACGGTCGGCAGCACCCGCCTGACGGTGGCGTCGGTCTATATGAACTACGACGACGAAGAATCTCCGGCGGGTTCTTGAAGAACATTCATTCTCCAACCACCGTTACATAGAAATGGTTTTAGACTTTATTGTAGAACAACCAATTATGAAGCGCACTCCACGTAACACTAATTGGCAGTTACACAATGAAATATTAGACAGAGACCTACAGTACTGCCTTCACAAGCCCCCTCATCAGTAGAGGAGCTGGAGGATCTTGTTACTACATTTACATCGGCGCTCTCAAATGCTCTAGGACAGGCTTGTCCAGTGCCAAAACCACGCGGTAAACACAGGCCACATTGGTGGTCCTACGATTTGGACTCGCTCCGCAAATCATGCCGGAAACAATTTAACAAGGCCAAGAGCCTCGGCTCTGAGCCTCATTGGCACGAATATAAAGCTAAACTAAGGGCCTACAAAAAAGCTCTGAGACAGGCGAAGAGAACCTCGTGGAGAAATTTCTGCACTGGCGCCGAAAAGGTCGACGACACAGCGAGACTTAGACGAGTCCTCTCGAAAAGTCAAACAGCCATTAGCTATTTGCGAAAACCTGATGTATCCTGGACCAGCACGGAAGAGGAAACCTTTGAGCTGCTCTTGAATACACATTTTCCGGGGAACCTGCTTGACGCACCACTAGCACCTGCAACAAACCTGGCAGTAAATATACCCATCACTGAGGAATAGGTGGGCAGTTAAGAGCTTTGAACCGTATAAGGCTGCCAGGCCGGACAGGATTATCCCCGCGCAACTTAAAAAACACGTTGGAGACATCAGCTAAATGGCTGGTATTTCTCTTCACAGCCTGCCTGGCTCTCAACCACATTCCGGGCCCTGGAGAAGCGCCACGGTAGTGTTTATCCCAAAGGATGGAAAGGTATCCTACTACGAGCCAAAAGACTACAGACCGATCAGTGTCTCACCCTTGGTACTCAAAACCTTTGAGAGGATACTAAGCGACTACCTCTCATCGACTATTGATAGCAACCTTGTATCTAGCTATCAGCATGCATACACCAAGGGTAAATCAACAGAAACTGCTCTGCACAGCCTAGTATCTGTCATTGAGAAATCGCTGTGTGAAAAGGACTACTACTCGGGACCTTCCTAGACATTGAGGGGGCTTTCAACAATATAAGCCCGGATGCTATCAACTCCGCTCTAACTAATCTGGGCCTAGATAGACCTCTAACTGGTTTAATTGACCAACTTCTAAGGGGAAGGAAAATAGCTTCTTCACTTGGTACGGTTGAGTTATCACGCTATGTCACAAAGGAAACGCCCCAGGGTGGTGTTCTTTCCCCGCTTTTATGCAACCTCACAGTCAACTCGTTGCTACGTGACACAAGCTGGGGGCGGGAAGTAGTGGCATAGGCAGACGATTTAGCTATTGCATTCAGAGGCAAGTTCCCATAAACTCTGTGTGACCTGATGCAAGTAGCACTGCGAGAAGTTTCGACGTGGTCCTCTCGCTGCGGACTTAGTATCAACCCGGGGAAATTGGAACTTGTCGTCTTCACCAACCGGTACAAAATACCACCACTAAGCCTACCAGAACTAGATGGCACGCGCCTGGGCTTTTCTGATAAAGCCAAGTTTCTAGGCATAGTTCTGTACAGGAAATAGAATTGGAAGGAGAATGTTCTTCAGCGCCAGAAGAAAGCTTGCATCGCTCTTTACACATGCAAAAGAGCCATTGGCAAAAAATGGGGGCTCAGCCCTAGAGTATGCACCGACGGCTCGAAGTTGGACGGCACAGTTGGAGGAGGGGTTTATTCAAGGGATTTGGACCTTGAGCTCTCCTTCAGACTACCTGATCTTTGTAGCGTCTTCCAGGCGGAAGTCTCGGCAATCCTGGACGCCGCGGCCTGGTTAAGCAAACGTGTTATCGGACAAGATATCGTTATTTTCAGCGATAGCCAAGCGGCCATCAAATCCTTTGGCTCATTCATGTTCAACTCTGAACTGACGCTCAGCTGTCGTCGACCTCTTCAGGAGATGGCCGAACAGAACCGCGTAAACCTCATATGGGTCCCGGGACATAGGGACATTGAGGGAAACTGTAAGGCAGACGAGCTTGCCAGGCAGGGCACGACCAAGCAGGTTCTTCAAAAAATTGTCTTACAATTTATGAATGAATTCATGCTTTCTGTGGATTTGTTTACATATTTTACGAAAAAGTACTTATATTCTAGGATATGTTCTTAAATTTCTACGAAAAAGTTCTTTGGAGAGGTTTTAACGAACAATTCTTAAAATCTATGTACTTTTTCATTGGATACATGAACTTTTGGTTCAGTGGAGAAATAAAAATATATTCATTCAAAAAATGTCCGTTTAGCTGGAGAATGGGCTGTTGCAACAATAGTACTCAAATGGAAAAACAACGTTGGAAATTGGAAAACGGATTTGATCTCTAATGTTTATTAGGAGACGTTGCTTAGCACGCGATATTAGTTAAAAATCTTGAGTAAACTTAAAATTACATTTAAAATTTGGTCAATCATAGTCATGCTAAACAAACATTTTAATAAAATGAAGTGTAACAGGGGGAAAAAAAGTTGGTTGATGGTATAAATTGTTTATAATTTGAAAGGTCACCCTGTGTGAACTAACATAGCATATCTACGCATATTTTTGCCCACAAGCGGTAAAAGCCAGACTCCCTTAAAATGGCATTTTCTTTATCTTAAAATTAAAACTCCGCACAGAGCCAAAAATGCCTAATAAAATAGAACAAAAGTCATATGATATCTCTATAGATTTTCTACAAGAAGAAGTGCTTTTTATATTTGAAGAGAAAATCTTATTAATGTTTACAAAGGAAAATCTTGCAAAAAACGAACCAATTTCTTAGGATTCCAAACAAGAAGATATGACTTATTAACTGATTTCTGCATAATTGTATATATTAAATAATAAGATGATCTTAGGGTTCCTAACAAGAAGATTTGACTTATTAATTTTTTCAAAGGGAAATTTTGCAGAAAACGAACTGATTTCTTACTATTCTATTATTATATTCTATGACTTATTAACTGATTTCCGCATAATTGTATGTATTAATAAGATGATCTTAGTGTTCCTAACAAGAAGATTTGACTTATTAATGTCTTCAAAGGGAAATCTTGCAGATAACTGTTTATTAGTATTAATAAGATGATCTTAGGGTTCCAAACAAGAAGATATGACTTATTAACTGATTTCCGCATAATTGTATGTATTAATAAGGAGATCCAGCCTCAGGGTATAAGACCGACAACACAAAGCTGGCACCTGGCGAAACATATGTTCTCTGAGAGTGCAGTCAGATGGGCGGTCAAATCCTTTGAGAGCTACAAGTCTCCGGGGGTGGACGGAATCTACCCGGCCTTTATGCACCAGGGCGAGATACTTGTCCCATACCTGTCCAGGATCATGCGGGACAGCCTAGCACTGGGATATATTCCAAAAATTTGGAGGCGTGCCAAGGTTGTCTTCATACCCAAGGCAGGGAAGAAAGACTACTCATCAGCGAAATCATTCAGACCCATCAGTTTAACTTCCTTCGTTCTCAAAACGATGGAAAAGATAGTGGATCATGAGATAAGATCGAACACTCTAAGTCATAGGCCTCTACACGTGGGTCAGCACGCATATAGGGCAGGTAGGTCTACTGACACAGCCCTATATCAGCTGACCACGGAGATAATGAGTGCGTTCGAGTGCGGAGAGGTGGTGGTGTGCGCCTTCCTAGACATAGAGGGAGCTTTCGACAACACTTCACATTGAAGTGTAAGTCGAGCATTGGAGCGAACAGGAGTCCAACAACCAATAATACGGTGGATAGACTCGCTACTCCGGACGAGGATAGCAGAAACCGCAGTGGGGGAGGAAAACGTTCAAATAAGAACTACTAGAGGGTGTCTACAAGGAGGAGTTTTATCACCCCTTCTTTGGAGTTTGGTAGTCGACGAACTCTTGCATATACTAACCGACAACGGCATCCGATGCCAATGGTACGCCGATGATATAGTTATTATTGCAAGAGGGAAGTTTGAGAGCACTCTCTGCGACATCATCCAGAGAGCATTGAAGTTAACGAAGGAATGGTGTGCAGGTGTGGGTTTGAATTTGAACTCCAATAAGACTGCAATCATCCCCTTCACAAAAAGAAGATCCCTTACGGGTATGAGAACAATTACTTTAAATGGGGCACGCCTGGAGACAGTTTCTGAAGTGAAATACTTGGGGGTCATGTTCGACTCCAAGTTTCTATGGAAGAAACATGTTGAAATCACAACATCAAAGGCAACCAAGGCTATAATTGTGTGCAGAAGACTCGCGGGCAAATCATGGGGGTGTAACCCAATGATACTGAGATGGATGTACACCATGATAGTCCGACCCACTATAGTATACGGAGCGGTAGCATGGGCTCCTAGATCAGCTCACTCGCTAAACTCCAGCGTCTGGCATGCGTATGTATTACGGGGGCTATGCGTACCTGCCCGACCGCAGCAATGGAGGTGCTGCTGGATCTGAGCCCACTGCACATAGTAATTGAACAAGTAGCCAAACGAACCATGCTAAATATAGCAAAAGAAGGCTTCGGGAAAGGAAAGGTCATCTCGTCCGCGGAGGCAGATAAACTGAAAAGACAGCTGCCCATCTGTCAACTGCCAAGGGATGACATAGAAAGGTGGTAGAGTTCGAAAAGAGATACAAAATAGAACTGGGAGATAAGAGTACCTGGGATCCCTCGAATGTGAGTAAATACCACGGAAACAGGACCCTGGTATGGTACACCGATGGCTCGAAAACTCCAGAAGGAATTGGAGCGGGAATATACGGTCCCCGCACCAAATTGTCAGTCCCCCTTTGGAGAATACCCGAGCATCTTCCAGGCAGAAGTAGTTGCCATTAGTCTGTGTGCGGATATAATTCTGCGACGCGGCTACTCCGACGAGAACATCACTCTACTAAGTGACAGCCAAGCCGCACTCAAGGCGATATCATCCTGTGAGATAAAGTCCTCACTGGTGTTGGAGTGCGGACAGAAACTAAAAGAGATATCAACCAGAAATAACCTCAGACTAGCATGGGTTCCAGGCCATGCGGGCATAGAGGGCAATGAAAGAGCGGACCAACTTGCAAGGGCAGCGGCAGCAACAAAGCCCATGGGCCCTGAACCTTTCCTAGCAATCGGAGAGCACACGATAAAAGAGATGCTCAGGAAAGAGGAGTCTGACATGAGAGAAGAACATTGGCGTCAGACAATCGGGCTACGTCAGGTAAAAGCCATGTTAGGAGGATATAACACAAAGCGGTTCAAATAGATAATAAACCTGTCCAAAAATAGTCTTAGGATTATAACAGGTGTCCTCACCGGGCATAGCAGGCTCAAGGCCCACATGCACAAGTGGGCATTTCGTCTAGCAACCTGTGTCGTTTCTGTGACTCAGAGGACGAAACAGCGGAGCACATTTTGTGCAAATGCGATGCAATCTCTAGAAGAAGGCAAAGAATCCTTGGAGCCATGACTCTAGAGTGCAAGCACATACGTGAACTAAAGCCGATCCTAATCTTGGATTTCTTGAAGGTGATAGGCCTCGTAGACGTGCTATGAGTATATGAGGGCACAATAGATCTTAAGGTCGCAGTGCAATACCTCAATTCAATTATTATTATTATTATGTATTAATAAGATGATTTTAGGGTTCCTAACAAGAAGATTGGACTTATTAATGTTTTCAAAGGGAAATCTTGCAGGAAACGAACTGATTTCTTAAGGGTCAGTTACATAAAGCTTTTTTTTGACTTTACCTCAAGCTTTGACTTTGACAGAAAATTTAAGTATACGTATTTAAACGAAGCATGGCAAATTGGAGACCTCAAAGTTGAAGCAAGGTTAAAATTTGGCAAACTCTCAAATTTTGTTTGCTTTGACAATCAGACGTTGATGACTTTGCTTTAATTAGAGAAGAAAAAGTTGGAGGAAATAATAATTAATTAATTTTTTTCTCTATTGAATTAAAAAATTAACCAAAACACTCTGAATGCAAAGAAATAAATAACGAAAAGAAATGTATAAAAGAGAAGCGTCAAGGCGTTCATTGTAGCATACCTCTGAAGTTGGACGCAAAGTTTTGAGGTAGCAAATGACGGCGAGGTTAACAAAGCTTTATGTATTTGACCCTTTAGAGTTCCAACAAGAAGAATGGGGTTATTAATGTTTTCAAAGGAAAATCTTGCAGATAACTGTTTATTGGTATTAATAAGATGATCTTAGGGTTCCAAACAAGTAGATTTGACTTACTTACTTACTTAAAATTGCCTTTAACCGCCTAGGCGATTTTGGCCGTCCAACATGTTACGCCAGTCGGTTCTTTGTTGAGCCAACTGGCGCCAATTAGAGACACCGCGTGCTCGCAAGTCTGCCTCTACTTGGTCCTGCCATCGAAGTGGTGGTCTCCCTCTTCCTCTACTTCCACCGGCGGGTGCCGATAAAAATACCATCTGGGCCGGAGCGTCCTCGTTCATTCGCACCACGTGTCCTAGCCAGCGGTGCCGCTGGGTTTAATTCGCTGAACTATGTCCACGTCTGCGTAAAGCTCATACAGCTCATCATTATATCTTCTTCGGTACTCGCCGTCGCCAACTTTTAGGGGTCCATAAATCTTTCGAAGAATTTTTCTCTCGTTCACCGCCGCCTCATCAGATGCTGTCAGTGTCCATGCTTCTGCACCATATAGCAGGACGGGTACTATAAGTGACTTATAGAGTGTTGTTTTTGTTAGTCGAGAGAGGACTTTACTTCTAAATTGCCTACTCAGCCCAAAGTAGCATTTGTTTGCAAGAGTTATCCTTCTATGGATTTTCAGGCTTACATTGTTGTTGGTAGTAATGCTGCTTCTCAGGTATACAAAGTCCCTTACTATCTCGAAATTATGGCTGCCAACAGTGGCGTGGTTGCCAAGGCGCGAATGCGCTGACTCTTTGCTTGATGCCAGCAGGTACTTCGTTTTACCTTCGTTCACCACCAAACCCATTTTTTCGGCTTCCTTTTCTAATTTGGAGTACGCAGAAGTTACGGCGCGGTTGTTGAGGCCAATGATGTCGATGTCGTCGGCATACGCCAACAGTTGTATGCTCTTGTAATATATTGTTCCAGCGCGGTTAAGTTCTGCAGCTTGTATTATTTTCTCCAGCATTAAATTAAAGAACTCGCACGATAGGGGGTCGCCCTGCCTGAAGCAGGAGAAGATATCGTTATTTTCAGCGATAACCAAGCGGCCATCAAATCCTTTGGCTCATTCATGTTCAACTCTGAACTGACGCTCAGCTGTCGTCGACCTCTTCAGGAGATGGCCCAACAGAACCGCGTAAACCTCATATGGGTCCCGGGACATAGGGACATTGAGGGAAACTGTAAGGCAGACGAGCTTGCCAGGCAGGGCACCACCAAGCAGGTTCTTCAGGATAAAGAGCGCTTAGGTATGCCGTTTGCCACATGCAAGCTAATGCTGAAGGAGCACACACTCCTTCAAGCCAACGAAAGATGGCTGCAATCCCCAGGGTGCCGGATATCGAAACAAACTTGGCCAAAATGGGATCTTAAAAGGTCTAGACGCATTTATGCCCTAACTAGAAGGGAAATCTCCATATTGATAGGGGTATTAACCGGTCACTGCCTCATTGGTAGGCATGCAGAGAGGCTAGGTGTGCCCTACCGACGATGCTGCAGGAGTTGCAAAGATGATGAGGAGGAGGAAGCAGTGGAGCACCTCATCTGCAACAGCCCGGCTTTAAGCGGCGCGAGAAAGCGCTTTTTGGGAGTTCCCTTCCTGAATAGCCTAAGGACTTGATGGCCTTCATAAAGTCATCTAAATGGTTCGAGGAGGAGTAACGGTGTGGGTTTAGGAGTGTCAGTCCCGGGATTCTGCTATATGAAAAATCCCAACATATGGCTGGGTCCCGGGACTGACTTTCCTTGTGTTGGTAGTATCACAACGGGCCTTTCAAAACTGGCCTAAGTGTGCCTCTGCGGCAGCCACTTGAACCTACCTACCATATTAGGGTAACGATATGTACTCTTTGGCCCGTAATCATAGCCCATTACGAATGATTCCAACTTTATTTTCGATGTTGGAGAAATGTCTTCAATTTCAACATGATTTCAAACATATTTTTAAAACATTTTTCCATGGTTGAATTTAAGTTGGAAACCCATTTGAGCTCCCATGGAAAGTCTTCCTTCAATTTTTACACATGGCAATACTCGTATTCTCTTTCATATCTGACATCAAAAAATAAACAAAGAACACGTGGCGGACAAAAAGTTCCAAACATTTTCTGTCAAAAACGTTAAAAAGTAGTAAATAAATAAAAAGGTATTAATATTTGTGTTACAAAAGGTGGTTATAACATTATATTATATAATTTATATTAAATAAACACGTCATTTATTCCCAATCATACTTGTTTCCTTATGCCAAATTAATGCAATTTTGATGTTTGATTCCAATGATGTTTGATTCCAATTGGAAAATCTATATTATTACTAGCTGACCCGGCAGACGTTGTCCTGCCACAAATTTATTTCCCTGTCTGTTTCTCTAACCCGATCCCTATATCTATTTTAAACCATATCCCTATCTCCTTCATATAGGAGAAACCACGCCCCCTTTTTCCTTATTCCCAGTTTTTTTTGGGGGTGTCCGGGATTGATCTTATATAACTCCTCACAAAATTTCAGTGGTCTAACCTAAATACTTCTAGAGATATGGACTATGGAGTATTTTATTCGTATGGGAGGTGCCACGCCCCCTTTATCGTTAACTCGAGTTTTTTGGGAGGTATTAGGGATCGATCACATATAAACCCTCACCAAATTTCAGTGGTCTAACATAAATACTTGCAGAGATATGGGCTATGAAATATTTCCTTCATATAGGAGAAACCACGCCCCCTTTTTCCTTATCCCAGTTTTTTTTTGGAGGTGTCCGGGATTGATCTTATATAACTCCTCACAAAATTTCAGTGGTCTAGCCTAAATACTTCTAGAGATATGGACTATGAAGTATTTTATTCGTATGGGAGGTGCCACGCCCCCTTTATCGTTAACTCAAGTTTTTTGGGAGGTATTAGGGATCGATCACATATAAACCCTCACCAAATTTCAGTGGTCTAACATAAATACTTGCAGAGATACGGGCTATGAAATGTTTCCTTCGTATGGGAAGTGCCACGCCCCCTTTTTCTTTATCTCCAGTTTTTTTTGGAGATGATGGGATTAATCTTATTTAACTCCTCAAGAAATTTCAGTGGTCTAACCTAAACACTTCCCGAGATATGGACTATGAAGTATTTCATTCGTATGGGAGGTGCCACGCCTCCTTTTTCGTTACCCTAGTTTTTTTGGAGGTGGTAGGGATCGACCTCATCTAACCTCTAACCACGTTTCAGTGGTCTAACATATGGACTATGAAGTATTTCATTCGTATGAGATGTGCCACGCCCCCTTTTTCGTTATCCCCAGTTTTTTTGGAGGTGGTAGGGATCGATCTCATATAACCCCTTACCAAATTTCAGTGGTCTAACATGAATACTTCCAGAGATATCGACTATGAAATATTTCATTTGTATGGGAGGTGCCACGCCCCCGTTTTCGTTATCCCCAGCTTTTTTGGAGGTGGTAGGGGTCGATCTCATATAATCCCTTACCAAATTTCAGTGGTCTAACATGAATACTTCCAGAGATATCGACTATGAAGTATTTCATTCGTATGGGAGGTGCCACGCCCCCTTTTTGGTTAACCCCCAGTTTTATGGGTGAGAATGGTGTTGTTATCCTATAGGTCTGTACCGATTTCCAGGTCCCTACCTTAAACCCATTTAGAGATATTCACCTTGAAGAAAAATGTTTGTATGGGAGGTGCCACGCCCCCCTAATATTTTGTTCTGATTTTATGCGCGTGGTAATAACAAACAAACCCCCTAAAGGAAGTATATGATTTGGTTCAGCCGTTTTCGAGTTTTAGCGTAACGACTGAACACCATTTCATTTTTATATATATAGATTGTATGGGAGGTACCACGCCCCCTTTTTCGATAACCCCAAGTTTTATGGGTGAGAATGGTGTTGTTATCCTATAGCTCTATACCAATTTTCATGTTCCTACCTTAAACACTTTTGAAGATATTCACCTTGAAAAATTCAGTTTGTATGGGAGGTGCCACGCCCCCTTTTCCGATTACCCCTTCTTTTATGTGTAAGAAGGCTTTTGATACCATATAGGTCTATACCAATTTTCAGGTCCCTACCTTGAACCCTTTCACAGATATTCTGCTTAAAAAATTTAGTTTGTATGGGAGGTACCACGCCCCCTCATTGGATAACCCCCGATTTTATAGGTGAGAGTGGTGCTGTTATCCTGTAGCTCTGTACCAATTTTCATGTTCCTACCTTAAACACTTTTGAAGATATTCAACTTGAAAAATTCAGTTTGTATGGGAGGTGCCACGCCCCCTTAATATTTTGTTCTGATTTTAAGACATGACCTGCGCGTGGTAATAACAAACAAATCCCCCAAAGGAAGTATTTCATTTGGTTCAGCCGTTTTCGAGTTTTAGCGTTACAATTATACACCATTTCATTTTTATATATATAGATTCTAAAACACGGCGCTTAGCTAGACTAAACTACAATACGTATATAAAAGAAATGTATATCAGATGAAAGCTTATCATGAGCATGTATGCAAAAAATTATAACAATTCCAATAGGTTAATTTGTTCATGAGAAATTAGCGTTTAAAGTTTGTACCCAAGCTCTTTATATGGCACTATTAACATGCTTTGTAAATGTATATCCATACATATGTACATACAATGCTCGCATGGATTTCAGTCGAAATAGACAAACATTGAAAAAAATGTAAATATGTATGTATGTAAGTACATCTGATTTTGCGCTACTTTGACTACAAAAGCAATGCAGGGGTAATAAGCAAACACACCCGATTATCGGGGGTTACATACTAGTCTATATTATTATTCTAAAACACGGCGCTTAGCTAGACTAAACTACAATACGTATATAAAAGAAATGTATATCAGATAAAAGCTTATCATGGTTTTGCTTAAAATATAAGAAAAAAATCATGGAATATAAGAAAATTTTCTTACAATTTATGAATGAATTCATGCTTTCTGTGGATTTGTTTACATATTTTACGAAAAAGTACTTATATTCTAGGATATGTTCTTAAATTTCTACGAAAAAGTTCTTTGGAGAGGTTTTAACGAACAATTCTTAAAATCTATGTACTTTTTCATTGGATACATGAACTTTTTTGGTTCAGTGGAGAAATAAGAATATTTTCATTCAAAAAATGTCCGTTTTGCTGGAGAATGGGCTGTTGCAACAATGGCACTCAAATGGAAAAACAACGTTGGAAACTGGAAAACGGATTTGATCTCTAATGTTTATTAGGAGACGTTGCTTAGCACGCGGTATTAGTTAAAAATCTTGAGTAAACTTAAAATTACATTTAAAATTTGGTCAATCATAGTCATGCTAAACAAACATTTTAATAAAATGAAGTGTAACAGGGGGAAAAAAAGTTGGTTGATGGTATAAATTGTTTATAATTTGAAAGGTCACCCTGTGTGAACTAACATAGCATATCGACGCATATTTTTGCCCACAAGCGGTAAAAGCCAGACTCCCTTAAAATGGCATTTTCTTTATCTTAAAATTAAAACTCCGCCCAGAGCCAAAAATGCCTAATAAAATAGAACAAAAGTCATATGATATCTCTATAGATTTTCTACAAGAAGAAGTTCTTTTTATATTTGAAGAGAAAATCTTATTAATGTTTACAAAGGAAAATCTTGCAAAAAACGAACCAATTTCTTAGGATTCCAAACAAGAAGATATGACTTATTAACTGATTTCTGCATAATTGTATATATTAAATAATAAGATGATCTTAGGGTTCCTAACAAGAAGATTTGACTTATTAATGTTTTCAAAGGGAAATTTTGCAGAAAACGAACTGATTTCTTAGGGTTCCAAACAAGAAGATTTGACTTATTAATGTTTTCAAAGGGAAATCTTCCAGATAACTGTTTATTAGTATTAATAAGATGATCTTAGGGTTCGAAACAAAAAGATTTGACTTATTAATGTTTTCAAAGGGAAATCTGTTTATTAGAATTAATAAGATGATCTCAGGGTTCCAAACAAGAAGATATGACTTATTAACTGATTTCCGCATAATTGTATGTATTAATAAGATGATCTTAGGGTTCCTAACAAGAAGATTTGACTTATTAATGTTTTCAAAGGGAAATCTTGCAGATAACTGTTTATTAGTATTAATAAGATGATCTTAGGGTTCCAAACAAGAAGATATGACTTATTAACTGATTTCCGCATAATTGTATGTATTAATAAGATGAATTTAGGGTTCCTAACAAGAAGATTGGACTTATTAATGTTTTCAAAGGGAAATCTTGCAGGAAACGAACTGATTTCTTAAGGGTCAGTTACATAAAGCTTTATTTTGACTTTACCTCAAGCTTTGACTTTGGCAGAAAAGTTAAGTATACGTATTTAAACGAAGCATGGCAAATTGGAGACCTCAAAGTTGAAGCAAGGTTAAAATTTGGCAAACTCTCAAATTTAGCTTGCTTTGCTTGCTTTGACAATCAGATGTTGATGACTTTGCTTTAATTAGAGAATAAAAAGTTGGAGGAAATAATAATTAATTAATTTTTTCTCTATTGAATTAAAAAATTAACCAAAACACTCTGAATGCAAGAAGAAGATTTGACTTACTTACTTACTTAAAATAGCCTTTAACCGCCTAGGCAATTTTGGCCGTCCAACATGTTACGCCAAACAAGAAGATTTGACTTACTTACTTAAAATGGCCTTTAACCGCCTAGGCGATTTTGGCCGTCCAACATGTTACGCCAGTCGGTTCTTTGTTGAGCCAACTGGCGCCAATTAGAGACACCGCGTGCTCGCAGGTCTGCCTCTACTTGGTCCTGCCATCGAAGTGGTGGTCTCCCTCTTCCTCTACTTCCACCGGCGGGTGCCGATAGAAATACCTTCTGGGCCGGAGCGTCCTCGTTCATTCGCAACACGTGTCCTAGCCAGCGGAGCCGCTGGGTTTTAATTCGCTTAACTATGTCCACGTCTGCGTAAAGCTCATACAGCTCATCATTATATCTTCTTCGGTACTCGCCGTCGCCAACTTTTAGGGGTCCATAAATCTTTCGAAGAATTTTTCTCTTGAATACTCCCAGAGCCGCCTCATCAGATGCTGTCCGTGTCCATGCTTCTGCACCATATAGCAGGACGGGTACGATAAGTGACTTATAGAGTGTTGTTTTTGTTCGTCGAGAGAGGACTTTACTTCTAAATTGCCTACTCAGCCCAAAGTAGCATTTGTTTGCAAGAGTTATCCTTCTATGGATTTCCAGGCTTACATTGTTGTTGGTAGTAATGCTGCTTCTCAGGTATACAAAGTCCCTTACTATCTCGAAATTATGGCTGCCAACAGTGGCGTGGTTGCCAAGGCGCGAATGCGCTGAATCTTTGCTTGATGCCAGCAGGTACTTCGTTTTACCTTCGTTCACCACCAAACCCATTTTTTCGGCTTCCTTTTCTAATTTGGAGTACGCAGAAGTTACGGCGCGGTTGTTGAGGCCAATGATGTCGATGTCGTCGGCATACGCCAACAGTTGTATGCTCTTGTAAGATATTGTTCCAGCGCGGTTAAGTTCTGCAGCTTGTATTATTTTCTCCAGCATTAAATTAAAGAACTCGCACGATAGGGGGTCGCCCTGCCTGAAACCTCGTTTAGTTTCGAACGGCTCGGAGAGGTCCTTTCCAATTCTAACCGAGCTGGTGGTGTTGTTCAGCGTCATTTTGCACAGCCGTATAAGTTTTGCTGGGAAACCAAAATCAGACATAGCGGCGTATAGGCAACTCCTTTTCGTGCTGTCGAAGGCGGCTTTAAAATCAACAAAGAGATGGTGTGTGTCGATTCTTTTCTCACGGGTTTTTTCCAAGATTTGGCGTATTGTAAAAATCTGGTCGATGGTAGAGTTACCAGGTCTGAAGCCACACTGATAAGGTCCAATCAGTCGGTTTACGTCAGGCTTCAGTCTTTCGCAAAATACGCTTGATAGGACCTTATATGCGATACTCAAAAGGCTGATTCCACGATAGTTGGCGCAGTTTGCGGGATCACCCTTCTTATGGATTGGGCAGAGAACACTTAGGTTCCAATCTTCAGGCATGCATTCATCCGACCATATTCTGCACAAGAGCTGGTGCATGCACCTTACCAACTCCTCTCCGCCGCATTTAAATAGCTCAGCGGGCAGGCCATCAGCACCCGCCGCTTTATTGTTTTTTAGCCGTGATTAGCTACTCGCACTTCGTTATAGTCGGGTTGTGGAACTTCGATTCCATCGTCTTCGATTGTGGGGTCGGGTTCGTCCTCTTCTCTGGATTGTTGCGCCGTTCCTCCGTTTAGAAGGGCAGATAAGTGATCCCTCCCTAACCCTAGTACTCTCTGAACATCTGTGACCAGGTCGCCGTTGTTATTTTTACAGGAGTTTGCCCCGTGGTTAAAACCTTCCGTCATTCGTCGAATTCTTTGATAAAATTTTCGGGCGTTGCTTCTGCTGGCTAGCATTTCAAGCTCTTCGATTTCACGCTTTTCCGCTTCCCTTTCCTTCGCCCTTAAAAGCCGTCTCGCTTCCCTGTTCACACGCTCCTCGTTGCATTCGCTTTTAACGTTGCCTTATAGGCGTCGTCCTTTCTTTTCATTGCGTCTTTGCACTCTCTATCATCGTACCAGCTGTTTTTTCGCATTTGCCGGAATCCAATTACTTCTTCGGCTGCGGTACGAAGTGATCCGGAGATATGCTCCCACTGCTCGTGCACTCCGCTGGGTTGAATTATGTTCTCAGAGAGCAGGTGCGCGAGTCGTTCTGCGAAATCATTGGCTGTCTGTTGTGACTTCAGCTTTTCGACGTCCAGCTTTCCTTGCGTTTTTTGTGGTGCCTCTTTCGTTGTACTTAAGCGAGTACGAATCTTGGCTGCTACCAAGTAGTGATCGGAGTCGGTGTTGGGACCCCGCATCGTACGTACGTCCATAACACTGGAAGCATGCCGTCCGTCTATCACAAAGTGATCGATCTGATTGCGTGTTTGCGATAGCCATGTTGCTTGATGGGTCTTTTTATGCTTGAACCTGGTACTGGCTACGACCATATTTCGTGCACCGGCGAAGTCGATCAGCCTGTATCCATTCGGCGAAGTCTCTTCATGGAGGCTGAACTTTCCGACAGTGGGGCCAAATACACCCTCTTTGCCCACCCTGGCGTGAAAGTCGCCAAGCATGACTTTGATATCATGACGGGGGCAGCGCCTATAAGTTTCTTCTAATTTTGCGTAGAATGCATCTTTTTCCACGTCGTCCTTGTCCTCGGTCGGTGCGTGCGCACAGATAAACGATATGGTGAAAAATCGTATTTTTATTCGGATTGTGGCGAGACGCTCGTTCACGGCTGTGAAAGACACTACCTGTTTCACAAGCCTCTTTCCAACCACAAAACCGACGCCGAATCTGCGCACATTAGTGTGGCCGCTCAATTAGTCATTGCAGGTTTGGATGGTCTTATAACCTTGCCCCGTCCATCGCATTTCTTGTATAGCGGTGATGTCAGCTTTTGCCTTTCTCACTTTAGTTCACCACCGAACGGGTGTTCAGTGGCTATCCAGAGATACGTGGGCTTTCCCGGAAGTAGTGAGCTGCTTGGACCGCACATAGAAGAATCGCTCTGGCCATTCCCAGTTGAATGGCGATCAGAAGCTTTCACCACTTGCGTGACTTATTAACTGATTTTCTCATAATTGTATGTATTAATAAGATGATCTTATGATACATTTACACTGCACCAAATGCGTCGCATTTGGCGAAGTTATTTCGAGAATGTTTGTCCGCAGAATGAATTTGTTTGCCAAATTAGATGAATTTAATTTAATTTGACATAATTTGGTGATCAAATTCAATCTGCGGATGAACGGTACCGAAAAAACTTGGCCAAAAGTGACGCATTTGGTGCAGTGTAAACGTAGCTATAGGGTTCCTAATAAGAAGATTTGACTTATTAATGCTTTCTAAGGGAACTCTTGCAGAAAACGAACTGATTTCTTAGGAGAGCGTGTCATTATTCTGTATTACAAAATTCTGGGTAAAAAAATTCTGTAAATTGCAAAAAATTTCTGCTTGAACAAAATTCTGCTTTTTTTAAATTCTTCTTTTTAAAATTCTGCTTTCTAAGATTCTGCTTTTTCAAAATTCTGCATGTTTAGTGCGAAAAGTTCTGCTCTATTCAAGTTTTGTGATTTTCGTCATACAAGAATCTGTATCTATATTTTTTGTACATGGATATTTGCATTTTTGACAATTTTTGCAAGAAATAATAAATATAGTTTAAAAAAACTAAAACTCACGCTTTTAGAGAGTATTGAATTAAGAAGTTGAAAATATCGAAATTTTAAAAACCCTACACAGTAGTATTGTGGAAAAAGAGGGGTCCGCTTTGTTCCATAAGCTTCGTTTTTTTATTTAAATTATTTTTACCTTTTTAGTGCATATTCTTTAAAAGCGTGTGTTTTCGCTTTTTAACCTATATTTATTTTTTACTTTTTAGTTAAATGTGTTATGAAGTAATCGATAAATATATCGAAATATACCGCAGTGCAAACGAAACTTCTGGGCCTCCACTTTCGTTTGATACCCATATTGTAGGCAATTTTGAATATTATTTGACAACCTCATTTTGACCGATAACTCAGTTATCGATAAATATATCGAAATATTCCAAAATCCAAAAGAAACCTGTAGAACTTCCCTTTTGTTTGATACCCAGATTGTAGGCATTATGACCGATAGCTTAGTTATCGATAAATATATCGAAGTCCAAATGCAACCTCCTATCGTTTGACACCCACATTGAAGGCACATTTCAAGGTTTTTGTGACAGTCATATGTCACTATCGGGTAGACTGAAGTAGAGTTACATACAAACAAGCAAACATACATATGAATGTATGTACAAGTAAAGCTAGTGAAAGCGTAGTAAAGAAACTAGCATTATGTGGGAAAAGCGTCCAGCGGTCGATATACGAAAATTATGGCACAAAGCGGAACACGCTTTTTCCACAATACTACTATGTAGGGTTTTTAAAATTATTTTCAACTTTTTAGTTCAATACTCTCTAAAAGCGTGAGTTTTAGTTTTTTTAAACTATATTTATTTTTTACTTTTTAGTCACATGTCCTATGGAATTATCGATAAATATATCGAAAAATACAGCAGTCCAAACAAAACCTCTGGACTTCCACTCTCGTTTGATACCCATATTGTTAGAAAATTTTAAGGTATTTGGCCTCACATTTTGGCAATAACTCAGTTATCGATAAATTTATCGAAAAATGTCGAAGTCCAAATGAAACCTGGGGCCATCCCCTTTCGTTTGATACCCGTATTGTAGGGAATTTTAAGGTTTTCGGGCAACCACATTTTGACCGATAACTCAGTTATCGATAAATTTATCGAAATATATCGAAGTCCAAATGAAACCTGGGGCCATCCCCTTTCGTTTGATACCCACACTGTAGGGAAATTTTAGAGTTTTCGGGCAACCACATTTTGACCGATAGCTCAATTTATTGAAATATATCGATATCCAAGTGAAACCTGGGGCATTCACCTTTCGTTTGATACCCATATTGTAGGGAATTTATTAGGTTTTTGGTCAACCACATTTTGACCGATAACTCAGTTATCGATAAATTTATCGAAATATATCGATGTCCAAATGAAACCTGGGGCCATTGTGCATAAATACCAAGTGAATTCACTTGACGATAAACGTCAAAATTCCAAAATGAGTTTAACACCTGTTTGAGATTGTGGTTAATAACAAGTGTGATATCATAGACATAGTCGTGAAAACTTCAAAGTGAGTTTAGTCACCTGTTTTTAATTTACTTTTTTGTCTCACTTCTTTCCATCTTCCCATCTCTTTCTACCATTAGGTAAAAGATAGGAGACCGCCATGTTGATGTGTGCAGGATGTTAAAACAACGCCATTGCTTTTCTGTTATTCGGTGCTGGCGACATTTTAATATGTGCTGGATCTAAACAAACCGACATTTTAATGTGTGTTGTCAAAAGAAGAGTTCACACTTGTTATTGATACACAATGCCTGGGGCCTTCACCTTTCGTTTGATACCCATATTGTAGGGAAATTTTAAGGTTTTCGGGCAACCACATTTTGACCGATAACTCAGTTATCGATAAATTTATAGAAATATGTCGATGTCCAAATGAAACCTGGGGCCTTCCCCTTTCGTTTGATACCCATATTGTAGGGAAATTTTAAGGTTTTCGGGCAACCACATTTTGACCGATAACTCAGTTATCGATAAAGTTATCGAAATATGTCGATGTCCAAGTGAAACCTGGGGCCTTCACCGTTCGTTTGATACCCATATTGTAAGGAAATTTTAAGGTTTTCGGGCAATATTGTAGGGAAATTTTAAGGTTTTCGGGCAACCACATTTTGACCGATAACTCAGTTATCGATAAATTTATGGAAATATGTCGATGTCCAAGTGAAACCTGGGGCCTTCACCTTTCGTTTGATACCCATATTGGAGGGAAATTTCAAGGTTTTCGGGCAAGCACATTCTGACCAATAACTCAGTTATCGATAAATTTATCGAAATATATCGATGTCCAAATGAAACCTGGGGCCTTCCTCTTTCGTTTGATACCCATATTGTAGGGATTTTTTTTATGTTTTTGGGCAATCATATTTTGTCCGATAACTCAGTTATCGATAAATTTATCGAAATATATCGATGTCCAAATGAAACCTGGGTCCTTCACCTTTCGTTTGATACCCATATTGTAGGGACATTTTACGGTTTTTAGGCCACTGGGGCTTAGACCGAACGAGAGTTACATACATACAAGCAAGCAAACAAACAAACAAACATACAAGTGAACCTATTAAAGCGTGGTAAAAAAACATGCTAATTTTTGAGGCTAGAATACTAGAATTTTAAAAAATCTGGATTTTACCTATGCAGGATTTTTTAAAATTTTGTAGCATTTTGCGAGGTAGAATTTTCTAAAGCAGGCAAACGTTACGCTCCCGTACATTAGACTGGGCAAAAAAAAAAATCGTTTTTTTTTCAAAAATTATATTGATTTTCTTTTTAAGAAAGGTGGAAAAAAATACTTTAATTTTTCAGATTTTTAAACTAAAGTCTAGAGGTCTATCATCGCTAGTTTAGATTTTACAGACTTTACCTCATATTTGGTATTAAAACGACAAACCATTGTTGTGAAACACCATTTACCTGAACATATTTTTGAAGGAAATCGAATTCCCTACAAATGTTCCATTGACAAAAATTTTCTCAGTTTATCCGTTTTCTAGTATTCTAGCCTCAAACATTAGCATGTTCTTTGATTTCTTGCAAAAATTGTCAAAAATGCAAATATCCATGTACAAAAAAGATAGATACAGATTCTTGTATGACGAAAATCACAAAACTTGAATAGAGCAGAACTTTTCGCACTAAACATGCAGAATTTTGAAAAAGCAGAATTTTAGAAAACAGAATTTTAAAAAGCCGAATTTTAAAAAATCAGAATTTTGTTCAAGCAGAATTTTTTTGCAATTTACATAATTTTTGTTACCCAGAATTTTGTAATACAGAATAATGACACGCTACCCTAAAAAATCAGTTCGTTTTCTGCAAGATTTCCCTTAGAAAACATTAATAAGTCAAATCTTCTTGTTAGGAACCCTATGATGATTTTATTAATACATATACTTATGAGAAAATCAGTTAATAAGTCATATCTTCTTGTTTGGAACCCTAATGGGTCAGTTACATAAAACTTTATTTTGGCTTTACCTCAAACTTTGACTAAACCAAGCATGGCAAATTGGAGACCTCAAAGTTGAATCAGATGTCGATGACTTTGCTTTAATTAAAGAACAAAAAGTTGGAGGAAATAATAATTAATTCATTTTTTCTCTATTAAAGTAATAAATTAACCAAAACACTCTGAATGCAAGGAAAAAAATAACGAAAACAAATGTATAAAAGAGAAGCGTCTAGGCGTTCATTGTAGCATACCTCTGAAGTTGGACGCAAAGTTTTGAGGTAGCAAATGTCAGGTGAGGTTAACAAAGCTTTATGTATTCGACCCTTAAGATCATCTTATTAATACTAATAAAGAGTTACCTGCAAGATTTTCCTTTGAAAACATTAATAAGTCAAATCTTCTTGTTTGGAACCCTAAGAAATCAGTTCGTTTTCTGCAATATTTCTCTTCAAAAACATTAATAAGTCAAATCTTCTTGTTAGGAACCCTAAGATCATCTTATAAATACATACAATTATGCGGAAATCAGTTAATAAGTCATACCTTCTTGCTTGGAACCCTAAGATCATCTTTAAAATAAGAAGTTTTTTCTCTTTCACCTTTTTTCATATTTTTAAGGAAATCATGAAAAGATTTTCTTATTAATAACACTTATAAAAAGAAATCGCAAAGAAATAAGAATAATAATATCAATAAGAATTTCCTCATTAAACCAAATAGATTTGCGTATAGTTTTTTTTTTTCGTTTCCGTCGTTTCGACTACCCCTGAGCCCAAAAACCGCTCATAAGGAAAATCTTATTAGGCATTTTTGGCTCTGTGCGTGTTAGACATAAAATGTATTTTATGTTGACTATGACGGACTTTATGTAAAAAAATTATGTAATTTCGTGGTAATGCGTAATAACCTGTAATGAAACTGCACTAAAATAGAAATAAAAGAACAAGAATACCAAAAGTGTGCAAATATTCAAAAGTATGGCAGCTAAGATCTCATCTCAAACGGTATTTTCAACTGAAAGACATTGGCAAATGACAGCGGAAGCCCTCCTACACATCCGGTGAGTATTTTCAAAAGCAGGCAGGAAACTTACATATTAAATTTCTGTTGATTCTCGCCATGTTTAAGATTTAAGTTTTTTTGTGTCTGTTCCGAAATGGGGAAAAACGTATCTTCAGAGGTCATACCTACCCTTTTTATGCTTGCGAGTTATTCGAAAGCGAAAATCTCTGCTTTAATTTTTTTTGTTGTTTTGCCGACCAAAAAGCCAGTGTAGGGCAAGAACCCCACCCCATTCGCTGCAGCTTAGCTGGTGATTTCTAAGCAGAGTAACCTCAAACCCCATATCTATACGGTCGAATAGGCACATCATGGCACGGCTAAAAGTACTAGTTTTAAGTCCCTTTTATGAGCCAATGCCACCGTTCTGTCTATTAGTGTTCTTCTTGTCCCCTTTATATACTACGGAAAGTAGTGGTTCGCTGCCCAGCGGGCGAAGAGGTAAGTTGTTCATTACAAAGTACAGGATGAGAGAACCATTTAATACTTTTTTGGTTTTAATTTATAACCAAACATTATAAAGTTTAGAGCATATTCGAAAATAACGGATCAGGAGAGAACTTTTAAATACATTTTGGTTTTAATATATAACCAATAATACTGAAGTACTGAATGAGAGAAATTTTTAATACTTTTTTTTTTTTAAATTTCCAATGAAATAAACTATTTGTCAGATGCATTATCATTGCAAAGCGATCTAAATGAGCTATCTGATTCGAGTGTGAGAAATAAACTGTCGCTGAACATAAAGAAATGCTTTCAAATGACTTTCGCTAAAACTGTATATCCAATTGCCACTATTTCTAACACCTGAATACCGGGATTTAGGCGTGGTTTTTACCTGTCTCATGTTTGTTTATGATATCATTTCTAACATGATAAATTATCCTAACCTTTTCGAGCAAATTGGCTTTAATGTACCCCAAAGGGTCCTTCGAACTCAACTTCAATTTCATGTTAAAACGCTTAAGGCCCGATTTCACAGTGCGAGGTTAACTTACGTTTTACAGATTTTCAATTGTCATTTTGAGTTAACCAAAGGTTAACTGCCCAACGTTGGTGGTTTAACCTCTGGTCAGATATCAGAAGGCCGTCTACCAACAATTTTTACAGAAACAATTCAGTTAAATAACTTAAATAAAATTGCGAATCCATAGTTAACTGTGGAACATAAGTTAACCTGCCACTGTGAAATTGGGCTTAAATCTAACTATTTATTGTACACAGAGCCAACACTGCCTAATAAAATAGAACAAAAGTCATATGATATCTCTATAGATTTTCTTCAAGAAGAAGTTCTTTTTATTTTTGAAGAGAAAATCTTATTAATCTTTACAAAGAGAAATCTTGCAAAAAACGTACTGATTTCTTAGGGTTCCTAACAAGAAGATTCGACTTATTAATGTTTTCAAAGGGAAAACATATTTCCGCGTAATTGTATGTGTTAATAAGACGATCTTAGGGTTCCTAACAAGAAGATTTGACTTATTAATGTTTTCAAAGGGAAAACATATTTCCGCATAATTGTATGTGTTAATAAGACGATCTTAGGGTTCCTAACAAGAAGATTTGACTTATTAACAGATTTCCGCATAATTGTATGTGTTAATAAGATTTGACTTATTAATGTTTTCAAAGGGAAATCTTGCAGAAAACGAACTGATTTCTTAGGGTTCCTAACAAGAAGATTCGACTTATTAATGTTTTCAAAATGAAATCACATATTATTGAGAAGAAAATAAAAATTATATTTCAGAGTTCTTATATTGTCTTCGAGAACTTCAGATTATCAGTTACGATTCAGTTTTAGATTTCTCTTGTATTGCCTTTACCTTCTTATGTTGCCTTTTTATATTTCCTTCAAGACATCTCACCGCACTCTTCCTTACATTGCCTTCCACACTTGCCATATTGTCTCCACCGCGAATCGAACTAACCACATATTGAATGCTGAACACAGGTGCTTACCATCGAGCCATCGGGTACTTCTGCTTCTCAGCGTATAATTGTTCTACATGATGTCTGCTGATGATGATTTCCCTTTGAAAATATTAATAAGTCAAATTTCCTTGTTAGGAACCCTAAGATCGTCTTATTAACACATACAATTATGCGGAAATCTGTTAATAAGTCAAATCTTCTTGTTAGGAACCCTAAGATCATCTTATTAACACATACAATTATGCGGAAATATGTTTTCCCTTTGAAAACATTAATAAGTCAAATCTTCTTGTTAGGAACCCTAAGATCGTCTTATTAACACATACAATTATGCGGAAATATGTTTTCCCTTTGAAAACATTAATAAGTCAAATCTTCTTGTTAGGAACCCTAAGATCGTCTTATTAACAATACAATTATGCGGAAATCAGTTAATAAGTCAGATCTTCTTGTTAGGAACCCTAAGATCGTCTTATTAACACATACAATTATGCGGAAATCAGTTAATAAGTCAAATCTCCTTGTTAGGAACCCTAAGATCGTCTTATTAACACATACAATTATGCGGAAATATGTTTTCCCTTTGAAAACATTAATAAGTCAAATCTCCTTGTTAGGAACCCTAAGATCGTCTTATTAACACATACAATTATGCGGAAATCTGTTAATAAGTCAAATCTTCTTGTTAGGAACCCTAAGATCATCTTATTAACACATACAATTATGCGGAAATATGTTTTCCCTTTGAAAACATTAATAAGTCAAATCTTCTTGTTAGGAACCCTAAGATCGTCTTATTAACACATACAATTATGCGGAAATATGTTTTCCCTTTGAAAACATTAATAAGTCAAATCTTCTTGTTAGGATCCCTAAGATCGTCTTATTAACAATACAATTATGCGGAAATCAGTTAATAAGTCAGATCTTCTTGTTAGGAACCCTAAGATCGTCTTATTAACACATACAATTATGCGGAAATCAGTTAATAAGTCAAATCTCCTTGTTAGGAACCCTAAGATCGTCTTATTAACACATACAATTATGCGGAAATATGTTTTCCCTTTGAAAACATTAATAAGTCAAATCTCCTTGTTAGGAACCCTAAGATCGTCTTATTAACACATACAATTATGCGGAAATCTGTTAATAAGTCAAATCTTCTTGTTAGGAACCCTAAGATCGTCTTATTAACACATACAATTATGCGGAAATATGTTTTCCCTTTGAAAACATTAATAAGTCAAATCTTCTTGTTAGGAACCCTAAGATCGTCTTATTAACACATACAATTATGCGGAAATCTGTTAATAAGTCAAATCTTCTTGTTAGGAACCCTAAGATCGTCTTATTAACACATACAATTATGCGGAAATATGTTTTCCCTTTGAAAACATTAATAAGTCAAATCTTCTTGTTGGGAACCGTAAGATCGTCTTATTAACACATACAATTATGCGGAAATCTGTTAATAAGTCAAATCTTCTTGTTAGGAACCCTAAGATCGTCTTATTAACACATACAATTATGCGGAAATATGTTTTCCCTTTGAAAACATTAATAAGTCAAATCTTCTTGTTAGGAACCCTAAGATCGTCTTATTAACACATACAATTATGCGGAAATCAGTTAATAAGTCAGATCTTCTTGTTAGGAACCCTAAGATCGTCTTATTAACACATACAATTATGCGGAAATCAGTTAATAAGTCAGATCTTCTTGTTAGGAACCCTAAGATCATCTTATTAATACCTACAATTATACAGAAATCAGTTAATAAGTCAAATCTTCTTGTTAGGAACCCTAAGATCGTCTTATTAACACATACAATTATGCGAAAATCTGTTAATAAGTCAAATCTTCTTGTTAGGAACCCTAAGATCGTCTTATTAACACATACAATTATGCGGAAATATGTTTTCCCTTTGAAAACATTAATAAGTCAAATCTTCTTGTTAGGAACCCTAAGATCGTCTTATTAACACATACAATTATGTGGAAATATGTTTTCCCTTTGAAAACATTAATAAGTCAAATCTTCTTGTTAGGAACCCTAAGATCGTCTTATTAACAATACAATTATGCGGAAATCAGTTAATAAGTCAGATCTTCTTGTTAGGAACCCTAAGATCGTCTTATTAACACATACAATTATGCGGAAATCAGTTAATAGGTCAAATCTCCTTGTTAGGAACCCTAAGATCGTCTTATTAACACATACAATTATGCGGAAATATGTTTTCCCTTTGAAAACATTAATAAGTCAAATCTTCTTGTTGGGAACCCTAAGATCGTCTTATTAACACATACAATTATGCGGAAATCTGTTAATAAGTCAAATCTTCTTGTTAGGAACCCTAAGATCGTCTTATTAACACATACAATTATGCGGAAATATGTTTTACCTTTGAAAACCTTAATAAGTCAAACCTTCTTGTTAGGAACCCTAAGATCGTCTTATTAACACATACAATTATGCGGAAATCTGTTAATAAGTCAAATCTTCTTGTTAGGAACCCTAAGATCGTCTTATTAACACATACAATTATGCGGAAATATGTTTTCCCTTTGAAAACATTAATAAGTCAAATCTTCTTGTTGGGAACCCTAAGATCGTCTCATTAACACATACAATTATGCGGAAATCTGTTAATAAGTCAAATCTTCTTGTTAGGAACCCTAAGATCGTCTTATTAACACATACAATTATGCGGAAATATGTTTTCCCTTTGAAAACATTTATAAGTCAAATCTTCTTGTTAGGAACCTTAAGATCGTCTTATTAACACATACAATTATGCGGAAATCAGTTAATAAGTCAGATCTTCTTGTTAGGAACCCTAAGATCGTCTTATTAACACATACAATTATGCGAAAATCATTTAATAAGTCAGATCTTCTTGTTAGGAACCCTAAGATCATCTTATTAATACCTACAATTATACAGAAATCAGTTAATAAGTCAAATCTTCTTGTTAGGAACCCTAAGATCATCTTATTAAAAAGAACCCTAAGAAATCAGTCCGTTTTCTGCAAGATTTTCCTTTGAAAACATTAATAAGTCAAATCTTATTGTTAGGAACCCTAAGATCATCTTATTAAAATAAGAAGTTTTTCTCTTTCAGCTTTTTTTCAATATTTTGACAGAAATTTCGAGAAGATTTTCTTATTAATAACACATATAAAAAGAAATCGCAAAGTAAAAAGAAGAAATTGCACTTGATAATATCAATAAGAATTTCCTCATTAAACCAAATAGATTTGCGTATGGTTTTTTTTTCGTTTCCGCCGTCTTGACTACCCCTGAGCCTGAAAACCGTTCATAAAGACAATCTTATTAATTTTATTAGGCATTTTTGGCTCTGTGTATGCACCCATTACAAGGTCGCTTATTGAATTCAATCGAATTTCCACAAGTCTCGATCTAGATTTTGCTCAGTCCAGATCCATATTTTTGGCAAATCGCAATCAAATTATTTTTAAGTGTTATTAAGTAGATCTTTAAGAAAGTTTGTATTTCTTGTCTGTAAGGTTTTGTAACCATTGACTGAATAAAATGAAATGAAATGAAATTGTTGGATACACTGGACTTTATCCAAAAATAAACAATACTGGCAACACTGCATACAAACCACAACATTTTTGACAGCAACTCAATTTAACGACGAGTTGCAACCCGACGACCAGCCGAAGCGAACGTGCCTAAAACTCACTTTTCATATTAATTGATTTTCATCTTAAATACATTATTATATTTTACTTTAATTATATTCAACTTTGGATTTAAATAAACCTTAATTTATATTGTTTGCATAACAACTACAACGCGTGTAAATCACATTCACAACAAAACTTGGCGACGAGAAAAAAAGAAAATTTGCAAACGTATAAATTGTGGTAGAAATGGCAAGTGTTGAACAAGTAAAAACCGATTTGGAGGATTATACTGCATATATAGCAAGAGTGAACAAGCAATGTGAAAAATTCAAGCTGCAAGAGTGTAAAAGTGACAACTTGAAATGCTTAATATTTGTTAGTGGCTTGCAAGGCTCAAAAGACGCAATATTTCGAAATGAAATCCTTAAGGTGCTAGATGAAGAAAAGCCAGGTAAACCAGTTACCTTGGATTCAATCAATTCTGAGATACAACGTTTACTGCGACGTCAGAGAGACAATTACACATGCAGTGCGTCCGCATGAAGATCAGAGCCAAAATAAAGTTAAAACAAATGCGACAAAAACACCACCTTCTCCATGTTGGTTTTGCGGAGGAAATCAGCTAAAACTGGCGCACAAACAAAAACAATTACCGATTTTTCACAGAAAAGAAGGTACATACAAATAAGAGTAAATGGTGTTAAGAACAGTTGCAGTTGGACCCATGATTTCGGAAGAGGTGTGGAAGAACATAAACATGCCAACGTTATGCGCCACCAAGCATACAGCACATGACGCAAATTCCAACAAAATTAAGTTTAAAGGCGAACTTGTAGCAAACATCGCACACCAAGGTGAAACAAAACAAATGAAAATTTTAGTTACTTTGGTAGACGGCCTCAATATCGCCGGTGCAGATTTTTTTGAAGAGTTTGGCCTGTGGGACAGCCCAATAAATGCATTCTGCATGAAAATACAGCTAACAAAGAATGAGGAGAAGCAGATAAATATGTTTAAACTAGAATATCCATCAGTGTTCCAAAAAGAACTGAGACATTGTGAAAAAATAAAAATTCATTTGCCACTGAAGCGGGATGTGGTGCCAAAATTTTGCCCTAAGCGCCCAGTACCATATGCCGTAACAACAGTGGTGGAGGCGGAGTTAAATCGACTTCAAGAGGCAGGCGTCATCACACCAACAAAATATTCAGTTTGGGCAGCGGCGATTGTCATAGTGAAACGTCCAAGTGGTAAGATTAGAATTTGTGCAGATTACTCAACAGGTCTCAACGCTTGTGTAGAGCCACATTTTTACACCCACTACCATTTCCAGAGGACATCTTTATAAGTCTCAAAGGATGTAAGTATTTTACCCGTTTCGACTTTAATGACGCATATATGCAGTTTGATGTTGACGAAGCAACTAAATCGATTTTAGCTATAAACACACATCGTGGATTGTATAAATTGAACAGGCTTGTACCTGGAATCAAATCGGCACCAGGTGCGTTCCAAGAAGCGATCGGAAAAGTTTTAAGTTCAAGAAGCAACACCGTATTTAGACGATGTTATTGTAGCAAGCAAAGCATTCTAACATCAGATTTGATGCTAACACATTTTAACCCACAATTTCAAATTATAGTTGCAGCAGATGCAGGGCCTTGGTGCACAAATTTCTCATGTCATGCCGGATGGTACAGAGAAACCGGTAGCACACGCATCAAGATGACTTACACCGGCAGAAAAAACTATAGCCAAGTGGAAAAAGAGGCACTAGCTTTATTTTTTGCAGTAAAAAATTTTCATCGCATGGTATATGGGCAGCAATTTATATTACGCACCGATCATAAGCCGTTACTCGCAATTCTCGGTTAAAAAAAGGCATTCCTGTGCATTCATCAAGTAGACTACAGAGGTGGGCTCTCACCTTGATGTCGTATAACTTTACAATTGAACATGTAAAAACAGAACATTTTGGAAATGTTGACATGCTATCAAGGTTGATACCATGTTGTTGTTGTAACAAAGCTTTCTTACGCAGATAACTGCACGATATTGGCAACAGGTATTTCCGTTGATGAGCTGTAATCTAAAATAAATGGTTATCTCCCCTCTCTTGTCGAGTTCTTCACCGCTCGGAGCTTAACATTGTCGCCAACAAAGTCCTCGACGACTTTATTCACGACTTGGACGGTGAAAGTTGGCATGGAATTAGAAATCTACGTAGGTGATCAAAAAATGCCTACTGTCGTTCAGCCCAAAATCTTTCGACACCATGCACACTTTCGCTGCCCATTCAGCTGCTATTGTCTCAAAATTACAGAGCCGCAACAAAACCTCAAGTCACTATGCGTCATTGGAGTCAGCTGCATGCCTGTCAAAACACCGCACTCAGAACATCTAAGGGGTGCGTCCTTATGTCTCCCATAACTCATATTCACCATGAGGCGGAAATGCTTCCAGTTAGGGAGCATAACGAAATGCTAAACAAGCAGTACCTACTGAATTGCTGTAAGCCACAGCACCCCAATAGGCAACTGTTTGAGCTAACTCCGCCTCCTAGGACCGTAAGGACGCATCTACGTAAACATTTTGATGAGATCCGGCACGTTTTATCCAGAGGTGCACAAGCAGGCCTTGGGGCATATCCATAACACGTCTGTTGGCCACCAAGTCGCGCTCTGTCCGGTGAATGCTGTTTTGCATGCCTCAACACCACGCATTTCTGTAGAGGAGCGTCATCTTCCTCGAGAGACAAGGGTCACTCTGGCTCAATTACGCTCCGGATATTGTAGCAGATTAAACTCCTACATATCCAGGCTGAACTCTGATGTGCCGAATGAATGTCCGGCATGCGGCTCGTCCCCCCATAATACCAACTACCTATTCACTTGCTCTACGGAGCCCACTCTTCTAACACCCATCTCCCTTTGGTCCAACCCTATTGAAACTGCTAGTTTCCTTGGACTCCCGTTAGAAGATATTGATGACAATTAAGGCTAAGGAAAAGTACGCGATGGGCAGGACTACACCTCGTTACAAGGTTGATACTTGTTGATAATTTATTATTGCATGGTGAACGTATAGTTATTCCATCGACATACCGCAATCGAATTCTAAAAACAATACATAAAGGTCACCAGGGACAACAGCGAATGAAAGCTATTGCACGAAGTCATGTCTACTGGTCAAACATATATAAAAATATTGAAGACTATGTGCGCAGTTGTGAAAAATGCCAACTCAATGCTAAAACTCCTTCGAAATCAAATTTAAGTTCATGGCCTATTGCAGAAAGAGCAATACAACGAATTAACATTGATTTCGCAGGCCCCATTCGTGCAAAATATTATCTAATTATAGTCGATTCATTTTCTAAATGGCCAGAAGCATATCAGTGTACAACAATTTCAACAGTCAAGGTTAAAGACATTTTGTCAGACTTTTTCAACCGTTTCGGTTATCCTGAATGCATCGTATCGTAGTTGTAATGAAAGAAATATAAAACACTTAAAAACAGCTCCATACCATCCGCAAAACAATGGTCAAGCAGAAAGATATCTCGATACAGTAAAGCGAGCGTTAGAAAAAGGTTTTACTGAAGAAACGAAAGACAACTGAAACCTACAAGAATTTTTACTTCAATATCGTTCAACGTCTAATCCAAACTGCGAGGAGGGAAAAACGCAAGCGGAGTTGTTCCTGGGTAGAAAGCTTTGCACAGAAATAGATTTTTTAAAGAAACCACAATTTGATAGCGTACAAAGAAATACCAAAATGGAACAACAATTTGATACCAAGCAGTAAACTTCGACAGTTTCAAGTGAACCAGAAAGTGAAAGAAAATAACAAAGTGACATGGCAACCTGGCATCGTATTAGAAAAGATTGGAAATGTTGATTACAACAGTGTTGCTAGATTTTTTCAGCAATCCGGCTAGATCGAGAAAAAAAAAGGCTAAAAAAATTATTTCGGCGAAAAAAAATTATAATTTTGGCCGGAAGAACGGCAATTAATTTTTAATCAACTTTTAACTCGTTTTATTCGCTTTTTTTTCATTAAAACGTATAATATAAATATTTTATAATATAAAGGAGCGTTTTCTCATCTAGCCTTAAATATTAAACTTCACGCTAAACGAAAATTTTGTATGAAGAAATAAATTTGAAAGTTTACTTCAGAAAACGGCTCCAATTTTCATAACAATAAGAAAGTTTCGTATACAGATGCTTTGCATCCGAATATACAGAGCTATAATAAACATAAATAAAGCTTACATTTATATTTGTTATATCCAGGCGCGTATTCAGGGTCACTCCGAAATGCGCAAGTTTTTGCAATTCTTTTGTATATGACTGTAAAAAATAAAATTTGGAATATTAGTACCAAACTCAGGGGATAATATTTTTTGATTTCCGGTCAAATTAGACATTTGAAATAACAAAAATTGCGACAAAGCCAAATTTAGGTAAAGAAATAAAACTTGAAAAGTCCCCATTAATATCATGTGTGGTAAAAAAGTTATTTGGGGGCAAAGGTGAACATTTAGGGTTTTACGAATTTTTCTCGTAAACGATAATTTTTTCCGTACACCTGAAAATTCACTATAAAAATCGTCCTAGCATTTTTCAAAATTAAGCTGTCCCGGCAGACGTGGTATCTCCATCCCGAATCCCTATCGCTGTCTACATATGGGGTAAAATTCTTCAAGCAGACCACCTAAAAATTCGATTTGAATGAAATTTGGTGAAATTGATCTGCCATGTAAGCAAAAATATCACCAAATTTCGCGTAAAATATTGGATTGTTACCGAGATATACGGGTTTGAATTCGCAATTTGTTGTGTGTAAGCCTTTTTCTTTAGATTATAAGACTTGTAATTGACATGCTAGAAGGAACATGGCAACCGTTTTCTTAAGTGTTTTTCCGTTCTTTTGGAATATAACTTTAAAAAAAAATTATTAAAAAAAGTTTTATCAATTTTTTTTAATTTTGGCCGTTTTTAAATTTTACGTAAAGCTTGATCTTTTCCTTTAAAATATTTTTTTTTAAATGTTCTTTCAAAAGACAATTTATTTATTTTTTAGTGTTTTTCTCTAGGCTTTGATAAATTTGGTTCGCGTCTGCACTAACTAGTAACAAAATTAAACTTTAGCTAAGTAATTTCCATTTTCCAGTCAAAAGGGTTATTATGAAAAAAAATTGGATCCACCCCGCTCACTGCTTTAAAAATAATTGACTTAATAAAAATTCGCAATAAAATAAGGCATCAGGTAACGAATAATTTAAATAATATTTACTTTCATGACATAAAATGAAAAAAAAAAATATATATAATAATAATGTGAGAAAAATGTAGGTATATACATTTTACAATATTTCTATATCACAATTTTATATATCTTGCTCTGAGCTATCATAAATGTTAGATGTGTTGAACTAAGTTTATTTCAAAGCAAAATGTTTACTACATTGGCAAAAAAGCTAAAAAGGGCTAAAAACGGCTAAAAAAAAAATAAGAAAACGGCTAGCGGCTAGATTCAAATTTTTCCGGCCAAATGACAAAAAAAACGGCTAGATCTAGCCGGAAAACGGCTAAAATGGCAACACTGATTACAACTTCGAAGTTACTGTAAATGGTCACACTCGTAATATTAAGTGCAAATTCAGAGCAGCAAGATTTCTAATTATGGTGGTGCAGCAAACATAAACGTTCGGCGCTCCAATCGTACTAGCCGTCCACCAGCCTGACATCAGCAATACGCAGTCTAGCTAAATGGGGAGATGTTGGATACACTGGACTTTATCCAAAAATAAACAATACTGGCAACACTGCATACAAACCAAAACATTTTTGACAGCAACTCAATTTAACGACGAATTGCAGCCCGACGACCAGCCGAAGCGAACGTGCCTAAAATTCACTTTTCATATTAATTGATTTTCATCTTAAATACATTACTATATTTTACTTTAATTAAATATTAGAGAGAGCACTTTAAAGCTTTTCTTAGCTTTAATTTAGTACTAAAAACTTCTATTTGATAAAAGGAAAAAAATTTAAAATTTTGTTTTTAAACTATCTTGGATTTAATGCAACTGAGATAATATTTTATAGCCTTACAACAAGTTTTTTTACTGTGCACCGGTTTCCAAGAGGGCAACTTGGAGCCCTGTGAAAACATTAAACACCTCCCTACGGCAGTGCGGCTCCAAAAATCCCTTGTGAGAGGCCATAGCAACGTTATTAGTACTCTGAAGACTTCAGATAGGAGCTACACCAAGCAGCCGGAAGACACGTGCAAACTTTTGCTTGCTTGTCACTTTCCGGACTGTATACCAGGCTATCAACACTCACATCCTATAGCAGACGATTCTCCAACAATTAGTGGAAGAGAAAGAAGCCTAGCGGCAAAGCTAACCACTGTTAAGAAGGTCCAATCGTCTATCCTTGTCCGTTGCATCTTGTCAGCTTTGAACTAGGAGGGAGTGCTGGCTCAATCGTGTCCACAAGAGGGTGCCCTCAAGGAGTTGTACTTTCACCTCTACTGTGGATTCTAGTCATAGACGAGCTTCTTCACCTTTTGAAGGGTAATAGCTTTAACGTACAGGGTTATGCATAAGACTTAGTAGTCTTCGTAACAGGAATGTATAGGAAACAATATCCGATCGCATGCAACAAGCCCTGCGCTTCATGAAAGATGGTATGCTAACAAAGGGATATCTATTAACCAAAATAAAACAGCCTTGATGCCTTTCGCGCGGTGAAGAAAGCTGTCTATGTTAGAGCCTACTCTAGGAGGCAGCCGCTTGAGTTTTCCAACGGAATCAAAATACCTAAGAGTAATTTTGGGAAAACCCTCACAGTGAATGCTTATTTAGAGGCTAGCATAAATAAAGCGACGAGGGCCTTTTTCGCCTGAACTAGACTTAATGGCAAAACATAGGGGCTGTCTCCCAAAATTACATACTGGTCATTAAATACAGTTGTGAATCCTACGCTTCCCTAGTCTGGCGGCCTAAGACTGCTCAAAGAACAGTGGCAACTAAATTAAGTAAGCTGCATCGGTTAGTCTGTGTCAATGCGAACGTGCTGATGCTTTAAATGCCCTTGTGGGAATGCGTCCCTTTCATATTCTGATAGAGAAGGAGGTCACACTTTCTGCATTAAGAATTCAAAATTTTTCCCATCTAAAAATCGGAAATATGACAGGACATATGAAGATAGTCAATAATTTCATTAATATTCCTTTATTGTAAGTAAGTAATGCAATATTTCCCACGCTCAGGATCACGCGAAACTTTGAAGTTACAATCGCAGATCGAGTGCTCTGGGCTAAAACGGGAGCTGTTATCTATGAACCGAATTACAAAAAATCGGTGCAAATGGGTAACTACCCCAATATATCGGAAATCCATGTGGCAGAGAATGCCTCAGAAGAGGACTATCCTCTAGGCATATCTACATTATTTCGGACAGCCAGGCAGCCCTACGTGTCTTACACCACAACTTCGAAGCTTGTTGATGAGTGCGTCTTAGTCCATAACGATCTGGGAACCAAAAACAAAGTTTTGTGAGGTTAGGTCCCAGGGCATAAAGGGCATGACGGCATCAAAAAATCAGATCATCTTGCAAAACAAGGTGCTCTAACAGCATTTAATGGGAGCATAACGAAATGCTAAAGAAGCAGTACCTACTGAATTGCTGTAAACCACAGCACCCCAATAGACAACTGTTTGAGCTAACTCCGCCTCCTAGGACCGTAAGGACGCATCTACGTAAACGTTTTGATGAGATCCAGCACATTTGATCCAGAGGTGCACAAGCAGGCCTTGGGGCATATTCATAACACGTCTGTTGGCCACCAGGTCGCGCTCTGTCCGGTGGATGCTGTTTTGCATGCCTCAACACCACGCATTTCTGTAGAGGCGCGTCATCTTTCTCGAGAGAGAATGAATGTCCGGCATGCGGCTCGTCCCCCCATAATACCAACCACCTATTCACTTGCTCTACGGAGCCCACTCTTCTAACACCCATCTCCCTTTGGTCCAACCCTATTGAAACTGCTAGTTTCCTTGGACTCCCGTTAGAAGATATTGATGACAATTAAGGCTAAGGAAAAATACGCGATGGGCAGGACTACACCTCGTTACAAGGTTGATACTTGTTGATAATTTATTATTGCATGGTGAACGCATAGTTATTCCATCGACATACCGCAATCGAATTCTAAAAACAATACATAAATGTCACCAGGGACAACAGCGAATGAAAGCTATTGCACGAAGTCATGTCTACTGGCCAAACATATATAAAAATATTGAAGACTATGTGCGCAGTTGTGAAAAATGCCAACTCAATGCTAAAACTCCTACGAAATCAAATTTAAGTTCATGGCCTATTGCAGAAAGAGCAATGCAACGAATTCACATTGATTCCGCAGGCCCCATTCGTTCAAAATATTATCTAATTATAGTCGACTCATTTTCTAAATGGCAAGAAGCATATCAGTGTACAACAATTTCAACAGTCAAGGTTAAAGACATTTTGTCAGACTTTTTGAACCGTTTCGGTTATCCTGAATGCATCGTATCGGACAATGGTACGCAATTTGTCAGTGAAGAGTTTGAGCAATTTTGTAATGAAAGAAATATAAAACACTTAAAAACAGCTCCATACCATCCGCAAAACAATGGTCAAGCAGAAAGATATGGCGATACAGTAAAACGAGCGTTAGAAAAAGGTTTTACTGAAGAAACGAAAGACAACTCCAACCTACAAGAATTTTTACTTCAATATCGTTCAACGCCTAATCCAAACTGCGAGGAGGGAAAAACGCCAGCGGAGTTGTTCCTGGGTAGAAAGCTTCGCACAGAAATAGATTTTTTAAAGAAACCACAATTTGATAGCGTACAGAGAAATACCAAAATGGAGCAATTTGATACCAAGCATGGCAGTAAACTTCGACAGTTTCAAGCATTGTGTATCAATACCAAGTGTGAACTCTTCTTTTGACAACACACATTAAAATGTCGGTTTGTTTACATCCTGCACATATTAAAATGTCGCCAGCACCGAATAACAGAAAAGCAATGGCGTTGTTTAACATCCTGCACACATCAACATGGCGGTCTCCTATCTTTTACCTAATGGTAGAAAGAGATGGGAAGATGGAAAGAAGTGAGACAAAAAAGGAAATTAAAAACAGGTGACTAAACTCACTTTGAAGTTTTCACGACTATGTCTATGATATCACACTTGTTATTAACCACAATCTCAAACAGGTGTTAAACTCATTTTGGAATTTTGACGTCTATGCAGAAGAGTTTACACTTGGTATTGATACACAATGGTTTCAAGTGAACCAGAAAGTGTTTTGTCAAAGTTTTTAAAAATAACAAAGTGACATGGCAACCTGGCATCGTATTAGAAAAGATTGGAAATGTTGATTACAACCAGTGTTGCTAGAATTTTTTCAGCAATCCGGGTAGATCGAGAAAAAAAAAACGGCTAAAAATAATTATTTCGGCGAAAAAAATTATAATTTTGGCCGGAAGAACGGCAATTAATTTCACTGGTTTACAGCCAAAATGCACCAGAGACGCCATAGTGAAATTCCTATGTAAAATCACCTCCTAATTCCGAAAATCAAGGTTATTTTTACTTGAATGGTACCGTTTTTGAGATATTTACGATTTACCGTTATTTCAAAAAACAAAAAAGATGGCTCCACTTAATCGTGTATATCTCAAGAACAAACTGAGCTCTTCCAAAACGGTTTGAAAAATTTGAAAGCTAATAAAATTTACTATAATCAGTACATATAACACTTTTTGCTAGGTCCTGCAGATTCAAACATATTGAACAATCATTACGGATTTTTTAAATTTTTTTTGTAAAAATATAAAAAAATTTGTACTTTGCGAGGAAGCATCTCGAAAACTTTTTGTTTTTTAGCAGATATTTCCCCCCCCCCCCCCTCTAAGCTCGGTTTTATTACAAAAAAAAACAAGCTATCAGTGAACAAAATCGATGAACTAATACAAAAGTTATAAGCATTCAAGTAAATATATCCATTTAATGCTTAAGTACCCTACTGGTACATATGTGTTAGTATTCGTATATCAGTTAGTTAGCAGGTAGATTTTCGAAAAGTTATTAGATACAAAAAGCTGTTAGTGTCGTTTTCTCAAACCTAGGTACATTTTAAACAAGAGCATATTTTTGAGGCAGGTAGTGTTTTCTTTGTAGAACTAGGGAACCTTTTTGTTTAGGTAGGCTTGAATTTTTACTGGATCTAAGTATAAATAAGAGTACATGCGCCTTGTTCCTTCATAATATCTGCAAGGCTCGCCGGATACTTAAAAATAAAAAATGAATAAAAGGGCGCGAGAGTTTGAGTGTACAAATGATCCAGATATGTTCTGTTTCATCTGCGGTCAATTTATAGTTAAAAGTATGAGACGAGTGTTTTCAAATCCTTTGAAAGTTACATACTATAAGTGTTTTGGAATTGAGCCTAAAAACAATGAAAAACCATGGACACCGAACACTGTGTGCACCACATGCCGAGTCGAATTGATTTCCTCGGAAACCGGAACAAAAAGGTACGTTGTAAAAATAAGGAATTTGTTCCCTTTTAATGCATAGCTGACTAATTTCTGAAACTATCTATTTAGGCGGTGTGTGAAATTACACCAATGAAGTGGAGGGAACCAACTTTCCATTCAACGGACTGCTATATTTGTACTACAAAAGTACTTGGGGTTGGAAAGTCCAGAAAAGTAACCTATGCGAGCGTATCTACAGTGTCATTACCAGAACTAATTTCAACAGAAGCGACATTACCAGAATCAAATTTAACTTTAGTTCCGGCTCCAGTTTCATTGTCAACAGTAGTATCTGATTACGCGGCACCATGTTGCGCTGAATTTCAAACGGAAAACGAAAGAAATTCTTTGTCACAAGCACAACTCAATGATTGGATAAGGGATTTGGAATTGTCAAAGGAAAAGGCCGAACTACACGCCTCTCGAATGCAACAATTTAAATTTGTTTCATCCGATGTTAAGGTAACATATTATAGAACTCGTCACGAAGAATTTTCCAAGTACTATACGAAGGAGGGCAGTGTTTGTTACTGCAAAGACATTGCTGGTCTATTCAAACAATTTGGTGAACCATATGATTCAAAAGAGTGGCGATTGTTCATAGACGGCAATAAATTAAGTTTAAAGGCCGTATTATTGCATATTGGCCACCAAAAGCCATCTATCCCAATCGCGCATGCAGTAAATACGAAGGAAACATATGAGATAATGCAAAAATTGCTCAAGTTAATCAAATACGAAGAACATGATTGGAAAATATGTGCCGATCTTAAAGTCGTTGGAATGCTATGTGGTCTACAAAGTGGATACACAAAATACTGTTGCTTTCTATGCAAATGGGATAGCCGAGTTCGCAAGACCCCTACATCATAAAGGATTGGCCAGAACGAATCGAGTTTCAAGTTGGGGTAGATAACATAAAATACTCTCCACTTATAAAGAAGGAAAAAATAATTCTACCTCCGCTCCACATCAAGCTCGGCCTTATCAAAAACTTTGTGAAGGCTTTGGACAAAGAAGGCGAAGCTTTTCATCATTTGAAGACAATCTTCCCAGGGATTTCAGAAGCAAAAATAAAGGAAGGGATTTTTGTGGGACCGCAAATAAGGAAAATGATGACCAATAACCATTTCAAAGAACTATTGTCACCAGTGGAGGCAGCAGCGTGGGATTCTTTTGAAAAGGTCGTTACTTCTTTTTTAGGCAAACACAAAAGTCCTAACTACGAGATGATAGTGAACGACTTAATCAAAAACTATGCGGAAATGGGTAAATAAAAAAACATATTATAATAAATTATATATTACATAAATTTACATGAGAATATATAGCCATAAATCTGAATTCATCGTCCAGTTCCGAACGAAAAAGAACGGGAAAAATATAAACAAAAAATTTGTTTTGAATTGAAAGATAAATCCAGCCTAAGAAAATTATATACTAATGTGTCACTTATGTATTTATCTAATTTACTTTTTTATTTTCTTTCAGGAGTAAATATGTCTTTAAAAATTCATTTCTTACACTCCCACTTAAATTTTTTCCCGCAAAATCTTGGCGACGAAAGTGACGAGCATGGCGAAAGGTTTCACCAGCAAATGAAAGTGATTGAAAGTCGGTATCAAGGATTCTGGGATGTCGCTATGATGGGCGACTACTGTTGGTTTCTCATAAGAGAAACCGATCCTAATCTAAATAAGCGTCAAAACAAGACACATAACTTTTTCAATTATAAAATAAGATCATAGAGTTAAGACAGAACCATATGTACATATGCTATTATTTGTAGGGTACTTAAGTATTAAATGGATATATTTACTTCAATGCTTATAACTTTTGTATTAGTTCATCGATTTTGTTCACTGATAGCTTGTTTATCTGCTAAAAAACAAAAAGTTTTCGAGATGCTTCCTCGCAAAGTACACATTTTTTTATATTTTTACAAAAAAAATTTAAAAAATCCGTAATGATTGTTCACTATGTTTGAATCTGCAGGACCTAGCAAAAAGTGTTGTATGTACTGATTATAGTAAATTTTATAAGCTTTCAAATTTTTCAAACCGTTTTCGAATAGCTCAATTTGTTCTTGAGATATACACGATTAAGTGGAGCCATCTTTTTCGTTTTTTGAAATAATTGTAAATCGTAAATATCTCAAAAACGGTACCATTCAAGTAAAAATAAATTTGATTTTCGGAATTAGGAGGTGATTTTACATAGGAATTTCACTATGGCGTCTCTGGTGCAGAAAAAAAGTTGGAATTTGTGATCCAGTGTTTTTAATCAACTTTTAACTCGTTTTATTCGCTTTTTTTCATTAAAACGTTTTCTCTAATGGTGGCGAAAACCAACAGGTTATCATAACCTCTAACGAGATTTTTAGCCGAGCTTCTCTTTGCAACTTGTGGTGTGTTGCTTTTGAGTTTTCCTACAAGTTGGCGGGACCTACAGTTTTTTGCCGACTCCGAACGGCACTAGCAAAGCAAATGAATTTTTTGCTGAGAAGCTTCTCATGGCAGAAATACACCCGGAGAGTTTGCCAAACTACTGCCGAAAACGTTTTCTCATCTAGCCTTAAATAATAAAGTTCACGCTAAACGAAAATTTTTTATGAAGAAATTAAGATAAATTTGAAAGTTTACTTCAGAAAACGGCTCCAATTTCATAACAATAAGAAAGTTTCGTATACAGATGCTTTGCATCTGAATATACAGAGCTATAATAAACATAAATAAAGCTTACATTTATGCGCAAGTTTATTCAATTTTTTTGTATGTGACTGTAAAAAATAAAATTTGGGATATGAGTCCCAAATTCATGGGATAATATTTTTTGATTTCCGGTCAAATTAGACATTTGAAATAACAAAAATTTCGACAAAGCCAAACTTAGGTAAAGAAATAAAACTTGAAAAGTCCCCATTAATATCATGTGTGGTAAAAAAGTTATTTGGGGGCAAAGGTGAACATTTAGGGTTTTACGAATTTTTCTCGTAAACGGTAATTTTTTCCGAAAAATTACCTTCGACCAAGCTGTACACCTTAAAATTCACTATAAAAATCGTCTTAGCATTTTTCTAAATTAAGCTGTTCCGGCAGACGTGGTATATCCATCCCGATCCCTATCGCTGTCTACATATGGGGTAAAATTCCCCAAGCGGACCACCTAAAAATTCGATTTGAATGAAATTTGGTGAAATTGATCTGCCATGTAAGCAAAAATATCACCAAACTTCGCGTAAAATATTGGATTGTTACCGAGATATACGGGTTTGAATTCGCAATTTGTTGTGTGTAAGCCTTTTTCTTTAAATTATAAGACTTGTAATTGACATGCTAAGAAGGAACATGGCAACCGTTTTCTTAAGTGTTTTTCCGTTCTTTTAGAATATAACTTAAAAAAAAAAATTATTAAAAAAAGTTTTATCAATTTTTTTCAATTTTTGGCCGTTTTTAATTTTTACGTTTTTTTTTTTTGTAATGGACCTCGAAAATTGTTTAATGTTCTTTCAAAAGACAATTTATTTATTTTTTATTGTTTTTCTCTAGGCTTTGATAAATTTGGTTCGCATCTGCACTAGTAACAAAATAAAACTTTAGCTAAGTAATTTCCATTTTCCAGTCAAAAGGGTTATTATGAAAAAAAATTGGATCCACCCCGAAAATATTTTCTCTATACATAGATGTGACTTATATAAAAGGTACAACGAGCAAAATTTTAAGCAGAGCTCACTGCTTTAAAAATAATTGACTTAATGAAAATTCGCAATAAAATAAGGCATCAGGTAACGAATATATTTAAAATAATATATACTTTCATGACATAAAATGAAAAAAAAAAAATATATATTTAATAATAATGTGAGAAAAATGTAGGTATATACATTTTACAATATTTCTATATCACAATTTTATATATCTTGCTCTGAGCTAGTTATCATAAATGTTAGATGTGTTGAACTAAGTTTATTTCAAAGAAAAATGTTTACGAAAATGTGTTTTTTGAGAAAAATTTACCTACGCGCTGCAGGAACCAGACAAGCCGACATATGTTTCGATGATACTGGAGTTACATCTCTTCAAGGACTTTTCTTCCCGGCATTGTGAGAGTCGAACTCACAACACTGTAGTGACTTGTATGCTAGAAGGTCTAGCACCTTAGGCCACTACCCAGCTTGAAGGTAAACCCTTCTCAGTGTCCATTTATGCATATATTTATACTTCCATATAGAACATTTCTTTAATTTCAATGCTAACTTATATGAAAGATTTGCGAATTTTTAGGACTTGGTGTGAAACCTATGAAAGAATTTTCATAATTAAGGTGCTATTTACAAGCAATTTTCGGGATTGTATGAAAATGTGTTTTTTGAGAAAAATTTACCTACGCGCTGCAGGAACCAGACAAGCCGACATATGTTTCGATGATACTGGAGTTACCCGAAAATTGCTTGTAAATACCGTCGGTATTTACAGCAATAGACTACAAGTCAAAAAAGCAACAAAGAGTTTAAATGTTAAAAATGGAAAAATATTCGTGCTTAATTAAGTACAATCCCGAAAATTGCTTGTAAATACCGTCGGTATTTACAGCAATAGACTACAAGTCAAAAAAGCAACAAAGGGTTTAAATGTTAAAAATGGAAAAATATTCGTGCTTAATTAAGTATGAAAATTCTTTCATAGGTTTCACACCAAGTCCTAAATATTCGCAAATCTTTCATATAAGTTAGCATTGAAATTAAAGAAATAATCTATATGGAAGTATAAATATATGCATAAATGGACACTGAGAAGGGTTTACCTTCAAGCTGGGTAGTGGCCTAAGGTGCTAGACCTTCTAGCATACAAGTCACTACAGTGTTGTGAGTTCGACTCTCACAATGCCGGGAAGAAAAGTCCTTGAAGAGATGTAACTCCAGTATCATCGAAACATATGTCGGCTTGTCTGGTTCCTGCAGCGCGTAGGTAAATTTTTTCTCAAAAAACACATTTTCATACAATCCCGAAAATTGCTTGTAAATACCGTCGGTATTTACAGCAATAGACTACAAGTCAAAAAAGCAACAAAGAGTTTAAATGTTAAAAATGGAAAAATATTCGTGCTTAATTAAGTATGAAAATTCTTTCATAGGTTTCACACCAAGTCCTAAAAATTCGCAAATCTTTCATATAAGTTAGCATTGAAATTAAAGAAATGTTCTATATGGAAGTATAAATATATGCATAAATGGACACTGAGAAGTGTTTACCTTCAAGCTGGGTAGTGGCCTAAGGTGCTAGACCTTCTAGCATACAAGTCACTACAGTGTTGTGAGTTCGACTCTCGCAATGCCGGGAAGAAAAGTCCTTGAAGAGATGTAACTCCAGTATCATCGAAACATATGTCGGCTTGTCTGGTTCCTGCAGCGCGTAGGTAGGTAGGTTAGGTTCAAGTGGCTGCCGCAGAGGCACACTTAGACCAGTTTTGAAAGGCCCGTTCTGATACCACCAACACAAGGAAAGTCAGTCCCGGGACCCAGCCAAATGGAAAATCCCTGAGTTGTTGGGATTTTCCACATAGCAGAATCCCGGGACTGACACTCCTAAACCGACACCGTTACTCCTCCTCGAACCACTTAGATGACTTTATGAAGGCCATCAAGTCCTTTATGTCCAGTTCCGCGATCTGGCTTAAGCTATCCAGGAACGGAGCTCCCAAAAAGCGTGTTCTCGCGCCGCTTAAAGCCGGACAGTTGCAGATGAGGTGTTCCACTGTTTCCTCCTCCTCATCATCTTTGCAACTCCTGCAGCATCGTCGGTAGGGCACACTTAGCCTTTCTGCATGCCTACCAATGAGGCAGTGACCGGTTAATACCCCTATCAATATGCAGATTTCCCTCCTAGTTAGGGCATAAATGCGTCTAGACCTTTTAAGATCCCATTTTGGCCAGGTTTGTTTCGATATCCGACTCCCTGGGGATTGCAGCCATCTTTCGTTGGCTTGACGGAGTGTGTGCTCCTTCAGCATTAGTTTGCATGTGGCAAACGGCATACCTAAGCGCTCTTTATCCTGAAGAACCTGCTTGGTCGTGCCCTGCCTGGCAAGCTCGTCTGCCTTAAAGTTTCCCTCAATGTCCCTATGTCCCGGGACCCATATGACGTTTACGCGGTTCTGTTGGGCCATCTCCTGAAGAGATCGACGACAGCTGAGCGTCAGTTGAGATTTGAACGTGTATGAGCCAAGGGATTTGATGGCCGCTTGGCTATCGCTGAAAATAGCGATATCTTCTCCGATAACACGTTTGCTTAACCAGGCCGCGGCGTCTAGGATTGCCGAGACTTCCGCCTGGAAGACGCTACAATGATCAGGTAGTCTGAAGGAGAGCTCAAGGTCCAAATCCCTTGAATAAACCCCTCCTCCAACTCTGCCGTCCAACTTCGAGCCGTCGGTGTATATGGAAGTGCCACTATTTGTTTCGGGACACCAATCCGTCCTCTCCCAGTCTTCTCTGCTGGGAATGTTTATTTTGAAACAGCTATCGCCGACTGTAGTGTTCGCACAACGATCTGTGCTTAGAGGGAAAAAGCTGTAAGATTCCAGAATACTGGAGTGTCCAATAGTACCCGCACCCCAACTTGAGGTTTCTCTTAGGCGCAGAGCTGATGCCGCTGCTGACCGAAACCCTTCCAGATCAAGTGGCAAAATGCCCAGAATGACCTGGAGGGCTTCGTTGGGCGTTGTCCTTAGCGCACCGCTTATACAGATCATATTGGATCTATGGACTTTCCGCAACAGATTCAGGTATGTTGCCTTGCTCAGCGCAGGCCACCATAAGACGACTCCATATAGCATGATTGGACGAATGATGGCCGTGTAGATCCAACTGCATACTCTAGGGCTGAGCCCCCATTTTTTGCCAATGGCTCTTTTGCATGTGTAAAAAGCGATGCAAACTTTCTTCTGGCGCTGAAGAACATTCTCCTTCCAATTCAGTTTCCTGTCCAGAACTATGCCTAGAAACTTGGCCTTATCCGACAAGCCCAGGCGCGTGCCATCTAGTTCTGGTAGGCTTAGTGGCGGTATTTTGTACCGGTTGGTGAAGAGGACAAGTTCCACTTTCCCCGGGTTGATACTAAGTCCGCGGCGAGAGGACCACGTCGAAACTTCTCGCAGTGCTACTTGCATCAGGTCACACAGAGTTTGTGGGAACTTGCCTCTGAATGCAATAGCTAAATCGTCTGCGTATGCCACTATCTTCCCGCCCCCCCCAGCTTGTGTCACGTAGCAACGAGTTGACTGTGAGGTTCCATAAAAGCGGGGAAAGAACACCACCCTGGGGTGTTCCCCTTGTGACATAGCGTGATAACTCAACCGTACCAAGTGAAGAAGCTATTTTCCTTCCCATTAAAAGTTGGTCAATTAAACCAGTTAGAGGTCTATCTACGCCCAGATTAGTTAGAGCGGAGTTGATAGCCTCCGGGCTTATATTGTTGAAAGCCCCCTCAATGTCTAGGAAGGCCACGAGACAGTAGTCCTTTTCACACAGCGATTTCTCAATGACAGAGCGGTTTCTGCTGATTTACCCTTGGTGTATGCATGCTGATAGCTAGAGATTAGGTTGCTATCAATAGTCGTTGAGAGGTAGTCGCTTAGTACCCTCTCAAAGGTTTTGAGTACAAAGGACGAGAGACTGATCGGTCTGTAGTCTTTTGGCTCGTAGTGGGATGCCTTCCCAGCCTTAGGGATAAACACTACCGTGGCGCTTCTCCAGGAGCCCGGAATGTGGTTGAGAGCCAGGCAGGCTGTGAAGAGAAATACCAGCCATTTAGCTGATGTCTCCAACGTGTTTATAAGTTGCGCGTCCCGTCCGGCCCGGCAGCCTTATACGGTTCAAAGCTCTTAACTGCCCACCTTACCCTTTCCTCAGTGTGGGTATTTTTACTGCCAGGTTTGTTGCAAGTACTAGTGGTGCGTCATGCAGATTCCGCGGAAAATGTGTATTCAAGAGCAGCTCAAGGGTTTCCTCTTCCGTGCTGGTCCAGGATCCGTCAGTTTTTCGCAAATAGCTGATGGCTGTACGAGGGCCTTTTTCGCCAGAACTAGACTTAATGGCAAAACATAGGGGCTATCCCCCGAAGTGACATACTGGTCATTAAATACAGTTGTGAAGCCTACGCTTCCCTAGTCTGGCGACCTAAGACTGCTCAAAGAACAGTGGCAACTAAATTAAGTAAGCTGCATCGGTTAGTCTGTGTCAGTGCGAACGTGCTTATGCTTTAAATGCCCTTGTGGGAATGCGTCCCTTCCCTATTCTGATAGAGAGAAAGGTCACACTTTCTGCATTAAGAATTCAAAATTTTTCCCATCTAAAAATCGGAAATATGACAGGACATATGAAGATAGTCAATAATTTCATTAATAGTCCTTTATTGCAAGTAAGTAATGCAATATTTCCCACGCTCATGATCACGCGAAACTTTGAAGTTTCAATCGTAGATAGAGTGCTCTGGGCTAAAACGGGAGCTGTTATCTATAAACCGAATTACAAAAAATCGGTACAAATGGGTAACTACCCCACTATATCGGAAATCCATGTGGCAGAGAATGCCTCAGAAGAGGATTATCCTCTAGGCATATCTACATTATGTCGGAGAGCCAGGCAGCCCTACGTGTCTTACACCACAACTTCGAAGCTTGTTGATGAATGCGTCTTAGTCCATAACGATCCGGGAGCCAAAAACAAAGTTTTGTGAGGTTAGGTCCCAGGGCATAAAGGGCATGACGGCAACGGAAAAGCAGATCATCTTGCAAAACAAGGTGCTCGAACAGCATTTCATGGTCCGGAACAATAAGTAACTAGGAAAACAAAGAGTTTAGGCATTGGCTTGGCAGCCTAGGACATAGGCAGGCCAACTCTTTATAGAACCTTTTCAAAGAGCATTAGCCAGGCTCATTAATCTAAGAAGGGTGGATCTATGAACCGTCACTGGGTATCATACGAGACACAATAGATCGTGTAAATCGTAAAATCGTCGCGGTGTAATAAGGCCTTATAATAATAATAATATCTCGAAAGTACTCTATATAATTTAGTCTAGCGACTCAATATCAATCCTACCCAACCAGCACCGCCCGGTAACGATATAACTTCAGCCGTTAATAGTTTGTGGCACAGGGTCGCCCATGTGAGTCCACACTTGTGTGCCCTAGAGAAGCTCCCACTCTTTCCACTCACAGCAACCAAAATTTCCATGACCAGCTAAGATTCAGTGACCTCTCGAGTATCCCAAATTCAGGTAAGGAAGCCTAGCTAATTTCCAGTTGGGGTGTAACATTCGATGGTTCGCCCCGGTTGTTCGTTGATAGTTTTTTGTCACGCATTGAATAACAAGTAACCGATACCTTGGATGGAAACTTTAACATTCTTTGCGAACATAGAAAGGCCTGTTCACCAACGAGGTTATTACACTAGGCGACAAATTAAAAAAAAAATTCTATGTGAAATTTTTTGCTGATTCCAAATATAAAAGGTTAGGTTAGGTTCAGTTAGTGGCTGCCGCAGGTTAGGTTAGTGGCTGCCGCAGAGGCACACCTAGGCCAGCATTAAAAGGCCCATTGTGATACCACCAACAGTAGGAAAGTCAGTTCCGGGACCCTGACATATGGAAAGTCCCTGTATTTTCGGGATTCTCCACATAGCAGAATCCCGGGACTGACGCTCCCGGGACTGTTACTCCTCCCCGCCAGGTTTGTTTGAAGATTGCAGCCACCTTTCGTTGGCTTGGCAGAGTGGGTAATCTTTCACCCCTAGCTTGCATGTGGCAAACGGCATACCTAAGCGCTCTTTATCCCGAAGAACTTGCTTGGTCGTGCCCTGCCTTGCAAGTTCGTCTGCCCTACAATTTCCCTCAATGTCCCTATGTCCCGGGACCCATGTGAGGTTCACGCGGTTCTGTTGGGCCATCTCTTGTAGAGATCGACAAGAGCTGAGCGTCAGTTCAGAGTTGCACATGTAGAGTGCAATACACGCTTTCTTCTGTCGCTGAAGAACAGGTTAGTTTTCTATCCAGAACTGTGCCTAGCAACTTTGCTACGTCAGTGCAGGCGCACGGCGTTCAGTTTTGGTAGGTTTAACGGTGGTATCTTATACCGGTTGGTTAAAGGACCAGTTCGACTTTTCCCGGGCTGATGCCCAGTCCGCAGTGCGAGCACCATGAGAAACTTCTCGCAGTGCTACTTGCATTAAGTCGCACAGGGTTTGTCGGAATTTGCCCCTATATCAGGGCCCGGCAGAATTAGAAGTGAGGGTGTATTAGTGAAAGAGCGGTCATTGCACCAATCAAATTTTATTATTACTAGCAAGCACCGAGGCAAAAGCGTATGTGTTGAGTCGTTGCTTGTAAGTGAGAAACTGAGCATAACCAACGGAATCCATTGATTGGTCAGTGCGATCACAGCGCTCTTACAAGCGCAGCAACAATTTCATTGTTCGAGAGGCCAAGCAAAGAGCGTAATAATCCGGGTGAATCTGATACTCAGATCACCACTAGGTGCCTAAGCCTGCCCTATATACAATTTCTAAATCGTCTGCATATGCCACTACCTTCCCGCCTTCTTCTTCCGTTTTTTCGTAGGGGCTTGAGATTAGTATCTAGTTATACTAAAATGAAATGAGCTACATACAAAACTGCATCATCGTCATCATTTATTGGCGCGTAAAACTGCATACTCGAAAAAATCTGAAAATTTTTTTGATGAAATTCGTTGAGTTTCGCGAATTTTTTTTTTGGAATTTTGCACAAAGTTTTAAATTATTTACTGCATTTTCTTTGAAGTTGGGAAATTTTAGCTAAATGCATAGATTTGTTTACAGCAGATACCAAGAGCTAAAACACGTTGAAACACGTCGGAACATGTCGCCAAACTTTTGATTTTTTGCGAAAAGCAACGTGTAACGTAACGTGTTTAGATAAATTAAAGCTATATTTGGCAAAATTTTGTTGATACCCTGTTTTGTAGATATCCTGTAGCATGACAGCTAAGCAAAATAAAATGTCCACAGTTCAATATACTTTTGGCAATAACTAGGCCAAAGTATTCAAATCAATTTAGCTTACGCTGCACTTCTCCAATAACATAAACTCCATTGAACGCATATATATGTTTGTATGCATGCACAATGACGTAGAGTCATAAGCATGACTAACAACTTAGAAATGTAAGTTTGTAAATTAGATTACTCATAATGTAGATTGTAAGCATATAAAAGACGGCGATAAGCCGAAATAAAGTCATTCTTGGTCTAAGACGCAATCTTATTGTTTTACTTATTCCTTGAATCGAATCGTGCATTTTAATGCTCGGAACAAGGCGGCTGAGGAGCTAAGATAGTACCTAACCTCCTTTAAACTTTACATGGCGATCCTGCCAGTTTAATCCACTACCTCAAAGCTAGATCCTGCAAAGCTAGATCCTACAAAGCTAGATCCTGCAAAGCCAGATCCTGCAAGCCCCAAACCTAGATCCTCCCAGCTCAAATCTAGATCCTGCCAGCTCAATCTAGATCCTGCCAGTTCATTATGCTATTTCATGGAAAACTTTCACATAAGAAAATGATGAGTAAATTAATCAGTTTTTGATTAACCATTTTTAAAAATACTCGAGTAATGCTCGTTTTGATTACTCATAATTTTGATTAATCAAGTAATCGATTAACTGAATAAAGGCACAGCCCTAAAAATAAGGTGCAGAACTACAGCGAATAATTAATATCAGTCGCGGGCAGCAAAAGAAGGAGCTGATAACCAAATTAAAAGATATGCGCAAAAATGGGTGCAACTCAAAAATGCCAAAAGTTTTCATCCAGAAATGAATCAATGGAAAGAAATCCATGACACATTACTGGAAGAAAAAATTAAAGCTAGCAAAGCATATAAATGTATTAATAAAAGTATCCCCATAACAAGAGAAACTATAGTTAAACATTTAAATACAATTTTGGAAGCCCTTAATAACATTAGACAGGTAATCAATACGGGAAAGCGCATACTTGCCGTAGACCACTAAACAGATGTTTACCAATTTTTCTCAGCAGTCCGAGACAAACTAGTATCTGCTCTAGCCAAACACAATATCGATTTTGAGGTACCAAACACAACAGAAGAGGAAATTCAAATAGATTTTTCATTACTTCTATCTGAACGCGCTCCTAGCCGAGCCTCCTCACCCTCACTAAGTCGAACCACATCGGTGGAAGATATTAAATTAAACACCCCAATCATAAACGTCACAATGGTACAAACAGTAGTCGAATTCATTAAAACTGCCTCGTCAGTACTCCCAGAGTTTGATGGGAAGCCAGAAAACTTACACAGTTTCTTAGATGCCCTCGATATACTTGATCAAATCAAGGATGAGCACGAACTTTTAGCAATAACAATGATAAAGACCAAACTAAAAGGAACGGCAAGAAATTTTATCAGTAATGAAAACACGATTGGACAAATAAAAACAAAGCTCAAAAGCGTGATAAAAGGTGAATCAGTAGAGGTTTTAACCGCTAAACTCCTAAACGTTCATCAACGTAGCAAAACCGCTAACCAATACACTGCGGAAATAGAAAAAATTACCAGATCGCTAGAAGGAGCATATATCTCGGATGGAGTAAACCCAGACTTAGCCACGAGATATTCAACACAGGCAGCAGTTAAAGCCATGTGTAAAAACTGCTCCAATGACAAGGTCAAGATGATCATGCAAGCAGGAACGTTCTCAACAATGAACGATGCAATCCCAAAATTCATAAACAGTTGTACCGAAGCCACTGGCAGCTCAAACACGATCTTAAATGTACGACAGCAAGGTCAGTACAGGAGTAGTTTCCGTGGAGGTTACCGTAGTAACAACTATCACAAGCCCAAAACGGCAATAGGTCCTACAACCAGACCCGTAATGTGCGCAGCTGCACCCAGACGGAAAACCAGGAAGCTCCACTTCAAAATTAACAAAAAGAAAAATATGCGTACTTAATCTAAATTTAAACAGCTATATATCTACAAGGACATCATTAAACAACTCATACTCAAATTTTTTAATTGATACTGGAGCCGATATCTCCATAATTAAAAAACAGCAAATAAATAGTAAAGAAAAAATTTGGGGTGTTATGGATTTTTATCATTATCGGAATCAGAATTGAAACCGACAAAAATTCGGGTTTGGTGTCACAGATTCTGATTTTATCGGTTTCATGTTCGAATCTGAATTGATATCGATTTTAGGTGTTACAGAAACTGATTTATCGGTTAATTTATCTGAACTAAACCGAAGCGCTTTGAGATAACGGAATTGTAAATTTAATGCGCAAATAGTCGTTTTTCATCCTTGGTCGCGTTGCGTGCTTACTTTTTTTTTAAAATATTTGAGAGTGGTAAAATGTGCGTTGTAATGGAGTGTGGTTGCTAAGTGACCTTGCTCAATCCCGACTCTTGCGTCCTCGTTCGTGCACTCTGGGCAACGGGAGCTACCTAGGCTCGCGGCAGAAAGAGAGGGAGCCCCGGTGGGGCCACTCTGACATACTTGGTTTAAGGGCTCACCGAGGTCTTTTTCGCAGCGTCTGTTCACCACGTGGTGCGGCTGCAAGCGGGTGTCTGTCTTGTAGCAAGCGGCTCGCTATATAAATGTGTGAATATTTTTTTTATCAAAATCCCGGAGACGGGTTGTGCGCTGGGTTTGGGACCCGCCACGTAAAAAAATTTAGTCCACTGAAAATTTTAATAAAGCCTCGGATGAGAACCCCCTTTAATGTTGACGACCCGGCAAAACGAAATAAGGACTACGAGAAGGATATTAGGGCATGTACCTGGAATGTCCGGACCCTTTCAAGGGATGGTACCGCTGCCCGACTGGTTGATGTCCTCATGAACGCAAAGGCTGACATCACCGCCCTGCAGGAAATGCGATGGACGGGACAAGGAAAGACGACCATCGGACCTTGTGACGTATACTACAGTGGCCAGACACGCGGCAAAGCGCGTGGTGTAGGATTCGTAGTGGGAAAGATACTTCGCCGCCAAGTATTAGCGTTCACACCTGTGAGCGAGCGTCTCGCTGCGATCCGCATCAAGGCGAGGTTTTTCAACATAACATTTATCTGCGCCTATGCGCCGACAGAGGAGACGGACGACGCAGAGAAGGACTCCTTCTACGATAAACTTGAACAGACTTATGATCGCTGCCCCCAGCATGATATCAAAATCGTGCTCGGCGACTTTAATGCCAAGGTGGGCAAGGAAGGAGTCTTTGGTCCCACAGTTGGAAAATTCAGTCTCCACGATATAACATCCCCCAACGGCACTAGGTTGATTGACTTCGCCGCTGCTCGCAATATGGTCATCAGTAGTACCAGGTTCCAGCATAAGCGAATACACCAAGCCACATGGCTGTCCCCTGATCAAAGAACTAGAAACCAGATTGATCATGTCTTGATTGACGGCAGACATAGCTCCACCGTTCTGGACGTGCGTACACTGCGTGGTCCCAATATTGACTCTGACCATTATCTTGTCGCAGCCAAGATACGCACACGCCTCTGTGCAACGAAGAAAGTGCGCACAGTAACGGAAGGAAAGTTTGACGTCGAGAAGCTGCGCATGACACAGACAGCTGATAATTTCACAACTCGACTCTCACACCTGCTAGCAGAGGGCAATCCTCGACCTAACGATGTAACCGAGCAATGGAAGCATATCTCTCACTCATTGCGTACCGCCGCTGAGGCCACTATAGGGTTCCAGCGAGCCCGCAAGAACAACTGGTACGATGAGGAATGCAAAACTGCCTCGAAAAAAAAAGGACGCTGCCTACAAGGAGACGTTGCGAACGGGCGCAACCCGCAGTGTATGGCAACAATATCGTGAGGCAAAGAAGGACGAGAGACGCCTTTTCAGAAAAAAGAAAAGTGAGGCCGAAAGGCGTGAGTGTGAGGAGCTTGAGATGCTGGCTGACAGGAATGATGCCCGAAAATTCTATGAAAAGATCCGGCGGATGACGGAAGGTTTTAAGACCGGGGCAAGCTCCTGTAAGGACAATAATGGCGACCTGGTAACCGACGTACAAAGTGTACTTAAATTATGGAGGGAGCACTTCTCCTCACTGCTAAATTGCGAGGGAGACGTCGAACCCGATACCCCAATCCCTGACGATGGAAAAGTCGTCCCACCACCTGACTATGATGAAGTGAGGATAGCTATATCCCGGCTCAAAAACAACAAAGCGCCTGGAAAAGACGGACTACCCGCCGAGCTGTTCAAACACGGAGGCGAAGAGCTGGTAAAAAGCATGCATCAGCTCTTATGCAGAATATGGTCAGACGAATGCATGCCTCCGGATTGGAATTTAAGTGTGCTTTGCCCAATCCACAAGAAAGGCGATCCCGCTAACCGCACCAACTACCGCGGAATTAGTCTTCTTAATATCGCATATAAGGTTCTTTCTAGCGTGTTGTGTGAAAGGCTGAAGCCCATCGTAGACAAACTGATTGGACCTTATCAGTGTGGCTTTAGACCTGGTAAGTCTACCATCGACCAGATTTTCACGATACGCCAAATCCTGGAGAAGACCCATGATAAGAGAATCGACACTCACCATCTCTTTGTCGATTTTAAAGCCGCTTTTGACAGCGTAAAAAGGAGTTGCCTGTATGCCGCCATGTCTGAATTTGACTTCCCTGCAAAGCTTATACGGCTTTGCCAAATGACGTTGAGCAATACCAACAGCTCCGTTAGAATCGGTAAGGACCTCTCTGAGCCATTTGAAACCAAACGAGGCTTCAGACAGGGCGACTCCCTTTCGTGCGATTTCTTCAATCTGATGCTGGAGAAGATAATTCGAGCAGCAGAGCTAAACCGCAATGGTACAATCTTTTACAAGAGCGTGCAATTGCTGGCGTATGCCGATGATATTGATATCATTGGCCTTAACAACCGCGCCGTAAGCGCTGCCTTCTCTGGACTGGATAAGGAAGCGAAAAAAGTGGGTCTTGCCGTGAACGAGGACAAGACGAAGTATTTGCTGTCATCAAAGAAAGAATCGGCGCACCTGCGCCTTGGCAGCCATGTCACTGTTGATAGTTACAAATTTGAAACTGTGAGAGACTTCGTCTATTTGGGAACCAGTATTAACACCGAAAATAATATCAGTCTAGAAATCCAGCGGAGAATCACTCTTGCCAACAAGTGCTACTTTGGACTGAGTAGGCAATTGAGAAGTAAAGTCCTCTCTCGAAGAACAAAGATCACGCTCTATAAGTCTCTCATCATACCTGTCCTGATGTATGGCTCAGATTCATGGACAATGTCAAGAGAAGATGAGATGGCCCTTGGAGTATTTGAGAGAAAAGTTCTCCGGAAGATTTATGGTCCTTCCCGTGATGCCAACGGCGAGTATCGAAGGAAATTTAACGATGAGCTGTACGAGCTCTACGCAGATCTGACCATAGTCCAGCGAATTAAAGCCCAAAGACTCCGCTGGCTGGGCCATGTTATGCGAATGGACAAAGAAGCTCCAGCACAGAAGGTTTTCCTATCGTCGCCTGAATTCGGCAGCAGAGGAAGGGGGAGGCCTCGACTGAGATGGAAACAACAGGTGGAGGATGACTTGAACTCCCTTGGGGTTTCCAATTGGCGTCGGTTATCGCTAAAAAGGAATGACTGGCGTGCTTTGATACGAAACGGCCAAAATCGCTTAGGCGGTTAAGCGCCAATAAATGATGATGATGAAAATGTGCGTTAGTAATTTAATTATATAAATAAAATACATTTTTACTCTTTAATTGTTTTTCTCATACTTATTTAGGGGCAAACATAAAAATCAGAGCCAAATCGCAATTTTAATAGAGTTTATGGAAGAGAATCCGGATTTAGCTAAGGGATTTTCCAAGCGAGATAGGTCCCTCGTAAACTCCTTATGGATGTTATTGGATGGAAAAAAGTAAATATGAGCTTTAAATTAAATCTTAAATTTTGTATAACGGTACATCTTCTATAGGTATGGGCCGAGTGGAAAAGCGACACAAAAAAGAAATTGGGAGAGAATAAACAAGAAACGCGAGCAACTGGTGGAGGGCCTTTCTCCAAAAACACTTTAACACAGACCGAAGAGGCTATTGTTCGAATATGTGAAATGGCGAATGCTGTTGACGGAGTACCAGGCAAGTCACTAGGCCCAAGGCAGGAGGCGGACGATGAACAAAGTGATGATACTCCCACGACATCATCAAGGAGGAGAGCCGAGACTCCACCTGCTCCCAACACACCGAAGAAACGTAAAGAAGACATTTCGCAGCACCTCAAATCATTTTTAGAAGAGGACACTGAAAATAAAAAGGACTTAAATAGTTTGCACGGTGAACTTATAAATATACAAAAAGAAAATGCTAGTAATATACGACGGGTATATAAAGCTATTGAAGCTATTGAAAAAGGTACTGAGTCGTTTGAGAAGAAAGCTGTAGCATTTAAAAATGAGCTGTGTAGCATCAGTGTCCGCGTGTTAACTGCCATGCAGGAGAAAAATGAATTGAAGAAGAGGCAGTTAGATTTAGATATTTTAAAATATGAACATGAAACGAAGAAGAAATATGAATATGAAACGAAGAAGAAATAATTAAATGAATGATTCAGATTCAGATAAAAATGTGGTATGCAAAAGAAACAACAACGAATATCTGGTTGACAGAGATGCTGTTGTATTTCCATGGTAAATTTTCATTCCGATCTGGATTATTGACCTTTGGAACATATCTAAAGACTTTTTTTATAGGTACTATTAATAAGATGTGAATTATTTTTTTTAGTTTTTTGTTTTTATGTTGAAATAAATAGACTGAAATGAAATAAGGCTTTCTATTGCAATCTAAAATACGTTTACTGCAGGGTGGCTGCGATTTCATTCCTTATTCTTTGACCTTCATTTTGTAAAGACAAGGTAGGGAGTGAATCACTATCACTATCGTCAGGCAAAGTTTCGAAGGATTCCAAATGATTCTCGATACATTGTATTTTGTAATGTCTGCAAATGTTGTGAAGTGCACAACAAACATTCACAATTTGAACCACTTTTTTTGGGCTATAATGCAGCGTTCGTATCAAACAGCGAAATCGATTTTTTAGCACTCCGATCGTCCTTTCAATGAGATTTCTCGCTGAGGAGTGTACCATATTGAATTTGTATTCACGGGTGTTGTATTGTGGATCCCTGTATGGCGTTAAAAGGAATGGTTCAATTGGATAACCGCCATCTCCTAGCAACCTATGATTTTTTTCGCCGTCCTCATATTGATTAAGATAGCATAGTGGCGCTCTGCTTATGTTCCAAACAAAAGCGTCATGGCTTGAACCAGGATACCTGGCATCAACTGCCCGAATTAACATGTCGTTGTCGCAGATCTTTGAAAAAAGTAAATATAAAAAATTAAGAGATTTAACGAGACATTCAATCTACATTTCTACTCACAATCATAGCATTGAGGCTGAAATATCCCTTTCTATTAAAATATAAATGTTCATTAACAGAGGGTTTAACAATCTTTATGTGCGTTCCGTCAATGCACCCAGTAATACCTGGAATGCGGTGTTTTGTGTAGAAATATTCTCTAGCCCTTCTTTTCTCACTTTCGTTCATTTCAAGTTTAACCCAGCGCCTGCATATCAACTGTTCTATGGCTTTCAATACTTCTGTTATCACCACAGACACCGTGCTCCCTGCCAAGCACACGCTCAAGTCGTTACCTACCGATCTTTGATAAGACCCCTCAGCGAAAAATCTCATAGCCGCTGCAAGCTGCAACACTGGAGGAATAGATGGCCGATTGAGCTTATATTTTACAGTATCTAGCACCATAACAAAAGCATCCTTATTTAGGCGACATTGATCAACAAACCTGCAAAAGCGACGAAGAATCTTGAAGACACAGAAAAGTTGAGACACTACACTTACGTTGCCTCGGAGAGCTCCAGTGGATTACTCTTATCTCTCAAAATCTTGCGCTTAATTTTTTGAGAAACTTCTCTGTCCTCATTCATTAAAAGAAACGCAATCACGGCCGAAGTCATATTTTGTGCACTTTTACTTTTTATTTCTTGCTTCACAATAAACAAAACAGCTGATTTCGAATGTCGGTTTTGCTTGTCTTCGAAAAAAGCAAAATCAATTCGGTTTCATAACACCATTTCAAACCGATATCGGTTTTAAATTCCGACAATTGGCAAATCCGATATCTTTTTTGTAACACCCATGAATAAATACTGAACAAATCACAGATTTGAAAGGCATTGGTCAGGAAATAACTAGCACTTTAGGCACAATCAAAACAGATCTAAAAGGCGATGACCTTCTAATTTATCATAAATTTCATGTTGTAGAAGACAACTTCCCAATTCCATGTGATGGAATAATAGGCCTAGATTTCATAAAGAAATACAATTGCATCTTAAATTATGGCAAAACAGAGGACAAATTAGTCCTAAGACCATATGATTTCCCTCAAACAATAACAATCAATCTAACAAGCTGTTTAGGTCGGAACCTAAAATATTTCTTTTGTACAAAAGGTACACCCTAATGCGAATATTAATAATGTTGCATATACATGCAAACGCTGTCATGTATATGCACACATACACAAAAGAAAACACGGGTAACAGAGTTTTCTTTTTGGATATCCAATATCCAGTGGAAAGCCTCCGTGCGATCTCCGGTCCGGCAGAGCCGAGATCAACTTTCCAGTTTTATTCCATTTTTCACTATCGAAGAGAAAGGACCTGCCTGCTGCCGTTGTCACGTACACCAACTACATTTAAGGTAAACTATTGTATAAATTAACAAACAATAAAGAGACTTATTGTGATTATTAACACTAATCATTCTGCCTTGTTTCTTTGTTTATTTATTTACATTGCGATATTATACCTCCCGAGCGACGGCACCAGCGACCTACCAACAACAAACCGGCCAAAAAATACAGTCCACCGCACAAAAAAAAAAAAAAGGCTAATGTTCATAAATATTAATTTTCAGGCAAATCAAAATCACCACCACAACAACAACACATAGCTGCAACAACATAACACAAGGTACGTGGTTATATTTTCAACCGCACAAATTTTTTTCAAGTGAAATTTTTTAAGTGACCTCCAGTTGTCCAAAAATATATTTAGCTGAAACAGCTTAAAGAAAAATAGTGCCAGTAAAAATATTTCGAAGAATATCGGCCAATTACGCTGCACTGTTTTACAGCTGATCTAACCTCACATTCACTTATTTCGTTTGCTTGTTTGTTTATAAACAACAACAACAACACATTTGTTTCACATAACCAAACAAATCACTGGCAATTTTACATTGCAATTTTTTATCTTTGAATTTTCACTTTTTTAAGATTTCGTTTACTGCACAATAATTTGTGCACATTATATTTGGTTTAAATAACCACAAATTTCCACTTTCTTGTGTTAGAAAGACTTCATCGGTCTTTTCTTTTAAAATTCACAAGTAAACAAAAATATCACAAACGTTGTTGTTGTTACACATTTAAGGCACATTGTTGTTGGGTGGCGAAACTGCGTAAGCAAAAAATACACTCACGTGCAAGTAAATAGCCTGCAATAAAAAAGTAAAGAAATTTTAAAATAATTAGCAATATAATTGCAAATAACAAAATACGTGAGTAATTATTCTATTTTGCGATAAAAAAGTGGTTGTCCTTTTCTCCTAATTTCAAAGGTATACATTTAATCTTTTCTGATTTATATCTGTTTACCGATTTCGGCCAAATAAAAACCTGATAGATTAAATTGAGAATGGAGTCATTTATACAAAGAGCGGAATCGATTATAGAATTCGAGACGGACTTCAGTGAGCAACCCATAAGCGACCATTCCATAATTTCTCTAGGAATTCAGCAGGGGGAATTAAAAATTATATAGGAAAAGTTTAGGGATGCTTATGAAGATGCCCTTGCCGACTTTGTAGGAAAAACAGCAGAAATAGCGTCCATTAAGAAAAAATACAAAATTTCTTATGGAGCATATTTAAAATGCTTAACTACAATGGGCAAGTTGTCGGAACAACTCCAATTAAAGGGCAAAAAGGAGACCGACAGTGCGCCAATCAGCGAACACAAAATTCCCCTTCCGCCATGCGACATGGCAGTTTTCAAGGGTGATTATATCTCATGGCCTACGTTCCGAGATATGTTTACGGCCATATATATAGTTAATAAAAATCTAAGCCCTGTGGAAAAATTATTCCACCTCACCCAGAAAACACAAGGGGAAGCATACGACATTGTGTGCAATGCCCCACTTACAAATGCAGGATTTGACATAGCGTGGAAAAATTTAAATGAGCGTTATGAAAATAAACGCAGTTTGGTAAAGGCCCAATTAGACACCGTCTTCAGTATTAGGCCAATTGAAACTGATTGCGGAAAATCAATTAAGGATTTACAATTAAAATTAAATAATTGCATAACAGCCTTAAAAAGCCATCAAATTGATTTGTGGGATGCATTTTTTGTATATTTGTGCGCAGAAAAGTTGCCCGAGAGCAGCCTTTCACTATGGGAACAGTCTTTAGGGAACAAGACGGAAATATCCAAATAGGAGGATATGAACAAATTCTTATCTGATAGGTTTTTAGCGTTGGAAAACGTATCCGGCCATAGAAGTAACCAGCCCTCAAAGACTTCAAAACCCCAGCCCCACAAACATTCCCCTGAGCCTCATCAAAAAAAGGTCGGGTCCTTCCAAACAAACTTAAAGTACTTTTTCTGCCAGATGTGCCGTACAAATAGTCACAAACTACATAATTGTGACAAGTTCAAAAAACTTTCTCCCTCTCGTCGAGTGGAGTTTATTAAGAAGAACAACAGCTGCCTGAACTGCTTGTCCTCACGACATACAGTTTCAAAATGTACAAATGGGTACAATTGCATGACATGTCATCATCGTCATAACACCCTCCAAAAAGTCAGTCAAAGACATCCGCGCATAGTCGGAGCTCAGATGACGACGATAGAGCCTCAACTTCCAAACAGGCACAAGAGAGACAAAACTCTAAAACAAATGATAAGCAAGTTCAGTCTTGCCATGCCAATACAAGCACAGGTGTGCTTTTAGGCACAGCTCGTGTAAATATACACTATAAAAATACCAGTTTTTCAGCAAGAGCTCTAATCGACTCTGGTTCAGAGTGCTCGTTTATGACTGAAAGACTAAAACGGCGAATTAACCTGCCATGTAAGAAAATTCGCGCCCAAGTTTCGGGAATAACAAACTCATTCTCTGCACAGGTCAAAGAGACGTGTTCAATAGAGCTGCGGTCCCTGATTGACCCATTATTCTCTGTGAACGTAAACGTCCTTGTCCTGCCACAGTTGACTGGAAATCTGCCAAATTGTCAAATCAGTGGAATGGCAAAACAGTCATTCCCTGACTTAGAGTTGGCTGATAAAAGATTCTATGTCAACGAGCCAGTGGACCTAATTCTGGGAGGAGACATTTACCCTCAGATAATATTAAACGGATTGCAGAAGGATGTTCTTGGTACGCTCTTGGCACAATAAACTGTATTCGGCTGGATACTCACAGGCAGAGCAGATGCTCAAGAGCAACAAAACAAAATAGTCTCTTATTACAGTGACATATCGTTAGATAACCAACTAGCTGCCTTCTGGGAATTAGAAGAACTTCCCAGGAGCAAACAACTAAATGAAGAAGAAAAATACTGCGAGGATCTTTATAGGAGTACAACCACGAGAGATAACTCGGAAATATACAGTCTCACTGCCATTTAAAAGAGAATTCCCTGCGGACATATCCCTCGGGCCATCCCTCAAAAAGGCATGCTCTCAGTTCTTCCGGAACGAGATACGCCTCGCAAAAAACCCTTCTCTTCAAACGGAGTACAATCGAGTTGTGACCGAATACGAGGAATTAGGACATATGGCAAGGATCACCAGAAAAGTGAATGGAGACTCCTCTGACCATTATTTTCTACCTCATCATGCAGTCATCAAAGAAGAAAGTACTTCAACAAAAGTTCGAGTCGTATTCAACGCATCGAGCCCAACAGCAAACGGAGTAAGCCTGAACGATGTTCTTCACACGGGTCAGTACTACAAGCAGACCTAACTCTTCTCATACTTCGCTGGAGACTTTACAAATATGTCTTCAACAGCGATATAGAAAAAAAGGACCGACAATCAGAGTATAGTATATCGTACTAGCCCTGACAACCCTATCAGTCTCTACGAATTAAAGACTGTAACATTCGGGGTAAATTGTGCTCCTTATCTGGCAATAAGGACACTACTACAATTGGCAAAGGACGCAGAAGATTCCTTTCCAATAGCATACACCATATTTAAAAATTGTATGTACGTGGACGACATTCTTGCTGGTGGACACTGCATCGACTCAGCAATTAAAGCAAGAGATGAAATCTCTCAAGTGTTGCAATCAGCCGGGTTTCCACTTCGAAAGTGGACAGCCAATTGTGACCAAATATTGAAAGACATCCCAAAACAACATCGTCTATCCCAAGATTTCCTGGAATTCGAAGACGCAAGTTCAGTGAAAGCACTAGGAATCAGGTGGAACGCACACAAAGACGAATTTTATTTCACCACAAAGCCGATGGAAAACTGCAACAATTTAACAAAAAGGGCAATCTTATCAGCAATTGCAAAGCTTTTTGACCCAATGGGATGGCTTGCCCCAATAATAATTGTAGCCAAAATGCTTATGCAACATATTTGGCTAGAAGGAACATATTGGGATGAAAATGTATCACCTAATACAAAAGAAAAATGGACAAATTTCATGGAAAATTATCACGAAATTGATAATATTCGGATACCGCGATGGACTTATTTTTCCCCATTCGACAATGTGGAAATACACGGTTTCTGCGACGCATCGGAGAAAGCATATGCTGCGGCAGTATACCTTCGCGTCGAAAAAGACGATCAAGTCTTGGTTAACTTACTTTTAGCCAAGACAAAAGTAGCCCCAGTAAAAACCATTTCACTTCCCCGACTAGAGTTATGCGGAGCCGTACTACTCGCCGAAATGATGGAAACCATCTCAAGTAACATTAATTTAGGGAATCCGAAAACCTTTTTGTGGACAGATTCAACGATCGTACTGGCATGGATACGAAAGCCACCATGTTCGTGGTCAACTTTCGTAGCACACCGTATCCCGAAAATCGTCGAAAAAGTCGGAAACGACAAATGGAATCATGTGGACTCGGGAACAAATCCAGCCGACATGGCCAGCAGAGGACTCCCAGCAAATGAACTGGTCAACAATTCGTTGTGGTGGCAGGGACCTTCTTCAAATATCGAGGAAAAAAGAGTGCAAGTGCATGCAGCAACGACCAAACAGGATGCAAGCGATATTCTGGAATAGATTTTCGAATCTATCTAGAGCTTTAAGGATAATATCTCACGTTTTAAGATTTTTCAAAAGAACCCATAGGCAGACAAAAGATTCCTTTAATAAAACATCGTATGAGATTTCATCAGATGAAATCAAAACAACGACACAATGTTTAATTAAAGTCGCTCAACAGAGAGTTTACTGTACCGAAAACCAAAATCTAAAGTCTGGAAAACCGGTCGATTCAAAAAGCGAAGTGCTTCCTCTTAACCCTTTCTTAGATAAGGATGACATTATAAGAACCGGAGGTCGCCTAGGCGCCTCTCAGGACTTAGCGTATAGCGAACGTCACCCAGTCATCCTACCATACAAATGCCAATTATCCCGTCTCATTGTTAAGTTCATCCACGATATTTCTTTCCATGGAGAAAACCAACTAATGTTAAGACTTATTAGAACCCAATATTGGATACCGAGGGTTAAAAATATGATACAGTCCACTATCCATAATTGTAAGGTCTGCACGATCTATAGGAAACGCGTACAAACCCAACTTATGGGAAACCTACCACAGGAACGCACCACATTTTCCCGTGCATTCACGAATACAGGGGTAGATTTTGCAGGACCATTCGAAATA
>CAXKVI010000003.1:77196956-77366956 GCA_964058755.1 Campiglossa producta
CCGAAAATGACCAAAGTGGAGACGACTCCACTAATAGTCAAATCGTATTTTAAAATTAGTATATTCCACTTCATGAAAGTTGGTAATGCCACTTTGAATTACCAAAACCAACATAAAAAACCATGAAAGTGTTTAGAAATATCTTTATTTGAAATATTAAAAATGAAAATCATAAAATGAAATGAAAATTTGTGGATAAGCGAACTTATGCACGAAGAAAATAAAAAACAAAACAAAAATCCCAGAAAAAGTAAACCCAAATCAAAAATCCCCAAAATAAACAAAAAAAAAATATAAACAAAAATATACAAAACTACATAAACAAAAACTAAAAACTACAAATATACATACACAAATCTACATGTATAAAAACTCACGACCATAAAATCCATAAAAAGGTAGTTTGTTCATATTCCGGGATGTCTGTTTTTTCAACTTCCTAAATATAAGAGGTTTTAGTCAAAATGTTCAAGTTAAATGTCTAATTAGACCAATTTGACAAAACTTTACAGTTCGCAACATAATCGCATTGTTGGTACTTTCTGTAAAGTTTAATTAAAATGCAAAATACGTCAAGTTGCTTTAATTAGACAAATAATTCATATAAACATATCAGCACTCCCTATTGTGCATTTTATTTTCGCGCTGAAATTAATTTTTTTTTCGGCACACCCTAGTGTTTAAAATAAAAAATGTAAAATATATTTTCTAAAATGTCTTCCCTGACAATTAAAAGGGAAATAGTGAAGACATATTGAGCTTCACTAGCCATTTTGGCATTAGTTCACTTTACGTGTCAACTGCTAATAAATTAGCTAAAATTGTGTGAGATAGCTCAATAGACGATTTTGGCCTCAGGATCACGAATCCTGAAGCGCTTCTTTAATTTTTTGTTTTAGTGAAAGTAATGGTCAGAAAACCGTAAGCTGAAACTTATCAAAAAAAAAAAATAATATTTTACAGAGGTGCGCACCCTAATGTGCAACACCAAATTTTGAAGGGCGGTTTACGAGGGAAGCACTCGAGATGGTGCAATATTAATTTCTTCCCAGTAATTCTGGGCAGAAAAATTTTGCAATTTTTTGGGACGGCCTAATGTGATTAACACAATCACATGAAAATATGCAACTTTCATTGCAATTTTTTTTTGGGTGTTCTGTCTACACTTTTAACTTCACATACTCACGCATATAACAAGGGAAATCGTCGAAGGTGGGCCCAGCTCCTCAGCACCACCGGCATGCCATGCAGGCAACAACAAAAGTCCGGCTTAGGGGCTGCAGCGCATCCGCAGTACCCCGCCAACAATACTTCAGGTTTTTGGCCTCCACGCATTTACTAGTGCTCTTAGCACTTCCCATCATTTTATCACATCTGAAAAGAAAAGAAAATATTAGTATAATACACAAAATTCAATATTTTACAATTTTACAAAAATGTTTACACTTTACTTACCTAATGTTTATTATGTAATGACAATTTTTCATTCAATTGTCATTTCCGTCTTACTTGTCATCCACTGTCATTCGCCCACACAGTGTTACCATACAACACTCACTTTTAACCTTAAGGGCCGTACACACTACGATTTTCGTTTGTAAGTGTTTGCGGAAACAAGTTGTCAAAAAATTTCGGCCGATATGGGAAAGTGTGGTATCAAACGACGCGTATGCGTACCGCGATCACAAAACCAAAACCCGAATCGAAATCCGGGTACCCGTTCAAAAGTTACGAGTGAAAACCCGGTTCACCGGTTACTCATTGTCAAAAAAATTCACCAATATGGTCGAATGGGGTGTCAAAAAAGGCGGATTAGTGTCAGGATAATGAATCAGGGAGCGGAAATAATTTTTTTTCACATCCCAAAAGATTATTAGTAAAAATCGCAAAATTTTCAAAACATAAAAATTATCAAATTGCGAAATTTTTCGTGGGTGGCAGGCATGTTTGTGACAAATCAGTCACAAATATGAAGATAAAAGGTAAAAAATTAACAAATTAAAAAAATGTCCAGTCTTTATCGGCCTATAAATATAAAGATCTGGCAACAAAATTGTCATAAATCAAAAATTGAATTATATAGCATAGCAAAATCTGGATCGAACACTCGGCCTCTTCGTCCAGATGTTAACCGAATAATAATAAAAACGAGCATGGATCGGACACACGGCCTCTCCGACCATACTGCCGCTCGTCACAATATCAGGGAAGACTGGCCACACGGCCGAGCCAGCTTCCTTTATAAATAATTAAATATTATATACATTTTAAACTATATCTTATACTAAAATTCATTATAGTTTTATAAAGTGCGTTGAAATATAACCCGTTCTTGTTTTCAGCCTTAATGTTGTTTTTTTTGAATTTTACAGCAGCGGATAGACTGAAACAAGTCCGGCGAAAATACTGCCAACAAACTCACATCAATTTAAATTAATTGAAATTTTATTATTAGCTTTAAGTGAGCGAGACAACTCCGGCATGGCATTTCCTTTTCTTTTAGATCTTGCTTATCGCAAGGGGGCCGGCATGTTTAGGTCGGAACCTAAAATATTTCTTTTGAACAAAAGGTACACCCTAATGCGAATATTAATAATGTTGCATATACATGCAAACGCTGTCATGTATATGCACACATACACAAAAGAAAACACGGGTAACAGAGTTTTCTTTTGGATATCCAATATCCAGTGGAAAACCTCCGTGCGATCTCCGGTCCGGCAGAGCCGAGATTAACATTCCAGTTTTATTCCATTTTTCACTATCGATGAGAAAGGACCTGCCTGTCACGTACACCAACTACATTTAAGGTAAACTATTGTATAAATTAACAAACAATAAAGAGACTTATTGTGATTATTAACACTAATCATTCTGCCTTGTTTCTTTGTTTATTTATTTACATTGCGATATTATACCTCCCGAGCGACGGTATAAACACAAGCTGTCTGTCGGTCAACACAATCACAATCCCCGCTAGATCGGAAGTTATTAGACAAATTAAAATAAATACAAATAACAAAAACATTTTCATACCACACCAACAATTATCAGAAGGCATTTATATTGCAAATAACATTACAACTAACGAGCAAACTTTCGTTAGGATTATTAACACAACACACAACAACACCACTATTCAAAATTATAAAATTGATACCGAAAATATAGACGATTATACACTAATTAAAGCTAACACACACAGTAAAAGTTGCACAGATACAGAAAAATTAAAAAGATTAACCAAAAATTTTCCAAATTTTGTTAAAACTTAATTAACATCACTTTGCACAGAATTCATAGATATATTTGCACTGGAAACAGAACAAATTACTTCTAATAATTTCTATAAACAAAAATTACTCATGAAGGATGACACCCCTGTCTACATAAAAAATTACAGATTGCCTCAAACACAAAAAGGAGAAATAACCAAACAGGTAAATAAGGTAATTAAAGATGATATAATAGAACCTTCAAGTTCAGAATATAATAGTCCAATTTTATTAGTTCCTAAAAAATCACTCCAAGGAAAAACGGAAAAAAGATGGAGATTGGTTGTTGACTACAGACAAGTAAATAAAAAATTAGCAGCAGATAAGTTCCCACTCCCAAGAATTGATGACATTCTAGATCAACTTGGAAGAGCAAATATTTTTCATGCCTAGACCTTATGTCAGGTTTTCATCAAATAGAATTACACCCAGACTCTAGGGCAGGGCTGTTAATTGAATGAATCAAAACAGTTATAATTCAGGAGTTATTCATTTTTTCAAATGTTTTTCGTTGAATTTAGTTTGAAATTCCATGTAGATACGATTTGACATGTTGAATTCATATTTTCCATTCAAAGAATTAAAGAATGCGAGAAAGTAATTCAGTTTGAACTGAATTGCATCGAAATAACTCTCATTCAATAACTCTCTCAATTGAATGCCAACTTTGGTGAATCAATTCAATTTTTCAATTCAGTACTCTCGAAATTTAACTTTCAGAGGTGATATTTGCGTACTTTCAGTCTTTAACATGCCTGGAATTGATTTGAAGCTGTCAAAATAGTAATAAAACACGAGACTGCCATGTATCATTGTAAAATTTGGCCCTAACTCTAAAATTTTAAATGTGATGGATTATGTTTCAAGTCTGTTGATTTTAATGTAAATAGGCCAAAATTTTATTGGAACCATTCAGAAACTGAAAGTTATATTTGTATATTTGTTCAAAACTTATTTCGGCTATGATATTGTCTTCGGAAAATTGTTTTGAAACTATAAGCCCGAAAATTTGGTTCCGTTTTCTTTAGCTACGGCAACTCTTACTCAATGTTTTCATATATTTACATACATACATAAAATCTTGCTGTTTTTAGCTGATTTCTCGAAGATTACGGCAAATTTTTCAAGAAGGTAAGTAGAAAATAATCGTCACATAAAAAAGGAACAACATGAAGTGCAGTTCCATCGTTTTATTACAGGGAAAGTGGAGAAAAATGCGTTTGAAAATTCGAAGCGGTAGACGTCAAAATGCAGCGCACAGTGTTAAAATTTAGATAAAAATGCAAACAAAATTCCGTGCTTTATCTACAGACCCGGAGTTGATGGACTCGTAAAGAATATAGCTTAAGGCTGCGAGGTTCTTGTTTAATGTATTTATTTTATCTTGTCATAATATAAACGTAGGAATAAATTTATTGAATCATTTGATTTAATTTAATTTTCACTTTGAATATTATTTCCCTCTGGAATATTTTAAGACATAGAAATTAAAATTACTGTCTACCGCCGCGGTATGATGACTGTGCGCTGACTTGCCATATTGAAAGTACCTGGTGCAAGTACCGAAACAGGTCACACCAAAAATTCTTTGAATAAGTTTTTCAAAACGAGGCCACCTTCGGCAGTGTTCGGCAACGCTCCGGGGGTTTTTCAGCCAAAATGAAAATGCCTTGCCAGATACTGTGTAAAGTTGGGCCAAAGAAATTGTAGGTCTCGCCAATGTGTACTAAAACTTAAAGCACAAATTGGAAGACAGGCTGGACCTTATCCTCTTAGAAGGTATTTGTATTATTATTATTATGAGTATTCCACGATGTTTGGAATTTGATGGTGCTACGAATGATCTACAGAAAGCAGCTATTAAGATTTACATAGGCTAACTATAGACTCATACAATTCAACTGGAAGGTGAAAAATGTACATTATTTTTTGATGTGATTAAATTACATATTTGGGGAGGTTTTATCAGTCCGCAAATATTATAATATAACGAAACCACAGATATGTCAGTAATCCCATCTGACTGAAGTAAATGCGCAAAATTCAACACATAGATGTTTCAAGTCAAACTATGGACGTGAGGTAACTTTTTTTTTTTTTTAAGGACAATTAAAACTCGAAATGTCGGTAAGGCAAATTCAATTAGCTGCTAAATCTTTCAAAAAATCCCACCGATTCTGAGATAAGTGAGAAAATAAAAAATTTGGATTTGTCGAAATTGCTACACTGTGAAGAGCGGCCATGTTTTTTTCGGTTTATAAACAAAACAAAAATTTGAAATATGAAAAGTAAAAATTTTTTATAATTGACAAGACCTCAATGCAGAACCATGCCCAGCGGGAAATATATTATAATTAACATGTCGTTGCATCTTTGCCTCTGATCTTAAAAAAAAAAAAAAATTTATTATTCTTTACCTAAAAGCTCATCTTAAGTCATGAATATTTCATGTATATACATAGTAATTATCATACAAAAATATAAACAAAGCGAAAAACACGTTCGTAAAAGCAAAAATGGCATATCAAGGAAAAGTCCATCGTTTGGAAAAATTGTAACATATTCCGATGTTGCTAAACATTTAGGTGACAGAGCAGGATAGGAAGAGGGTTTTGAAGCATCGAAGCGAATAACGTTCTAAGTTACAAAATCAGAATTTGTCAGGAGAGAAAAAAAACGCTAAAGTCATATATTTTAAATCTATTTTTCTCATCTGTCTCCCTTAACTTTTTCTTTTGTATCTTTCATATTATGAGTTTTACACCTTTTTCATGATCTTCCAGTGCCGTTACGAATCACTTTCGACGCTTCAATGCAAAATAATGTATGTCACTTTAAATTACCCTACTATTTTTAAATGCATTTTTACAGTTTTGGTGTCAAATTTTAGAAAATTGGTTATCTGGAGCAATACAATGCAATGAAACTGGTTTTGAAAAAAATTACACAAGCACTTTATGATTGTTTAGTTCTTTTCCAGCATTTGGTTTACAACACTAATCACATGTCAAAAGCCATTAAAACTTTTCTGTGTATGTACTAATTAAAATTAGAAAAAATCAAAATTAGGCAATTCAAAATTTAAGACTGTCATATTTTCTTTGTTGTCATTTCTTATATAAAATTTGAATAGCACAATAAAATTAAGCAACCCAATGCTCAGGTGTGCTATTTTGCTTTTCCTTGTTTTTTCGTTTTCTCTAGTTTCAAAAGTAAAAGAGCCACGAACACAAAAATTCAATATTTTCTGACAAATTTGTATGAAAATTTAATTTAATGTATTCAGACACAACATTCAACTCATATAGTGCTCTCAAGTGTTGTGTTGTTGAAATTGTACATAAAACTATAAAAGACCTTGTGAATTTCCTTAATAATAAACACTTAAGCTGTAGATGCAACACCGCAACTTAGATATATTGTGATAAGTCCTAATACTTATGTAAGATATCAGAAACGTACCTCACTGTTACAATTTCCTACTGGGGCGCTTATTGTATCATGAAATGTTGTCATTATATATTTTTTCTTTGACATTTGAAGTCAATCCCGGGATTGTTTTTTATAAGTCCCGAAATCTCGAAAAGCAGTTAAAAAATCCCGAATGTTTAAAATAGCTAGTTTTTTACGAATAATATGACATTAAGTTGGATTAAGGCAGTTTTTTGAGCTTTTGGTTTTATATATAATCATAAAAGCAGGGTATAAAAATTAACACCTAATATTACAGCCCACTTATGAATGGAGAGAAATTTTATAAAATCCCTAACTTTTTCGCTTGTTGATTTGCATTAACTTCCAAAGCAGCTAGGAGAAACCGTAAGAAGATGTTTGGTTATTCCCGGTCTTGTACTAATATAAAAATATGTAAAGAAAAAGTTATAGGATATATTTAAACTCTACTTACATATTTTTTATATCTATTTAAGCATCTTGTTGGTAATGAAAATAATATTGATGTACTGTCTTCAGTTTGTTTGTTAAAATGTATAAAATATCTAAATAATACATATTCGGGATCTCGAAACTTTTGGGCTCACAAAACTAAAATAGCTGCCATCCCTACTGTGCCTTTAAGGTGCTGTAATTTTTATTAACCAGTTTCTTATCCGTGATAAAAAATGTCCTGAATTCGACACTATCACCGACCAGAACTCCGGTCACCCATTGAAGACTTGTAAAAAGGCGGGATACTACCAAACAGCTACGTCGGTTGTAAAATCGCGGATTTATTGCTTTTATGAGCTTTTTTCAGGCACTTCAGTAATATGTACAGTTAGACACAAAATTAAAGATGTCTTTAAGAATTTGGACAAAGTTCATAGGAGCTTAGCAAAATGGCCATCCAAATTATCAACGTTTTTGGCAGACTTTTCTTAGTTTTGTAGGACAATCAATTTCAGTGGTATGATGTGAAAGTTAGAACTAATTTAAATATTTTCCTGATTTTTAAGAATTTTTTTCGATGAGGGTGTTTAGTAATATCTTTCATGCAACGCATGAACAAAATTTAATTTCGCATAAAAAAATTACTCAACACCATCGACGAAAATCGTTCTTGAAAATCAGGAAAATATTTCAGCTAGTTCTAACTTGCATATAATTATACTGTTTGGTCTACCAAACTGAGTCCTCAGAAATTTCATACAAAATCTGCCGAAGAAGTTGAAAGTTTAGATGACCGTTTTACTCTCCTGAGCTTTGTGAAAATTTTAAAAGACATTTCAAATGGTTTCTGTTATACAATTAAATGGAAATTAATTCCACTACTAGTTATTGTTGACTAAAAAATCGAAATAAAATACTCATATTTAGAAAGAATTTCCATATTTCAAAGTATAAATCCAAAAAAAAAGATTTCATTTTTTTTTCATTTTTCAAAACTGACGTATGTATATGACTAATAAAACCATGAAAGAGCTCCGAATTTTTTTATATTCATAAAAGGCATGAGTTTCAGCTGAACGTAATATTGTGTATTGCCCAAGGCGAATAAATTTACAGGTGACTTTTTCCCACCATATGACTTCTTCTTCTTCCTTGAAAATCCAATCGTAGCTGTCAAATTTCTTATGTTGTTGCTTTGTCTGACATTTTTAGGCACAAGGAGTGTGTGCGTGCGTGTAGATCTGAATTCGCTCGAACACACCTGTAATGAATTCGCCTTGGTATTGCATGTACAACTTGTAGATATGAGAGCAACGCAAATTGATATATGGTAATAGCAGGGCGAATTCGGCAATATTCGCTGTGCGTTGAAGATCTTTAAAAATACTGAATCACTTTCGAAGTTGTTAAATTTAAACTTGACATTTGCTTTGCAAGTGCCGTTCGGAGTCGGCAAAAAACTGTAGGTCCTGCCAACTTGTAGGAAAACTCAAAAGCAACACACCACAAGTTGGAAAGAGAAGCACGGCTAAAAATCTCGTTAGAGGTTATGATAATAAAATAATTACACATTCATATTTATTTTTTATTTATGTGACAAAAGCTTATTTAATTAAATTCAATAATGTGCTCAGAGGGTTAATAAAATATGCCCGAAAAGCTTCATAACTAACACATCAGCAACACTAATAAGGCAGTTTATGTGAAGACCAGACATGTTATACCTTTCAAAATCATACTTTTTTATGTTTTAACTTGAATTTTTTTAAATTCACATATTTCTTACACGCGAATAAGCTTTTTCCACTAATTTTATGTTATAGATTATTATAATATGTAATGTAATTTTTTTTCAAATTCTTCTAACGTGAAAGGAACTTGAAAACTTTTAGTACTATTTAGGGGAGTAAATTAGCATTTTTCCAAAAACTGATTCGTACTGAATTAGCGGAATTAACTCTCCAAAAGAATCAAATCAACTGAATGGCCATTCTGAATTAAAGAGCTTTTCTTCGTAATTCTATTTTGAATTCTTGTTGAATTGACACTTGGTGGATTTATAAATCATGATTTCTGTAAAGAATTGCTGAATGCGTAAATTGAAGTTAAATTCTTCAACGATGAAAAGAATTTCAAGTACTGAATGAAGAAAAACTATGATTTCAAAGAGCAAAAGATTTAATTCTTTAACAGCTCTGCTCTAGGGACATTACTTCATTTACTGTCGAAAATGGCACATATAGATTCAAACGACTACCCTACGGATTAAAAATAGCACCAAATTCATTCAAGAATGATGACCCTAGCATTCGCAGGTCTCAAACCATCTCAAGCATTTCTCTATATGGATGATTTAGTTGTATTAGGATGTTCTGAAACCCATATGCTGAAAAATTTAAGAGATGTGCTCTCCACTTGTCGAAAATACAACCTAAAATTACATCCAGAAAAATGCCTATTTTTCAGCTAAGAAGTAACTTATTTAGGACATAAATGCACAAACAAGGGAATATTACCCGACCCGAGCAAATTTGAAACAGTTCAAAACTACCCAACACCAAAAACAGCGGATGAAGTTAAGAGATTCGTAGCTTTCTGCAACTATTACAGAAGATTCGTACCGAATTTCGCAGAACACTCACGAAAATTAACTAGACTTTGCAAAAAGAATGTTTCCTTCGAATGGACAGAAGAATGTCAAAAAGCTTTTGTCTACGTAAAGGAAGCATTAATTAGTCCAAAACTTTTGCAATACCCAGATTTCGACAAAAAATTCTGCATAACAACAGACGCTAGTGGGTACGCTTGTGGGGCAGTCCTTAGCCAAGAACATGATGGCAAACAGTTACCAATTGCTTACGCTTCTAGGTCCTTCACAAAAGGTGAAACCAACAAAGCCACAATAGAAAAAGAACTGGCCGCAATCCATTGGGCCATAACCTTCTTCAGACCATATATTTATGGCAGAAAATTTCTAGTTAAACCTGACCATCGTCCTTTAACATACCTATTCTCGATGAAGAATCCTTCATCTAAGCTGACACGAGTAAGACTCGATTTAGAAGAGTACGATTTTGAAGTGGAGTATATAGCCGGTAAAGAAAATCATATCGCGGATGCATTATCCCGCATAACTGTTAAAAATTTAAAAGATATGTCAGTGGAAGCAAGCAAAATATTTAAAATAACAAGATCAGCAGCTAAAAAGAGCAGAGATAAAACTGAAATTAAAGAAAGTCACAAAGAGAACCCAAAAATTTACGAAGCGCTAAATAAATTTGAAGTAAAAAGACATGTCGAGCTCGTTTTCAATCCTCCGAAATTATATTTCAAAAAAGGAAAGAAAATTTGTAGCAATTTTTATACAAGCAACCTAATTGTTGAGGATAAGATTGACTTAGGACAATTCTTTACCAGGCTCGAACGAGAAGCCGGCAATTTAGGACTTGTACAAATACAGTTGTCCTTAGGGGACAAATTGTTTAAAAGAAATTATACTGCAGTAGGCAAATTTATAGAAATGGGTAATAAAGTTCTCAAAACGCTAAGTTATATAAAGTTGAATTAAATAAGAGGTGAGCAAGACAAAGGGGCAAAGCCAAGGATAAATTTTCATACAGTCCACGGTTAAAATGATAATAGGGGTGCGTGTAAAATGAAGTGTATGTATATATATGTATATGTATATATATATGTACATAGTGTGACAAGTAAATTGTGTATTGTGCGATATACATATGTGGTGCAAATAAAATTAAGCATATACATACATGCTATGTATAGCGGGACATTTGCAAGAGCATGTTTCGTTTTGTTTTTTAAGTGCGCAAGTGAATAGTGTTTGGGGCTATATGTATATGTACAATATACATTATACATAGTGGTGCGTGTAGAAGGAAACATATATATGTATGTGTATTGCTGTATACAGGGGCTTTTGAGCAGGCATGTCTTGTTTGGTTTTTTTGCGGGCAAGGGAATAGTGTTTGGGCTATATATGTATGTACATAGATACATAGTTACGTGGTGCGTGAAGAAAAAAAGGTATAAATATACATATATGTGGCAAGGCGATTGTGTGGGCATGTCATATTTTTGGTTTTTATGCAAAGGTAGATAGTGGTTGGTGCTATATGTACATAATTATGCGGTGCGTGCAAAATAAAGTATACACTTACAGTACATACATACATATATATATATATGTTTATGGCGCTTGTGCCGGCATGCCTGGTTTGGTTTTTTTTATATAAGTGCGCAAGTAGATATTACGCATCGCGAAAATCTCTGTGCAATGCCTGAATACATATCCATATAAGTCTGGCAAGTGGGCATGCGTGTGTATATATTTAAATATGTACATATAGAAGAGTGCTAGTAAATATGTTGTAGAGTGCCAGTCGGTATACAAGAGAAATTGACCAGAATTAGATATGAAAAATTAAAGCGGGAAACAGAATCGGTCCGCCAATACGTCAGTTGCGTGACGTGCGTCAATTTTAGAGCAAATTCTATTTTGACGCATCCGTCGTATCTGGCGTTACTCATACAAACACCCGCAGTCTACTTTGCTGTAAGTTATTTCGACGTACTGACGGTCTGATTCTGCTTAAGGGTAGTTTGGTGCATAGTACATAAAAGAAAAAGGAGGAAAAAGAATGGTGCAATGAAAAAATGTGTGCGAGAAGTGGGCTAATGTGTGCAAAGAGTGGGATTGTTTTTAACGCCAGAAGTTATATACGTGACAAATCCCGGGAAAATTATGGAAATTCTGCACAAATATCATGACGATCCTATTAGTGGTGGCCACCCAGGAATAAATCGCATGACAGATAAAATCAAGGAGAGGTATAGCTGGCTGAATATGAAAAACGACATAAGAAAACACATAAAAAACTGCATCCACTGCAAGAAAAATAAGACCAATAAGCATATAAAAGAACCAATGACAATAACGGAGACACCTCCGAAGGCATTTGATATTGTACAAATCGATACAGTCGGACCATTACCGAAAACAATAAATGGAAACGAATATGCAGTTACCATCATATGTGATCTAACCAAATACTTGGTAGCGATCCCAGTTTCAAACAAAGACGCAGCAACAGTCGCTAAAGCCGTGTTCGAAAACGTCATTTTGATTTATGGACGCATGAATACAATAATGACAGACATGGGCACAGAATACAAAAACAACTTATTCAAAGAACTGTGTAAATTATTAAAAACTGAACATAAAACTTCAACACCGTATCATCACCAATCCCTGGGTACTGTAGAACGCAGTCACCGGACATTCAATGAATATATACGTTCATACATATCCAGTGACAAATACGATTGGGATGAATACCGCAGGTATTTCACGTATTGTTACAATACGACGCCATCGACCACACATAAATATTGTCCATTTGAATTAATATTTGCGAAAAACCCACCGAATTATGAATTTTTAAAAGAAAATAAAATCAGCCCATTATACAACCACGAAGCTTATGGCAAAGAAGTAAAGTATAGGCTTCAAACAGCACAACAGAGAGCTAGGAAATTAGTCCAAGAGGCTAAAGAAAAATAAAAATTAAATTATGATAAAAGTAGGTATAGTAAGGAAATAAACATAGGAGATTTAGTATTAGTTAGAGAAGAGGCCTCCCATAAGTTAGAAAATAGATATAAAGGATACTACAAAGTTAAAAATATCGATGAGAACAACAATTTTACTTTAATACCGCATAGCATAGGAAATAGCAATAAAAACACTAAAGAAATTATAATTCATAAGACTTAAAGCAATGTAACTACACTAATAATAACAAAAAAAAAAAAAACACAACCAAACAATTAACACTCATCTATCCATTTTGATAAACAGTCACACAAACAAAATACAACATATCATGTCCAAAATACACAAAAAAAAAAAAATTTAAACCAGTCTGTACAATAAATACACAGGTGAAACGAATGTAAACAAAATAAAGTAAGAAAACCTTTTTCCGACTGCATAACAATAAACGATAAGCTAAGTGGGTCAAACATTTTATTAGCTAATAATTAACTGTTACTCAATAAGTCATTGAATAGAATACTCATACATTAACCAAAATGTATGAGCATTCTTTTAAAGAGAGGAGGTGTAGCATGACAGCTAAGCAAAATAAAATGTCCACAGTTCAATATACTTTTGGCAATAACTAGGCCAAAGTATTCAAAGTATTTAGAAATGTAAGTTTGTAAATTAGATTACTCATAAGGTAGATTGTAAGCATATAAAAGACGGCGATAAGCCGAAATAAAGTCATTCTTGGTCTAAGACGCAATCTTATTGTTTTACTTATTCCTTGAATCTAATCGTGCATTTTAATGCTCGGAACAAGGCGGCTGAGGAGCTAAGATAGTACCTAACCTCCTTTAAACTTTACAATCCTTTAAATTATAATACCGAATAACCTTTTCCTGTGCCTAAAAATAGTGGTATACTTTCACTGTCCCGTATGAACACATGGTTTTTGAATAGTGTATTATCCCACAATATTAATAGCAAAAAAAATTTTATATAAAGTAATATGGTTCTTTCAATTACGATTTGAAACTAGATAATGTCGCACTATTTGTCCCGGATGAACCATGGAATGCGCCAAAAGAAAAATCTAGAATATCGCCCAAAAAAGTAGAAAATTCTGTGGTCACATTTTCTGCCGTCCATATCATCAGAGCGGGAAGTCAATATGTCTTTCTTTACTTTCTCCTTCCTTCTTTCATTTAATTTTACTTAATTTTACTGTTTCCATTCTTATTGTTCCTTTCATTCCTTTCCCTTCCTTTACTTAACATTCCTTTCTTTAATTTCCTTTCCTTTATTTTCTTTTCCTCTCTTTTCGTTTCTCTTTCTTTCTTTTCTTCTAATTTAATTTTCTTTCCTTTCCCTACCTTTCATTTCCTCTTCTTTTCTTTTCTTTTTTTTTGTTGTTTACTTGCCTTTACATTCCTTTGCTTTTCTTTCCATTCCACACTTTCCTATCTATTCTTTTTTCCTTTCCTTTCTTCTCATTTCCTTTCCTTTCCCTACCTTTATTTTCCTTTAATTTTCTTTACCCTCCTTTCCTTTCTCTTATTTTCTTTCCTTTCATTTCCTTTTCTTTCCCTTCCTTTATACTTTTATTTATTTTATTTTGTACTATTTCCTTTCCTTTCATTTCCAAAAGATTCCTTTCTTTACTTGCAATCATCTGAATTCGACTGTTCGCGTCGCGTTGCGTTTTATAAAATCATCCTATTAATATTTCTTCAAGAAATATATGCCAATTGATATTTTTCTTGCAGAAACCTGTGTTGCCGTATTCGTATTTCACGAAAAAATAGTAGTAGAGTTTCGTAGCAATTTACTTGTGAACTACGTACCACCTCAAGAAAAATTTTACAAGAAATTTACTTGAGCATTTCTTAACATTACGGAGGAGGAGAAACGCGCCCTCATAAGAGAAGTAAAAGATTGGCCCAGGATCTGGGACACTACAGATCCATTGCATTCAAATAAAAATGCAGTGGATCAGGCCTGGGCCAATCTAAGTGTGTTACTTGGGAAAGAAGGTAAGTAAATAAAATTTTTTGCATGCGTACGTATGTATTTTAATTGAAAACTCCTAAATCACGTCCAAAAATAACTGGAGGAGATGCGTTTTATGATCGAATTTTATTAGTTTACGTTAACATTTTTGAATACAATTTGGAATCGGTTTTTGAATAATTTTTGAAATCAGTTTTTGAATACTTTTTAAATTATATATTATACGTATTTTATAAAGTTTTATGATTATAATTAAATTTTTTTTTTTTGGGGTCATGTGCAGAAATTCATGCATGGCAGGCCAGTCTCCGGAGCCTTTCAGCAATTCCGGACTTTCGAAGGCGATAGACATCACAAATTCGGCAGTCCCGTTGGAACTGCTGCTAAACCCCTCGTACTACCACTTACCTTCGTTTCAATCGAATTAGACTACACCTTTTCCATATTGAAATCAGAAAACTTCAATCGTATTTATAATATAGAATAAGCAATTGAATTTCCGAAAACTAAAATTAGATTTCAGAATAAGTAATTGAAATTCAGAATTTGTAAATTGGATTTCAGAAATAGACAGTTCGATTTCGGAAGGCATGAATTAGATTTCAGATACCAATTTATACCGCAAAGATAGAAAATAATTTTAAAGATCGAGAAAATAAGACATATGTACCTACATAATCAAGTATTAGCATGGCAAAACCCGTTTGAAATATATTTGCTGAAATCCATTTGACGATTTCAGATTTCTAATGCAGACATTATGGGCCGGTTCCACCAACGCGTCTAAAGCTACATTTACACTGCACCAAATGCGTCACTTTTGGCCAAGTTTTTTCGAGACCGTTCATCCGCAGATTGAATTTAATCGCCAAATTAGGTCAAATTAAATTAAATTCGTCTAATTTGGCAAACAAATTCATTCTGCGGACAAAAATTCTCGAAATAACTTCGCCAAAAGCGACGCATTTGGTGCAGTGTAAATGTACCTTAGGCTAAAACTAAATTTTGACTTAAGTTAGCCCAGATTTGGGGCTAACTTACTTTTGGGTTTTACCAAATGAGCGACTTGAATAACACAGGCCGACAAGAAATTTGACCATAAACCAGACCATACTTTCCTAAAGGTTTTCGATGCGCTGAATTCAAATCTGGACGCAGAATTGCTCTATCACGTCAGGATTTTGAGATATCCTAACCTAAAAGTGCAAAAACACCGTTTTTGCCTATTTTTGAAGTTATATATATACGACAGATTTGTTTTGGTGATTAAATTCAATCTGCGGATGAACGGTCTCGAAAAAACTTGGCCCAAAGTGACGCATTTGGTGCAGATTTGAATTCAGCACATCGAAAATCTTCAGGAAAGTATGGTCTGGTTTATGGTCAAAAATTTTGGTCTCATTTTGTCGGCCTGTGTAATTTTGAACACAACAACCCAGTCAGTTGTTTTGTACATGGTCGTATTTTTTCTTACGTTTTCACGCATCGCACGCAATCCAAAATGGCGTCTTTTGAAAGGAAGTCTTATCTTTACGAATGTTAGAAAGAGACACATAAACAACAGCTGCCCGATTCTAAAAAAAATCGGCTTAACTAAGTTGAGGCCGGTTGGTGAAACCGGCCCTATGAAATCCAGTTGAATATTCTCAAATCGAATTTGAATTTTCTGAAATAAAATTACTTATTCTGATATCTAAATGACCAATTCTGAAATCCGACTACCCATCCTGAAATTCATTAATGCTTCCTGAAATACAATTCGAGTTTTTTGATTTCAATCTGGAAAAGGTGTAGAAAATGATTACAAGTTTTGATCATCAAGTGAAATAAAATAAAAGACTTAAATGCAGAATACTCGTAGCTCCAACTCCCAAAATAAAAATGGCCGATACATATTATTACGATGAGCACAAATACATATGCATATAATTTTTGGGGCAAACAACAAAAACATGAGTTATTAATGGTCCAAATTCATTTAAAGAATTTTTTATAATCACAATTTCTCACTCTGGGGGTCAGGGACTGATGCGCTCCCCTAGGTGGTAGCAGGCTAGGTTGTTGTAACGAGGTGTAGCCCTGCCTAAATGTCCGACAGGGTCACCCCGAGTGTATTGCTCTTGGCCGGGTCGATATAAGAAAACGGCCCGGGTCGTTTCGGCACGATGGGTACAGCAGAAGTAAATAGTGGTATCGTTCTCGCAGAACCGGCAATACAAGAAACTAGCCGTGTAGGCCATGTAAGTCATTTAGCGTTACCCAGGGTGCACCAACGGGGAGGCGACCTACTCTTACACCGTAGCAGGCTAGGTCGCGATCGTCGTCGCAGTCCTAACGGCATACGTTAGGAGACGAGTTGGAATCAGTAGGCGTTGATGCCTGCACAGCTCGACAACATAACGCAATTAACAGTCCAGAGATTTCTGTTTGCGAGCTCTGATCGATGGTACCTTTGACACATATATTATTTGCCGACAAACAATGCAAATAGTGTGAGGTACCAAGAGCTGATGGCATTGACTCAAATTTGTGCCAGTACCGGATGAATTGGAGGAGGGTAGGGACTGTAGGCTAGCAATGCTCAAATCAAATGGATGTACTATATGTAAAAGGGCATGCAAAGAGAGTAGACGCGTTTTTGTTTTCGCTGTAATAAAAAGTTTATATTTACTGAGATACGTCACCTTAATTTTTTAAAACAAGCGGGAGTTCTTCGTAAAGTATTTTTATAAACAGTGTGTGGAGATCTTTTTTTGCCTAATCTTATTTTGATTGATTTTAATAAAACATTAAGTAATTGTTAATATACCTAATGGCTACTGCGCAAAGGCCAAAAAAGATAACAAACAGCCACCCCGCAGCCCACTACCTCGTTTGCAAAGGCTTCAACTATGGAGAGCCCGCCACCGGTTTCTAGTGAGATCTCGCGCCTAGAAGCGAAATTGATTACATGGAAAGAGAGCATCAAAGAGAACTTCGTAGAGCTGATGAAGGAGTGCCCAAGGGAGTCTGAGCAGCGGTTATTGCAGAAATTTGGTGAGTTGGCGGCAGAATTGGCAAATTTTCAAAGTGCTTATAACAAAATTGAGACGAGGGTTGATTTGGCTGGGAAAGAATGCAGGCAGCTCCGATCGGATGTCAATATCTTGAAAAACCAACTAAGCGAATGTCAAAATAATGCAGTGATGTCTGATTTGTTGGTAAGTGGAGTTCCCCAAGCGGATGACGAGGACTTGCCTAAAATTTTCAACAGCATATGTAGCACTGTTGAAATAAGTGCGCCATCAATTCGCTGTGCTTTTCGCATACCCAATTATATTATAAAATTGAGCTCGCCCACTAACCGCTCTTCGCTCTTAAGAGCTATTGCACACTTCTGCAAATCTAATAAAAGGCCATTGACGCTCAAAGATATTGGGCTTGATGAAGATAATGCAGATAAAAACAAAAATATATATGTTCATGAGTGCTTAATGAAGACCAATCGCGAGATATTACAGCATGCACTACAACTAAAAAGCAGAATCGGCTCGCTGCTGTATTCTCAATACGTGGGTGTGTGCATGAGCGTGGTAATGAACAAAGCAAATCGCAAAAAATTTGTGACAAAGAGAGCACTGACCAAATTGCAGCCATCAGCACATGAAGAGAAATGTACAGATGATATTATTATATTATTACACGTTCTTACCTTATTTTAGTTTCCCCTTTACTTTACTTATGTCTCTAAACTTGTTCTTATTCTCTTCTAAATTGTACACTTTTCTCTGCTGCTTTCTTAAAATCATCCTACTTGTTTGTTTTGGTTGTGGATAGAGTAAGTAAAGATTGTGCTGACAGTGGGCATGTTAGGTTTATTTTGAAACAAATTTCAGAAAAGCATACTTTTAATATGTGTCATTTGAATAGTCGTAGTCTTACGGTTGAGAAATTAGATTATATTTCTTATGTTTTCCTTGAGCAAAATATTGATTTAATATGCATCACTGAGACTTGGTTCAAGTTAAATGGCGATGATAATTCATATGATAAATGATTATGTATTGCTAAGCAATGGCAGAAACGGCAATATTCGTCGTGGTGGAGTTGCAATATATTGCAAAGATGTTTTAAACCCAAAAATAGTTTACCGTTCAGAGGAGGCAAGCGAGGTTGAGTTTATTTTTGCTGAAATAGGCGACGCACGCCAAAATGCTTCGTGGCGTGTGTTTATAATCCTAGTCGGTCGAATGATTTAGCATACTTATTTCAAAAAATTTCAGAATTTTCAATTAAATATGAACACGTCATCATCTGCGGAGATTTGAATATTGATATTCTCATTAATGCTTCCCGTAGTAAAAATGTTGTACGTAATTTTCAGGCCCTTGATTTGAATGTTGTTAACAAATATGCAACACGCTTTGCCCCGAACAGTAAGCCTAGTTTGCTAGATTTGATCTGCGTCAACAGTACTTGTTTGATTAATAAAATTGACCAACTTCCCATGGAAGGTATTCCTGATCATGAAATGCTCTTCCTTTCCTATGATTTAAAATTAAATAAAAAAGAGCACGGGTTGGAGATAACGTACAATGGAATAGACTTGGAAGCACTAAATTCAGAGGCTTCTCGTCTGGACTGGATGGGATGTTTTTCCTTTTCCATGCTAGATGAAAAATTAGAATATTTCAATAGTTTTGTAAAATACCTATTTAATAAGTTTGTCCCTCTTAAAACTATAAAAATTCAGGGTCATAAAAAACCATGGTTTAATACTAATATTTTAAAGCTTGTAAAGAAGCGGGAGAAAGCATACAAGGAATGGAAGAAATCGAAAGATAAAAAACGCTGGAAAGCTTACCGCCTTTTGAGTAATCAGGCTACCCTTTGTATTAGAAAGGCCAAGGTCGCATATCTAAACAAAAAATTTAACAACAATTTGCCTTCAAAAATTTTATGGAAAAATCTTCGATCTTTGGGAGTAACTAAAAGCGATAAAGTTAAATGTAACTTTAACGCCAATGCTATGAACCGGCACTTTTTGAGAAATAGCACAAACGATGGCCCCATTAATAGTATCGACAGTTCGATAACCAGTGTAGAAAATAAAGCAAATGTTAGTGATTTTGATTTCTCAACGGTTACGGAAGGTGATGTGCTGAATGCTTTTTTTGCTATTAAATCAAATGCCATTGGAATCGATAAAATCAGCATTCGATTGATCAAACTTTTCCACCCTTTTGTCACTTCTCTGCTTACTCACATTTTAAAGTTTTCAATTACAAGCTGTGGATTTCCTAGCCAGTGGAAATTGGCCAACGTTATCCCTGTCCCCAAGAAGAAGACACCAAGTTCCTACAATGAGTTCAGACTAGGGATTCCTATTTCCGGGATTTCTACCCTCTCGGGATTTTCGGGATTTGAAAGTTCAATCCCGGGATCCCGGGATTGTCCCGAATTTTTTTTTTTTTGCTAAATATGGCACCCCATATGAAAAAAAAATACAATAAAACAAAGTAAAATAAAATAAAATAAAATAATATAATATAAAATAAAATAATATAAAATAAAATAAAATAAACAAAATTATATTTTATAAAAAAAAATAAAATAAAATAATATAAAATAAAATAAAATAGAATAAAATAAAATAAAATAATATAAAATACAATAAAATAAAGTAAAATAAAACACAATAAAATAATATAAAATAAAATACAATAAAATAAAATAAAATAAAATAAAATAAAATATAAAATAAAATAAAATACAATAAAATAAAATAATATAATATAAAATAAAATAAAATAAATAATATAAAATAAAATAAATTAATATAATATAATATAAAATAAAATAAAATAAAATAAAATAAAGTAAAATAAGATAAAATAAAATAAAATACAATAAAATGAAATAAATAAAATAAAATAATATAAAATAAAATAAAATAATATAAAATAAAATAAATAAAATAAAATAAATAAAATAAAATAAAAATTCTTAAGCGATAGTGGCGAAAACTACGTTCATAGTTATGTTTTTATTGATATAAGTATACCGAAAAGATCAGGATGACGAGATGAGTTGATTTAGCCATGTCCGTCTGTCTGTCTGCCTGTTTGCACGCAAACTAGTCCCTCAGTTTTTGAGATATTTGGCTGAAATTTTGTATGCGGCCACCATTTTTCAATATAGGAATCAGTTGTCGGAACCAGCAAGATCGGACCGATATTACATATAGCTCCCATACAATCGATTGTTCCGATAAACATATTTTGGGCTATAACTCATGTAATTAAAGAGGTAGGAACGTGAAATTTTGTAAGTATTGCTATTTTTATATGTGAAATATCGATGTTGAAAATCATTGAGATGGGATAATATTATATAGGTAGCAACGGTATTGCTATTTTTATATGTGAAATATCGATGCTGAAAATCATCGAGATGGGATATATATTTCACATAGCCCCCATACAATCGATTGTTCCGATAAACGGATTTTGGGCTATATCTCCTGTAATTAAAAAGGTAGGAACGTGAAGGTTTGGAGGTATCGCTATTTTTATATTCGAAATATCGATGTTGAAAATTATCGAGATGGGATAAATATTTCACATAGCCCCCATACAATCGATTGTTCCGATAAACGGATTTTGGGCTATAACTCCTGTAATATGCATCACTGAGACTTGGTTCAAGTTAAATGGCGATGATAATTCATATGATAAATGATTATGTATTGCTAAGCAATGACAGAAACGGCAATATTCTTCGTGGTGGAGTTGCAATATATTGCAAAGATGTTTTAAACCCAAAAATAGTTTACCGTTCCTAGTCGGTCGAATGATTTAGCATACTTATTTCAATTAAATATGAACACGTCATCATCTGCGGAGATTTGAATATTGATATTCTCATTAATGCTTCCCGTAGCAAAAATGTTGTACGTAATTTTCAGGCCCTTGATTTGAATGTTGTTAACAAATATGCAACACGCTTTGCCCCGAACAGTAAGCCTAGTTTGCTAGATTTGATCTGCGTCAACAGTACTTGTTTGATTAATAAAATTGACCAACTTCCCATGGAAGGTATTCCTGATCATGAAATGCTCTTCCTTTCCTATGATTTAAAATTAAATAAAAAAGAGCACGGGTTGGGGATAACGTACAATGGAATAGACTTGGAAGCACTAAATTCAGAGGCTTCTCGTCTGGACTGGATGGGATGTTTTTCCTTTTCCATGCTAGATGAAAAATTAGAATATTTCAATAGTTTTGTAAAATACCTATTTAATAAGTTTGTCCCTCTTAAAACTATAAAAATTCAGGGTCATAAAAAACCATGGTTTAATACTAATATTTTAAAGCTTGTAAAGAAGCGGGAGAAAGCATACAAGGAATGGAAGAAATCGAAAGATAAAAAACGTTGGAAAGCTTACCGCCTTTTGAGTAATCAGGCTACCCTTTGTATTAGAAAGGCCAAGGTCGCATATCTAAACAAAAAATTTAACAACAATTTGCCTTCAAAAATTTTATGGAAAAATCTTCGATCTTTGGGAGTAACTAAAAGCGATAAAGTTAAATGTAACTTTGACGCCAATGCTATGAACCGGCACTTTTTGAGAAATAGCACAAACGATGGCCCCATTAATAGTATCGACAGTTCGGTAACCAGTGTAGAAAATAAAGCAAATGTTAGTGATTTTGATTTCTCAACGGTTACGGAAGGTGATGTGCTGAATGCTTTTTTTGCTATTAAATCAAATGCCATTGGAATCGATAAAATCAGCATTCGATTGATCAAACTTTTCCACCCTTTTGTCACTTCTCTGCTTACTCACATTTTAAATTTTTCAATTACAAGCTGTGGATTTCCTAGCCAGTGGAAATTGGCCAACGTTATCCCTGTCCCCAAGAAGAAGACACCAAGTTCCTACAATGAGTTCAGACTAGGGATTCCTATTTCCAGGATTTCTACCCTCTCGGGATTTTCGGGATTTGAAAGTTCAATCCCGGGATCCCGGGATTGTCCCGAATTTTTTTTTTTTTTTGTTAAATATTGCACCCCATATGAAAAAAAAATGCAATAAAACAAACTAAAATAAAATAAAATAATATAATATAAAATAAAATAATATAAAATAAAATAAACAAAAGTATATTTTATAAAAAAAAATAAAAAAAATAATATAAAATAAAATAAAATAGAATAAAATAAAATAAAATAATATAAAATACAATAAAATAAAATAAAATAAAACACAATAAAATAATATAAAATAAAATACAATAAAATAAAATAAAATAAAATAATATAAAATAAAATAAAATAAATAAAATAAATAAAATAATATAAAATAAAATAAAATAATATAATATAATATAAAATAAAATAAAGTAAAATAAGATAAAATAAAATAAAATACAATAAAATAAAATAAATAAAATAAAATAAAATAAAATAAAATAAAATAAAATAAAATAAAATAAAATAAAATAAAATAAAATAAAATAAAATAAAATAAAATAAAATAATATAAAATAAAATAAAATAAAATAAAATAAAATAAAATAAAATAAAATATAAAATAAAATAAAATACAATAAAATAAAATAAAATAAAATAATATAAAATAAAATAAAATAAATAAAATAAATAAAATAATATAAAATAAAATAAAATAATATAATATAATATAAAATAAAATAAAGTAAAATAAGATAAAATAAAATAAAATACAATAAAATAAAATAAATAAAATAAAATAAAATAAAATAAAATAAAATAAAATAAAATAAAATAAAATAAAATAATATAAAATAAAATAAAATAAAATAAAATAATATAAAATAAAATAAAATAAAAATTCTTAAGCGATAGTGGCGAAAACTACGTTCATAGTTATGTTTTTATTGATATAAGTATACCGAAAAGATCAGGATGACGAGATGAGTTGATTTAGCCATGTCCGTCTGTCTGTCTGTCTGTTTGCACGCAAACTAGTCCCTCAGTTTTTGAGATATTTGGCTGAAATTTTGTATGCGGCCACCATTTTTCAATATAGGAATCAGTTGTCGGAACCAGCAAGATCGGACCGATATTACATATAGCTCCCATACAATCGATTGTTCCGATAAACATATTTTGGGCTATAACTCCTGTAATTAAAGAGGTATTAGGTCGCTTTCGTCGTTCTTGTGCCCGAATTTTTGCATTCGATTTTGAACCAACTTCCTGTTGTGATAGGGTCTTGAAATTTTCACCACAGTTCAGGTCGCGATGACAATGCAATATTATGGAAAACAAATTCCGATAGGTGGCGCGTGGGTCGCTATATTTTCAAAAATAGCATTTATGGTCCGATTTGGCTGAAATTCGGAACATGTATTACTACTATGAAAAGAAATATTTTCCTAAAAAAAAATTCCGTTAGGTGGAGCTGAGATCGGGGTAATAAAAACTGAAAATCCTAATTATGGACCGATTTAGCTGATATTTAGCGTGTGTATTGCTTAATCAATTTCCAAATGTTCAAAAAAAAATTGCACCCGCTAGGTGGCGCGTGAGTCGCTCTATTTACGAAATGCGAAGGTCTGTTTTCGGTGTCGATTAATTTGTTTTTCAACGAACTTCCCGTTGGAGTAGAATCTTGAAATTTTCATCGTCCTTTAGTTTTCTGGCCCCACGCAGTATAACAAAAAAATAAGTCCGATAGGTGGCGCACGGGTAGATATTTGAAAAGTTTCATTTCCAGAGATTTTGCTTTGGATTTGGAACTAACTTCCCATTGAGCTGGGGTTTTGAAATTTTCACCATCGTTCAGGTTTCGCTGACAATGCATTATACAAAAACAAAATCCAAAATATTTCTTTAATTGCAAAAGTCCCATTTATCGGCCTATCTTCCTTATTGCTATCTGAATATTTCGTACACATGCTATAATGCGCATGCTATAATGCGTTTTCAGCGCCATAAACAGCATCGAAATTTCGAATATTTCATCTGCATACATTTAGGCGCAGTCACTGTTGCACAAAGGAAAGATAATGTGCTTTATAATGCTTAAAAAAGATTAATTTTATTCTTGTAACCATAGACACACCGCGTAAAGCGTGTAAACGTAGAAAATTGCCGAATGCGTAAATGAACTGTCAAAATTTTATGGAACGAAGCAAGGCGAATTCCTACAGGTATGCTCGAGCGAATTCAGATCTACACGCACGCACACACTCCTTGTGCCTGTAAATGTCAGACAATGCAATTTGACAGCTAGCATTTGATTTTCAGGGAAGAAGAAGAAACCATATGGTGGGAGGATGCCACCTGTAAAGAATTCGCCTTGGAACGAAGTTTACACAAATTCGGTAAACTTCCGCGAGAAGTTTAGTGTGTAAACACCTCGAAAAATTACCCAATTCGATTACGCTGTTCGACATGCAGTTTTTCAAAGCAATCAATGCACACTAGATAAAAAAAATAGAAGAATATGCTAAAAAATGGGTCAAAAATTAATTTAATAAGAATTTCAAAATAAAAAGTATTCACATAAATTTATCTATATCGTTCATCTAACTGAGCTGTTAAATGTATATATTTACGCTTTTGTTAAGTTATATGGTTACATGAGTACCACTAATATGACACAGAATATCCAATTACAATCTTATAAATTTTCACAGACTCACAACTAAAAAGTATAAAATAAAAAATAGAATAAAAAATATTTTTAATTTAAAATGTTTTTAAAATGAACTAAAAACTGGAAAATAATTTCCCCTCTGCCTACATAGATTCTTCACCACGTAAAGCTTATCTGGAACATTTGTGAGTGGGAATTCTTATAGGTATTAAATAGTTTTTGGAGTTTGAAATGTATAAAAACATTTGGCGCTTGCTATATCGTTTTTTTAGAAAAGCTCATATCGGTAATAAGTTTGTTAGAAATTAATGCGAACCATCTTTAGCGTGCGCCAATGTTTTTATACATTTCAAACTCCAAAAACTATTTAACACCTATAAGAATTCCCACTCACAAATGTTCCAGATAAGCTTTACGTGGTGAAGAATCTATGTAGGCAGAGGGGAAATTATTTTCCAGTTTTTAGTTCATTTTAAAAACATTTTAAATTAAAAATATTTTTTATTCTATTTTTTATTATATGTGAAATATCGATGTTGAAAATCATTGAGATGGGATAATATTATATAGGTAGCAACGTGAAATTTTGGCGGTATTGCTATTTTTATATGTGAAATATCGATGCTGAAAATCATCGAGATGGGATAAATATTTCACATAGCCCCCATACAATCGATTGTTCCGATAAACGGATTTTGGGCTATATCTCCTGTAATTAAAGAGGTAGGAACGTGAAGGTTTGGAGGTATCGCTATTTTTATATTCGAAATATCGATGTTGAAAATTATCGAGATGGGATAAATATTTCACATAGCCCCCATACAATCGATTGTTCCGATAAACGGATTTTGGGCTATAACTCCTGTAATTAAAGAGGTAGGAACGTGAAGTTTTGGAGGTATCGCTATTTTTATATGTGAAATATCGATGTTTGAAAATCATCGAGAGGGGATAAATATTTCACATAGCCCCCATACAATCGATTGTTCCGATAAACGGATTTTGGTAGATAACTCCTGTAATTATATAAGTAGGAACGTGAAATTTCGTAACTATTGCTATTTTAGAATGTGGAATGTCGATGTTAAAATTCAATGAGATTGGACCAATATAACACATCGCCCCTATATAATCGATAGTTCCGTTAATTTCGGTATGAGCTTAAGTTAAATTCACACAGGTTGTGCTGGGATCAAACAGTGAAAATCGTGACGCTTATTGATGAAAGGTATTTAGTCTTCGGCATAGCCGAAGACAGCTTTCCTTGCTTGTTTTTAATTAAATTTTTTCCATTTGGTCTCCGACAATTCAGGTATGCATAGCAATAATAAAAATTTCATTGTAGATAAAAATAAAAAGAAGAGAAAAATTACTTTTTCTGAAGTTTGAAGTGTGATCTTAAAGAAATTATTGCATTAATAGTGTCATCTCTTAACCCGGACCTGAACTTGTTGCATATGTGTGCTTTCGAAAAAGATCGTTCTGCCTCAACACTTGTGGGTTGAACTGTTGACAAAAAGTCAAATGCTTTCTGAAGTTAATAGCCTTTGTTGCCCCCATTACAAAAAATATCAATTTCTTTCCCTAAACTTTTTTTAATTCATATTCGTTTCCATTGTAGGACATTTGGGAGCTACTACACCATTTTCACTTTATAATGAGAAACCTTCAATTGTACATGAGAAATTTTCATTTGAAAATCAGATTAGTCAATTTACAATAAGAAAGCTTCAGTTTAAAATGAGAAACCTTCATTTGAAAATAAGAATAGTCACTTTAAAATAAGAATATTTCAATTCAAAATAGGAAAACATCATTTTAAAATCAGAATAGTCACTTTAAAATAAGAATATTTCATTTAAAAATAAGAAACTATAAAATTAAAATCAGAAATTAGACAAATATTTGCCCCGTTTGTTCAATGTGTAATTATTCTCATTTTAAAACGAAAGTTTCTTATTTTCAAATGATGTTTTCCTATTTTGAATTAAAGTATTCTTATTTTAAAGTGACTATTCTGATTTTCAAATGAAAGTTTCTTATTTTAAACTGAAGCTTTCTTATTTTAAATTGACTATTCTGAATTTGAAATGAAATTTTCTTATTTTGAGTTGAAGTTTTCTCATTTCAAATTCATAAATCTCATTTTAAAATGATATTTTCTCATTTTCAACTGATAAATCTGATTTTAAATTGAGGGTTTCTTATTTTAATGTGAAAATGGTGTAGTCAAATCTTGATGCAACTTTTCTTTAAGAATTTCTTCTAACATAAAATTCATGGCAACATCGCACTTGAATAAGTCCATGTTGCGTTTACACACACAGCTTCAAAAGATATTTTTACGAGGTGAAGAACACGAGTAATTTCTTTAATAGTATAATACTCATTTTTATTTATTTTCGGTGAACCCGGGATTTAGGTCTAGTAATCCCGGGATTTTCGGGACTTGAAAAACAACGGGATCCCGGGATTGGAATCCCTAGTTCAGACCAATTAGCTTACTGCCCGCTGTGTCGAAGGTATATGAGAAGCTATTAGCAAATCAGATAACTGATCACGTAAATAAGAATAGTTTACTATCTGACGTTCAGTCGGGTTTTAGAAAAGGGCACAGTTGTCCTTCAGCTATGCTGAAGATCCTTGAAGACATACGGCCGGCATACGACAACAATGAACTTACAATATTGATTTTTCCTGAGCTTTTGATATGGTTGACCTTAATATACTTCTTTCTAAGCTCGAAAACAGCTTTATTTTAGTCCCTTTGCAATAAAGTTAATGCGCAGCTATCTCACCGAGCGATCTCAACGAGTTCAATGTGATAATCAAATCTCTAATTTTGAATTTATAACATCTGGTGTTCCTCAGCGATCCATCTTAGGACCAACTTTGTTTACGCTTTTTATAAATGATTTAGTTACTTATTGTCACTATGCCTCTGTACATATTTATGCAGACGATACGCAGTTATACATGCCTCGACCTATCAGGCTTTCTGAAGATTTATTTGCTAGGTAAACTGGGCATACTTGAATAAACTATATCTTAATGCCACTAAATCTAAGGCAATGGCAATATCAAGCGCACCAAATGATGTTGACAACTTTCCGGATATTATGCTCAATAAAATAATTTTTCACGATGTGATAACTAACCTAGGTTATAAAATCAACTCTATACTTATAAGTTGACTTGTGTTGATCATATAAACCTTGTGGCCAGCAAGATATATAATACCCTGCGTAACTTGTACCGGACTGCCTATTTGTTACCACAAGACGCTAAGCTGAAACTGATCAAAGCTCTACTAATACCTCAAATCTCTTACGGCGAACTTTTATACGGTAATCTAGATTCAAATTCTCTCAATAAGCTGTAACTGGCCTTAAACAATGTTGCCCGTTTCGTTTTTTCAAAAAATAAGTTTGATCATATATCTTCATATGCCATGCAGATTCTCGGATGCGATGTCTGTAATTTCCTAAAAATGAGAAATCTATATTTCTTGCATAAGCTAATACATTCTCAAAATCCTCCATATTTATTTAAAAATCTAAAATTCTGTCAGTGCCGAATTTTAAATACACGACTTCGTGGAACTCACTTCCGTACACAACGAAAGCTATTAGTAAAGCAGGGTGTTTTGAGCAAGCAGTTTTATCCTTTTTCAACCCTTAACTATCTTTTTAAATTTCATATTTCTAGTTTTTTTTTCTAATTATATATTATCTACCTTTTTATATTTTATATGATTTATCCGATTTAAAAATGTTTAAACTGTTACCCCCTTTTCATACAAATTATTAAAGGTTTATAAGCATTTTTAAAATTACTTTTTCAAAAAATACCAATTGTAAGAGCTTAATAAATCTATTTTATTTTTTATGAAAAAGACCTTTAATGTATAAGTCTCTTTTTGTTTTAATTTTGTATATATAAATTTTATGATATAACTTATTTTTGATAATTTCTGTTAATCTATTGATGTACAATATAAACGACTAAGTCTTGCATGTACAAACAATTTTAAATAAATTACTAAATTACTAAAATTACTTGGCAGAAAGTAGTTATGAGCCGCTGTATGAGATGTTGGCGCATTGAGGCGTGTAGCCAGTGCCTCCGCATACAGCAATAAGCTGATAGGTCACACAATAGATCGTACTAATGGTCGCGGTGTAATAGGGCCTTATTATAATAATAATAATACAGCCAGGAGCACACGTGGCTTACTAGGCAATAGATGCATTGCAAGTCGTAGAGACTAAGTTAACCGTTTAGAATACCCGTTTGGAATGCAAAACAGTCTATACGTACAGACATACATACATATGTACATAGTTTGAATTTTATTTATATATATTATTTTCTTTTTACAGAATCCAAAGCATGCTAAGCCATCTACTTCGTCACCATCTGCTGAGAGATGGGGGCAGTTTAACCATATTTTGAAAAAGCAAGAGGAGTTTATGTACGCAAGGAAGAAATCTCTATACGCCCAGGCGTTATCCACTTTTGACTGGCTACTAAATAAGCTGCCACGTGCTGTTGGAGATGACATGTGTCTCCACATAAACAGCTTGCTGTTGCAAAAAGTCGAGGAGCACAAAACCGGTTAGGTCGTGGATACTTATTTAGAAGCATAAAGTTCATATTTATTTAAATTCATATTCCATTTTCTTTTTATTAAATTATAGCGAATTCAATACAGAAACTACGTAAAAATGTTCTTAAAAATTGGCTCAAACTTCAGGGGAATTTTTCAAAATTTGGAAAACGACCATCAAAATTTTCAACTTTTTTGGCAGAATTTCTAGCGAATTCTGAGTACACAGTTTTGTACGCCAATAAATTTCACTAAATTTTTGTGCATGTTAGAAGCAGCTCAAAATTTTCCCTGATTTTTAAGATTTTTTTTTCGTCACGTACGTGTGCAACACCATCGACCTGCGGCAATTTGCAAAGATCTCAATTTTTTTTATTTTATCCATACTAATCAAAGATAATCATTAAAGCTTGAACAAAATTTTTTGAATTAAAACTAACTATTAAAATTAAATTTAATTATTGAAAATAAATAATAACTTCAAATCGATTTAAATATTTTTGATCGCGGATAATCATTATGTGTTGATTCTAATCATTTTTTATCAAGCATAATAACTACCTCTTAATTTTAATTATTTCCCCCAACCGTAATCGTTATCTTCAATTTTTATAAATTTTCCTCAAATTATCTATTATCTTAGGTTTTTAGGCTTTTCTATCACGCATAATCATTACTTTTGATTACACAGCCCCACAAAAAAAAAAGTGACGGGGTTGGGGGATCAGACCACCCTTTCCCCATGTATTTTGACGTCCTGAACACGAACCCGGTGTCAGTTTTGGTCCAGCACGTCTGGATTTTATTCTAACCTCAAAAAATTCGTATACCTCTAAATATTTGACATGTTTTTTTTGCCGTGAATTAGCCGTAATTAAATGACATATTTAAAAAATTAAAAAAATTTTTTTTTTTTTAGTGCACCGCCAACTTCACATGAAGTTAGCGTGCCACCTTTGAAAACCTATCTTAGGGAGCAGCTAAGGAAAAAATATTTGAACGTGATTTTGCCGTGAATTAGCCGTAATTAAATGACATATTTAAAAAATTAAAAATTTTTTTTTTTTGTTAGTGCAACCTTTGAAAACCTATCTTAGGGACCAGCTAAGGAAAAAATGTTTGCACGTGATTTTGCCGTGAATTATCCGTAATTAAATGACAAAAAATTAAAAAAATTTTTTTTTTTTGTTAGTGCACCGCCAACTTCATTTTTTAAATATGTCATTTAATTACGGCTAATTCACGGCAAAATCACGTACAAATATTTTTTCCCTAGCTGGTCCCTAAGATAGGTTTTCAAAGGTGGCACGCTAACTTCATGTGAAGTTGGCGGTGCACTAACAAAAAAAAAAAAAAAATGTTTTAATTTTTTAAATATGTCATTTAATTACGGCTAATTCACGGCAAAATCACGTGCAAATATTTTTTCCTTAGCTGGTCCCTAAGATAGGTTTTCAAAGGTGGCATGCTAACTTCATGTGACTAACTAACTAACTTCACATGAAGTTGGCGTGCCACTCAATATTTTCCAAAATACGGCCGCGGCAAATTTTTTGTTTTCACGGATAATTTACGTATAAATTACGGCAAATTATCCACTAGTTACTTTTTTGCCACGTAAAAGTTCTCTTGCCAACTTCAGAGAGGTTGTGTTCGAGCCGCCAATATTACTGCAATATTGCAGTCATGTTACTTTATTGATGCAATGATGCTGATACTTAGATTACTATATGCAACAGTGATTGCATACTTTATTTTCATGTTGCGCATGATGACCATGTGATGCGCAACAGATTGTCAAAATTTTATTCAACGAACGTGCGACTGTCATAAAAAGTAACACTGCCGCAACAATTGCGGCTCGAACACACCCAATATCATTTATTGTCAATTAGTGCCAAAAAAAAAAAGTCAAAACCGGAAAACCGGATGAAATTTCCAAAAATTTCAACTTCTGGCTTGAATATCATATCATACTTTTTTTATAATAAATAAAACACTATATTGGCGGCCGCCGTGGTGTAGCGGTTAAGTGTTCGGCCTTCTACACCAAGTCGTGGCGGTTCGATGCCCGACAAAAGTAACATCAAAAATTATTTAGAAAAAGAATTTTTCTAAATGGGGTCGCCCCTCGGCAAAAGTTTGGCAAACTCTCCGGGTGTATTTCTGCCATGAGAAGCTTCTCAGCAAAAAATTCATTTGCTTTGCAAGTGCCGTTCGGAGTCGGCAAAAAACTGTAGGTCCCGCAAACTTGTAGGAAAACTCAAAAGCAACACACCACAAGTTGGAAAGAGAAGCTCGGCTAAAAATCTCGTTAGAGGTTATGATAACCTGTTGGTATTTCGCCGCCATTAGTTTTTTTTTTTTTTTTATTTCAAAAGTGTCAACAATTCTCTACCCAAACATTTAAGAATTTTGAAATCGGTTGAAAATTGTTTTTTTTTTTTTAATGAATTTTTGTTTACGAAGAAACTGAAAAAAAGGTTTTTTGGCCTTAAAGCCAGATTTTGGGGGTGTTACAATTCTTCGAAAGGGCGTTTCGTGTATAACTCGACCAGACGAACAATCTCTACTAGGTCGCTTCAAAAGTTTAAAATGGTCACTAGTGTGACCGCAAGTTATATGTGATTTTTTTTCGTATTTTCACATGGGAAATCCCTTAGATTTATTCAAAATTAGAAAAAAATTATATGTATTTACAAAATTTTAGATCGTTTGTAGTCCAAATTTAGTCGAAAAAATCAGGAAATTTTTCTAAAACTTGTGGGCATAATAACAAACACTTTAAGCATAATATTACCAAGATCTAGGAAAAACTGTATTTTTGACGATTTTTTTTTTTTTGTAAATTTTAACATTTCTAAATTTAACTAAGTAAATTGTATCAGGTCGATGTCTGTATAAGGCAGATATTCAAAAAAATTCGTGGTGTCAATCATTACCAAGCAAATAGAGTCCATATCAACCGTTTTTATAACTTTGGTCCGTCTGACTGTCTATCTTTCTGTCCGACTGTCTGTCTTTCTTTCTGTATGTTTGTGGACGTATCACTCGAAAACTGCTGAATAGAATTAAATGAAACTTTCATTGTTGTATTAGAAGACGTTTAACTTGAAACTTAGGGTTAAGCTAAGGGCCTACAAAAAAGCCCTGAGACAGGCAAAGAGAACTTCGTGGAGGAATTCTGCACTGGGGTCGAAAAGGTCGACGACACAGCGAGACTTAGACGAGTTCTCTCGAAAACTCAGCCTTTAACTATTTGCAGAAGCCTGGCGGATCCTGGACAGCACGGAAGGGGAAACCCTTGAGCTGCTCTTGAACACACATTTTCCGGGTAACTTGCATAATGCACCGTCAGCACCTGCAACAAGCCTGGCAGTAAATATACCCATCACGGAGGAAAGGGTGAGGCGAGCAGTTAAGAGCTTTGAACCGTTTAAGGCTGCCTGACCGTACGGGATTATCCCCGCGCAACTCATTAACACGCTGGAGACATCAGCAAAATGGCTAGTATTTCTCTATACAGCCTGCCTGGCTCTCAACTACATTCCGTGCTCCTGGAGACACGCCACGGTAGTGTTTATTCCTAAGGCGGGGAAGGCGTCCTATTACGAGCCCAAGGACAACAGACCGATCAGTCTCTCGTCCTTTGCACTCAAAACTTTCGACAGGATAATCAGCGACTACCTCTCCACTACTATTGATAGCGACCTTATCTCCAGCTATCAGCATGCTTACACCAAGAGCAACTCAACAGAAACTGCGCTTCACAGCCCAGTCTCTATCATTGAAAAATCGTTAGGTGAAAAGGATTACTGTCTTGTGGCCTTCCTTGACATTGAAGGGCTTTTAAAAATATAAGTCCGGGGCTATTAACACCGCTCTTACTAATCTGGGCATAAGCGGATCCCTAACTGGACTAATCGATCAACTACTACGGGGGAGGAAAATATCTTCATCACTTGGCACGGTTGATTTATCACACTATGTCACAAGGGGAACGCCTCAGGGTGGAGTTCTCTCCCCGCTTCTATGGAACCTCACTGAAAACTCGTTGCTACGAGACACATGCTGTGGGGCGGGAAGGTAGTGGCATATGCAGACGATTTAGCCATTGCGTACAGGGGCAAATTCCCACAAACTCCGTGTGACTTGATGCAGGTAGCACTGCGTGAAGTCTCGGCATGGTCCTCTCGTTGCGGACTTAGTAAGGAACTCGTTCTCTACACCAACCGGTACAAAATACCACCGCTGGACCTACCAAAACTTAATGGCGTGAGCCTGAACTTGGCTAATAAAGCCAAATTCTTGGGCACAGATGGATTTACACTGCAATTATCCGACCTATCATGCTATATGGAGTCGTGATGTGGTGGCCTGCGCTGAGCAAGGCCACAAACCGGAATCTGTTAGGTAAAGTCCATAGATCTGGCATGATCTGTATAAGCGGCGCGCTAAGAACTACGCCCAACGAAGCTCTTCAGGCCATTCTAGGCATTCTGCCACTCGATCTGGAAGCGTACCAACTTCACGCAGCAGCAGCAGCGGCTCTGCGCCTAAGGGAAACGTCTGGCTGAGACGCAAGCACAACTGGACTGTAAATTTTAACATTTCTAAATTTAACTAAGTAAATTGTATCAGGTCGATGTCTGTATAAGGCAGATATTCAAAAAAATTCGTGGTGTCAATCATTACCAAGCAAATAGAGTCCAAATCAACCGTTTTTATAACTTTGGTCCGTCTGACTGTCTATCTTTCTGTCCGACTGTCTGTCTTTCTTTCTGTATGTTTGTGGACGTATCACTCGAAAACTGCTGAATAGAATTAAATGAAACTTTCATTGTTGTATTAGAAGACGTTTAACTTGAAACTTAGGGTTAAGCTAAGGGCCTACAAAAAAGCCCTGAGACAGGCAAAGAGAACTTCGTGGAGGAATTTCTGCACTGGGGTCGAAAAGGTCGACGACACAGCGAGACTTAGACGAGTTCTCTCGAAAACTCAAACAGCCTTTAACTATTTGCAGAAGCCTGGCGGATCCTGGACAGCACGGAAGGGGAAACCCTTGAGCTGCTCTTGAACACACATTTTCCGGGTAACTTGCATAATGCACCGTCAGCACCTGCAACAAGCCTGGCAGTAAATATACCCATCACGGAGGAAAGGGTGAGGCGGGCAGGTAAGAGCTTTGAACCGTTTAAGGCTACCTGACCGTACGGGATTATCCCCGCGCAACTCATTAACACGCTGGAGACATCAGCAAAATGGCTAGTATTTCTCTATACAGCCTGCCTGGCTCTCAACTACATTCCGTGCTCCTGGAGACACGCCACGGTAGTGTTTATTCCTAAGGCGGGAAAGGCGTCCTATTACGAGCCCAAGGACAACAGACCGATCAGTCTCTCGTCCTTTGCACTCAAAACTTTCGACAGGATAATCAGCGACTACCTCTCCACTACTATTGATAGCAACCTTATCTCCAGCTATCAGCATGCTTACACCAAGGGCAACTCAACAGAAACTGCGCTTCACAGCCCAGTCTCTATCATTGAAAAATTGTTAGGTGAAAAGGATTACTGTCTTGTGGCCTTCCTTGACATTGAAGGGCTTTTAAAAATATAAGTCCGGGGCTATTAACACCGCTCTTACTAATCTGGGCATAAGCGGATCCCTAACTGGACTAATCGATCAACTACTACGGGGGAGGAAAATATCTTCATCACTTGGCACGGTTGATTTATCACACTATGTCACAAGGGGAACGCCTCAGGGTGGAGTTCTCTCCCCGCTTCTATGGAACCTCACTGTCAACTCGTTGCTACGAGACACATGCTGGGGGGCGGGAAGGTAGTGGCATATGCAGACGATTTAGCCATTGCGTACAGGGGCAAATTCCCACAAACTCCGTGTGACTTGATGCAGGTAGCACTGCGTGAAGTCTCGGCATGGTCCTCTCGTTGCGGACTTAGTAAGGAACTCGTTCTCTACACCAACCGGTACAAAATACCACCGCTGGACCTACCAGAACTTAATGGCCTGAGCCTGAACTTGGCTAATAAAGCCAAATTCTTGGGCACAGATGGATTTACACTGCACTTATCCGACCTATCATGCTATATGGAGTCGTGATGTGGTGGCCTGCGCTGAGCAAGGCCACAAACCGGAATCTGTTAGGTAAAGTCCATAGATCTGGCATGATCTGTATAAGCGGCGCGCTAAGAACAACGCCCAACGAAGCTCTTCAGGCCATTCTAGGCATTCTGCCACTCGATCTGGAAGCGTACCAACTTCACGCAGCAGCAGCAGCGGCTCTGCGCCTAAGGGAAACGTCTGGCTGGGACGCAAGCACAACTGGACACTCCAGTATTATAGGATCTTACAGTTTTCTCCCTCTGAGCACAGAGCGATGTGCGGCCACAATAGTCGGAGACAGCTGTTTCAAAACAAACATTCCCAACAGGGAAGAATGGGAGAGGATGGATCGCTGCCCCGCTACCAATGGCGGCATTTTTGTTTACACTGACGGCAGAGTTAGAGGAGGGGTTTATTCAAGGGATCTGGAACTTGAGCTCTCCTTCAGACTACCTGATCACTGCAGCGTCTTCCAGGCTGAGTCTCAGCAATCTTGGATGCCGCGAATTGGATAAGTAAACGCGTTATCGGCGAGGACATCGTTATTTTCAGCGACAGCCAAAAAAAAAAACAGTAAAAAAGTTTGATCAAAAAGACCAAAAAAATACGGAAATGTGATTTTTTTTAATTTGATACTAATTAAATTTTGAAAGAGTAACTTTACACAAAAAATTTGTTAAACCTTTTTTGTAGCCCACTCAAATGCCTTTAAGAATCTGTATCTATCTTTTTTTACATGGATATTTGCATTTTTGACAATGGGAAATCGAAAAAACATGCTAATTTTTGAGGATAGAATACTAGAAAACGGCTAGTCTGAGAAAATTTTGGTCAATGCAAATTTTGTAGGGAATTCGATTTCCTTCAAAAATATGTTCAGGTAAATAGTGTTTTACAACAATGGTTTGTCGTTTTTATACCAAACTAGTATCGCTTGTGATCGAAAATTCGACCAATAAAATCTTTAGGGGGTCGTGGGGTCGCTATCCCCGTACCCCATCCTTAAATTTCGGGGACGCCCCTGAAAATATACCGCCAATACCTCAGTTTTTTTTCAAATTTCTTTCCATCGGTGCATATTTCTAAAGTTTTTCATGTGGCGTATTTACGTATATATACATTTGTCATTTGTATTTCAGAAAAAGCAATTGGATTTCAGAAAACTAAAATTGGATTTCAGAATATTCAATTGGAGTTCAGAATGTGTAAATTGGATTTCAGAAATAGACAATTGGAAATACATTTGAAGATTTCTGAATTCAATCTGGAAAAAGTGTAGATTTGATTTAAAAATCTGAAAAAGTAAATATAATTTAAAAAAACCAATTTTTTTTTGCCCAGTCTAATCTACATTAACATTTATTTCAAATCTATCTCTAACGACGATTTTCGGTTACACTGGCAAATTTGCATTTGGCTTCACCTTCCCTGCAAGAATGTTCTCCCAGAACAAAAAGACACCGAAAGAAAATGCATTGCCGTGATGATTTAAACACCTGTTGAGTAATAATAAAAGAAGAGTAAAGAAGGCTTCTGTCTTATCCTGGTAGAATTGTTATTTACAGTGCATAGTACAAAACTTATCACACGTCAATTAGATACTCATTGAGGTTCTTGCTGGGCAATCTTTAATGTGGAACATCCGCAGGGTTGCTATTTTGAGGAACTGTTGATTGTATTGATCGGCAAATGAGGTCAAATGTGATGGAAGTCCACATTTGGAAAATGATATTTGTATGGAAAAAAGAGCCAAATTTGCATTTTTTCGCCAAATTTGGGGTTGTGTAAATGTACTATTAAAGTAAATAAAACAATTAAGGAACTCAAATTTGGGTGAAATCCAATCTATCTGCTTGTCGAACTTTTTTATACATTTAACAAGAAATTGAATTTTTCCAAAAATTTCTAAAAAAAAAAAATTGGGTGCCTTTTTTTAATGTACACAACAAATTTGGTTCTTTTGGGTTAATTATGAAATTCATAATCACCTTCGTTGTATTACTGAAAGTATTAGATAACGTCGCTCCTTGCCCGAAACTTACATGTCCCCAAATCTAATTTAAGTTGAAAAGTTGATTGTTTTTGAAAAATAAATAAATTTTTGGAATTATCATTTTATTCAAGATGTTTATATAACATAGATCATTAAATAGTTAATGAAGAGGACTATATGACTAAAGGTCGAAAAAATGGTACATTCATGTTTCTGGCAACCGACGACGATATATAAAAAGGGTGAGCTATTTTATATACTAATTAAAACAATAATAAATTCAGTTTGGTCCACTATTTACCGATTTGGTCCTTTTTCTCAAAAATATTGGTCCACCGTTTTTTTTTTGGAGTGGCAACCGTTAGAAATTATGGAACTATCGAGTTTATCGAATTATGCGTTGGTATTTCGATGCCTACTTTTTTGGTATTGCACAGCACTAATTTGTGAATTTGTTTTCACCCTGGATAGCGCTGGTTGGCAGGGTGTTTGCTGAGCACGACATATACAATGTTGCATTTTGCTAAGTATTGGACTTTTGGTTGTTTTCTCAGTTCGACAAATGCCAATGCGAGCTCTCGCTGTATACACATACATAGGGGTGTAAGAGTAGGTCACCTCCCCGTTGGTGCACCCTGGGTAACGCTAAATGACCTACATGGCCTACATGGCTAGTTTCTTGTATTGCCGGTTCTTCGAGAACGGTACCAGTACTTGTGCTGTACCCATCGTGCCGAAACGACCCGGGCCGTTTTCTTATATCGACCCGGCCAAGAGCAATACACTCGAGGTGACCCTGTCTGACATTTAGGCAGGGCTACACCTCGCTACAACAACAACAACAACACATACATATATTAGTTTACAAAATGGAAGTGTTATTTTACGGCCTTTGGTACTTAAACTTCATTGTAATTGCAAGCTTGAGAAATAATAAATTTTTGTTTTCAACAAATTTCATTATTGCTGTTGGTATTTTTACAAATGGTTTTTTTTTATTCAAACCAAAATGTTTAGTTATTAATAGGTTTGTTCACTGACCAAAAAAAGTTTCGAGCAGGTTAAAGCAGAGCAGAGAGGACAGCTGTCAAAATAGAAAAAGAGCAACTTAGAGCAACTCAGAGCAGAAATTCCATGAAACACTTGAATCTCGATAGTTTCTTTTATTTGTTTTTTTTTTTTTTTTAACTCTCAAAATTAATGCAAATGCACGTATGTATACTAAAATATAGCTTTTCTTGCAAGCAAATTTTTTTGAAGTTTTCAAAAATTTATTTTTTCCTGAGTGACAATTGCTTCTCTGCTCTAACTTAAGAGCTAGAGCAGAAATTTGTGATCTGGATTACTCTAGTTTTATTTTGAGCATACTCATGAAACAAAAGATAAAGCAACCTAGAGCAAGAAAAGTGTTAAACACAATTTTGTGAAATATCTCAATTCGGCGTAAGCTAGAGCAGCTCAATAAACAAACCTAATATGAATTATCAAATATAAGTAAGAATTTTGTGAGCTATAGACCGGGGAACTTCATGTTGAATTGTTATGTTTTTGTCCGATGATCGCTTCTGCCAGCGTGAAATAGTACTATAACTATAGCGTGTAATGATGCTTGTAGCCTCTCTTTGAGTTTTTCTTCAAAACAAAAACATAATAATTCAACATGAAGTTTCAATAGGAATTATTATCCCGGTCTATAGCTCACAAAATTCTTACTTATATGTAAAAATGCAAGACCATTAAAATAAAAAGCAGATGAATTATTCAAATTAAAAATACCAACAGCAATAATGAAAATTGTTCACAATTTTTTTTTTATTATTTCTTTGCCTCAAGCTTGCAATTCCAATGAAGTATTTTTTTACATATTTTTATGAAACATTTTACAAGTTCTGCTTTTACTTCTAGCCTTTCATACGTAGTCCAAAAAGCTTAAAATAAAAACCGAGATTTCAGTGAAGATTGGCAGAGGTAGTACCAGAACAAATATGGTGTTATTTTTAAAATTGTTGTTCAATACTTAAAACATACTGATTTTTTTAGTCGAAGTAAAAAAGAATTATCAATATTTTCCGTCCCTGTTCGAAAATGGCATATCCGACTTTTGACAAAATTGTGCGGCGCAGGAAAACATATTTCGGAAGTTTTTTTTTTTTTTTTTGGGATCGAATAGTATTTCGAAAGAGCGTACAAACTCAATTAATGTGAAATAATCTCGAAACCGAGTTCAAATTAATTTATCGTGCTCTAGATTTTCTATTTACTTATCGTTGGGATGTGATTGTACCACATCCCACTGGTTTTACTATGTACAGACTAAAAACAGAGAGTGTGAACATTTTATTATTTCACGATCAGCGTCGCCATGAACGGTCCTCAGATTCGTCATCCTCTTCTTCGTCCTCAAGTCGAAGTTCAGGCAAAGTGTCTACAGATACTTCAGAATCATTGCATGGTTTATCACTAGTATTAACGGATGCACTTAATTTGGAAAGGTCCGACGGTTTTGAGTTACCTTCTGATAACTTATCTGTAGCCAAAAATCCCGAATCAGATAGAGTTGTTGCTACCACCGGCGCCCATGTTATCTGTCAATAGTTAAAAAATATAACAATGTTAAATCGTATTGCATATACATAAACTGCTTTATTTGCCTTATACTAAGTAATTTGTTAATAACTTGTTGAAAAGCAAACCCCCTTCCAAACCACGGTTGCCGTTTGCCTAAAATTTTGCGTACCAAACAGAAAAAAACGTACCAAAATAATTCATCGAACCTTATAAGTTTACGAAATGCGTAAATTTATACATTTATCAGCTAAGTTAGATGAACGCCCTAGATAAATTTATGTGTACTTGATGTCAAACAAAAACATTTTACTTCGAAATTCTCATTGGAAAAGTAATTTTCGACCCGTTTTCAGCATATTCTTCTATTTTTGTACAGTGTGCACTGAATGCATTAAAAAAAATAATGTCGAACGGCGTCATTGTATTGGATAAATTTACGAACTCTTTTACACACCAAAATCGACGCGGAGGTTTATCAAATTTGTGTAAACTTCTTCCCATACAAATTTTGACAGTTCATTTACACGCTTCATAAATTTATACGTTTACACGCTTTATAATGTGTTTATAAAGTTTGATGAATCCCATTAATATAACATTTATTAAAACAATTTTGAGCAGTTCATCTGCTGCCATAATTTAACACAGAAACGGGTTTTAAAATATGTACATATGGTGATTCAAATATAAGAAAATATAAGAAAATTTGCCAACCCTTAGGGGTCCCTTTTTTCCGCGCTTTCCCAAGTGGTACCACTTCACTTCTACTGCCAGTAAAGAAGGAGAGTGAAAGAAACACAACATCATGACTAAATAATTTTTTTGTAGTCATTCAAATGTATTTTTGATATTTGTAGCAGTGTCATTGGCAAAAATGTACATATGTAAATTTGGAAGTTGCGTACCAACGTACCCGGAGAAAAAATTGGTACAAAAATGGTACATTTCGGCCAAAACGGCAACCGTGTTCCAAACATTTATCAAATCTCGTTCCAATTTAATAACCCAAACTACATTTCAAGCCTCTTTTTCATAGCGTGTTTTGGTTGTAACTGTTATTAATAACTTCTGAGTGAAGCTTCACTAAAACCTTAGGCCCAATTTCACAGTGCCAGGTTAACTTAAGTTCCACAGTTAACTATGGATTCGCAATTTTATTTAAGTTATTTAACTGATTTTTTTCTACATAAATTGTTGGTAGACGGCCTTCTGATATCTGACTAGAGGTTAAACCACCAACGTTGGGCAGTTAACCTTTGGTTAACTCAAAAAGAAATTTGAAAATCTGTGGAACGTAAGTTAACCTAGCATTGTGAAATTGGGCCTTAGTCATATACTATATCGTAATTAAATATTACAGGCATTGATTTTTGTGTTTTCGAACAAGCCACGTTGCTATGGTTTACTTTACATTGTTTTTTTGGAGTAATTTTTCGACCTAAGAAAATATGAGTTATGGCCTTTCTATATTAGGGTAACGATATGTCGCGACATATCGACCCCTTTTTTGCGTACATGAACAATAAACCAAAACATGTATTCGTGTTAGTGAATAAGAACGCATCAAAAAATCCACACCGCTTACGTTCATGAATGCATTCGTGAATCATTCACAAATGCCTTCTCGAATCTATGAATGAACGTACTTTTTGCCATTCATCTTCATAAACGTATGCATATGTTGCATGAATAATTCACGAATGCATATAAGAACGTTTACTGAATGTATATTTTATGTGGCATATTCGCAGAAGGTTGTAGTAGAAAATTTGACAAATTTGGAAAGGTCCGACAGGAATGTGAGCCAAAAAATCATTTGATGGAAATTCTAGGTCTTGTTCAGGAATATGAAGGACTTTTTAGGGGCCATTTTGGAATTGTTTTTGGGATTATTACGGGACTTTTTCAGGATTGTTTTTCAACAATTTCGGTATTGTTTTCGGGTCATTTCGGTATTGGTTTGAGACTTTTTCGGGAGTTTTCTTGGATCATTTAGGAAGTTTTAATGATTTGTGATTTTTGGACCATTTCATGTTCATAGAATTTCAAGAAAATTTTTGAGCAAACCTAATATTTTTCCTGTCCTCTGATTACTTTCTACATTTCGGCTTTCTGATTTTTTAATTCTGAATTTTGACTTTCTGCGTAAAAACGTCGATGTTTTTCTAACTTTTCCAAAATCGATTGGAGACATCTTCCATTATTAGGACTATGAATTTTAATTTTTGAATTTTTGTGTTCTGCCAAACAAAAATGTCCCTCCCCCCTCTAACTAGTTTTTAGGTTTCAAACTATAAACATCATATTGTATTAAGTAGGTTTGGTTAGGTACAAGTGGCTGCCGCAGAGGCATACCTAGGCCAGTATTAAAAGGCCCGTTGTGATACCACCAACACTAAGAAAGTCAGTTCCGGGAGCCTGCCATATGGAAAATCACTGTATTATCGGTATTCTCCACATAGCAGAATCCCGTGGCTGACGCTCCTAAACCGACACCGTTACTCCTCCTCGAACCACTTAGATGACTTTATGAAGGCCATCAAGTCCTTTATATCCAGCTCCGTGACCTGGCGTAGTCTAACCAGGAAGGCAACTCCCAAAAAGCGCATTCTCGCGCCACTAAAAGTCGGGCAGGTGCAGATGAGGTGATCCACCGTTTCCTGCTCCTCGTCATCTTTGCAACTCCTACAGCATCGCAGGTAGGGCACACCTACTCTTTCTGCGTGCCTGCCAATAGGGCAGTGTCCAGTTAATACACCTATTAACTTGGAGATTTCTATTCTCCTTAGGCCATAAATGTGTCTTGATCTTATGATCCCAGTTCGGTGAGGTTTGTTTGGATATCCGGCATCTTGGAGATTGCAGCCATCTTTCGTTGGCTTGACGGAGTGTGTACTCTTTCAGCATTAGCTTGCATGTGGCAAACGGCACACCTAAGCGCTCTTTAACCCAAAGAATCTGCTTGGTCGTGCCCTGCCTCGCAAGTTCGTCTGTCCTACAATTTCCGTCAATGTCCCGGGACCCATGTGAGGTTCACGCGGTTCTGTTAGGAAAGATCCTGAGAAGTCCGTATGTGGCATATACATATGTATTTTCATATAATTTCGACCACTTCGATAAGGGGATGTCAGTTTGCGAAAGTAAGCATGACATAAATAACCACCAATATGTCGGCGTAGATTATGATTGACCGTCGAAAAATCTATAGCTGTATACACCAATGCCAAAATGTTACTTTGCTGTCAAATATACCATTTTCATCCATAAGGTTTCTTCAAAAAAATGCATTGTCTGTCTAGGGGCCCCGACAGGATTTTTGCCTATGGCCCCCGAAGGTGCTAATCCGGCCCTGCGCACAATGATCTGTGCTCAGCGGAAGAAAGCTGTAGGATCCCAAAATACTGCCGTGTCAAGTAGTGCTTGCGACCCAGCCGGACGTTTCCCTTAGACACAGAGCCGATCCTGCTGCCACCCGGTGCCCTTCCAGATCGAGTGGTAAAATGCCAAGAATGGCCTGGAGTTCTTCGTTGGGCGTTGTTCTTAACGCACCGCTTATATAGATCATACAAGATCTGTGTACTTTACCTTACAGATTAAGGTTTGTTGCCTTGCTCAGCGCAGGCCACCACACCACAACTCCATAGAGCATGATTGGTCGAATGATTGCAGTGTAGATCCATTTGCATATTTTGGGGCTGAGCCCCCATTTATTTTCCAATAGCTCTTTTGCACGTGTAGAGTGCAATACCCGCTTTCTTCTGGCGCTCAAGAACATTCTCTTTCCAAGTTAATTTCCTATCCAGGACTGTGCCTAGGAACTTGGCTTTGTCAGCCAAGTTCAGGCCATACAGTTTTGGTAGGTTCAACGGTGGTATCTTATTGCGGTTGGTGAAATGGGCCAGTTCGACCTTTCCCGGGTTGATGCTCAGTCCTCAGTGCGAGCTCCATGAGGAAACCTCTCGCAGTGCTACTTGCATCAAGTCGCACAGGATTTGTGGGAATTTGCCCCTATATACAATAGCTAAAACGTCTGCATATGCCACTACCTTCCCGCCCCCAGCTTGTGTCTCGCAGCACCGAGATGACAGTGAGGTTCCATAGAAGCGGGGAGAGAACAGCACCCTGAGGCGTTCCCCTTGTGACATAGCGTGATGAATCAACCGAGCCCAGTGATGAAACTATTCTTCTACCCTTTAGTAGTTGTTCAGTAAGTCCAATAATAGACCTGCTTATGCCCAGATTTCTTAAAGCGGCGTTTATAGCATCAGGGCTTATGATGTTGAAGGCTCCTTCAATGTCTAGGAAGGCCACGAGACAGTAATCCTTTTCATACAGCGATTTTTCAATAACAGAAATTAGGCTGTGAAGCGCAGTTTCTGTAGATTTCCCTTTGGAGTATGCATACTGATAGCTAGAGATAAAGCTGCTGTCAATAGTAGTGCAGAGGTAGTCGTTTATTACTCTCTCAAAGGTTTTGAGTACAAAGGACGAGAGACTGATCGGTCTTATCCAGGAGCACGGAATGTAGCTAAGAGCCAGGCAGGCTGTATCAGGAAATACCAACCATTTGGCTGATGTCTCCAACGTGTTTATATGTTGTGCAGGAATAATCCCGTCTGGCCCGGCAGCCTTGAACGGTTCGACGCTTTTAACTGCCCACCTAACCCTTTCCTCCGTGCCAGGTTTGCTATAGGTGCTAAGGGTTCCTCATGCAAGTTCCCTGGAAAGTGCGTATTCAAGAACAGCTCTAGGATGTCCCCCTCCGTGCTGGTCCAGGATCCGTCAGCTTTGCGCAAATAGCTTGTGGCTGTTGAGTTTTTGAGAGCACTCGTCTAAGTCTCGCTGTATCGTCGACATTTTCGACCCCAGTGCAGAAATTTCTCCACGATACTCTCTTCTCCTGCCTCAGAACTTTTTTGTAGGCCCTAAGTTTAACTTTTTATTCGAGCCATTGAGTCTCAGTGCCAAGGCTCTTGGCCTTATTAAATTGTGTCCTACATGATTTGCGGAGCGAGTCCAGGTCGTAGGACCACCAATGCGGCCTATATTTACCGCGTGGTTTTGGCACTGGACAAGCCTGTTCTAGGGCATTTGAGAGCGCCGTTGTAAAGGTCTTTACCAGACCCTCCAACTCCCCTACTGATGAGGGGACTTGTGGGGGCAGTGCTGGTAGGTCCCTAGATAATATTTCATTGTGTAGCTGCCAGTTAGTGTTACGTGGGTTGCGTTTCATAATTGCTCAACAGAAAAGTCTAAACTAGTTATATGTACCGGTGGTCTGAAAATTAATGTTCATCAAGAACACGCCATTTTCTGACCCACTCATAAGCGCCTTCGCTGCAAATAGTGATATCTATGACCTCCCTGCGGGGTTTAGTGATAAACGTGGGTTCGTTACCCACGCTGCAAACAACCAGGTTAGTTGTTAATAAATAGTCAAACAAAGAGCTTCCCCACTAGACGTGATGAGCATTAGCGTTAGTTCCGATAATAAGATGCCCCGTGGAAAAATTGGCACCAGGCCTTTTACCTCCCTCTGTGGACGAGGTTCTTCGGCATCGTAGGGCATATGATGATGAGCTTTCGTAGGCTGCGGACGTGTTTATTTTTCGCTCCGTGTTTTTTGTACTATTTCTGCTAGTATGGCAAGTGTTTAAAATTATAATTATAATTAGTGCACTGTATTAGTTGTGATAGTGACTCCTCCTTGAATCTAAATACTATTCACATTTTAATCTAATAATATACAATAGTATTATCAAAATAATAAATTATTCATAATGCCCTGCGAATGTGGACAAAGGGTTGATCGCAATGCACCTAAAGTGTTGTGTGCCAAGTGCAATGAACTTTTTCATTTGCATTGTGTAAATATGTCATCTGATGATCTCGATATTCTAATTTCTTCGAAGAAACCATACTTCTGTACTACATGCTCAGTTGCGCGTCGCGCTTCTATACGTACTCCCCCACCAAGTGCTCGCCTTATCGTTTCCAATAATGCTGAGAGCATCGGCGAACAGTGTGAGAATATCCAACAACTATCTCTGCTCGATATTGCTAAAGACATTGCTGCATTACGTTCGGAAAATACCAGCATACTTACTGTATTGACCTCGCTGAGAAGTTATAACACTCAATATATTGAAAAGTTAAATGCTTTATCAGACGAAGTTTGCTCTCTGCGCTCATCAATTGATGCTAAAAACAATATCATCGCCTCATTAACTACGGAAATAAAAGACATGCATATTGTTGTTGCTTCCTATGCTAGAGAACGCGAATCAACTCGCAAAGAAAAACAAAAAGCTAAACAATCAACTTCGCAACAGAATAGCAATAAGAGTGACTTGGCTGCAAAAGCATAAAGCAACAACAACGACTCTGCTGAGAAAGCAAAACAAATCGCGAATAAAGCAAGAAGTTCTGATTCGGATATAGAAACAAAGCAGTCAGTACCTCCGATCGAACATGGATCTCTTACTAACAACGATGATGCTGCTACTAAGGAGAAACCGGTTATCAGTGACAACAACAATGATACATCTGTTGAACCAGCTAATACGGGTGTTGATGATAGCGTTGTTATTATTGATACAACTGACTTACATAGTGATCAGGCCACTAACGAGGGGTGGGTAGAAGTTACGAGGAAAAGGAAAGGTGGAAAAAATCAAAGTAATGCTAATGATTTACTCGGCATCAATTCCGTCGCAATCTGTCTTCTTCTGCGTCAGATGGTATTATTACTAGTGCTGATCTTAATGTTGCGCTGTCTGCTGCTCAACAATATGATAATTCGAGTAGCAAAATCAAGCACGTTAGAGCGACTAATATCATTGTTGGTAGTTTTTCTAATGCTAATCTTAATGTAGCTGTTCGATTGAAGTGGTTACACTTGTCGTCCTTTAAGCCGACGGTTAATGCTATCGATATTGTTGAATATCTATCTAATACTATTAATGTATCTCAATCTCTAATTCACTGTTATAAATTAGTTAAAAAAGCATTGATCCAAATTCTTTGTTAAAATGTAATTTTAAACTTGGGGTCTCTAACTCAATTTATAATTTGTTGCTTGACTCCTCGGTTTGGCCAACAGATGTCAAAATTAAACCTTTTCGTTTTTTTCAAAGGCGGGGTGGCCAACCCGGCAGGTCGTAGAAAATCAACCCTCTAATAATGGTTTAAGCATTTATTATCAAAATATTTCGGGTATGAGAACCAAAGCTAAAGACATTTTTCTTGCTTCATCACGTTGTGAACATGATGTATATGTTATTGTTGAAACTTGGCTCAATAGTGATTTCTTTGACGCCGAGTTCTTTGACCAACATCTATACAACACCTATCGTAAGGACAGAGATCCCATCAAAACTGGATGTACTAGAGGTGGAGGGGTTCTAATTGCAATAAAGCGTTCACTTCCCTCTGCACTTGTTCTGCTATCGAATAGGGACTCTTTACTTGACCAACTCTGTGTTTCTATTAGTGGTTCATCTGATAATCTGTTTATCTGTGCCTCATATATTCCGCCTGGCAGTAATGACTCATTGTACTGTGCGCATGTATATAATATTTTCGACATTTATGAAAATAACGTAAATAGTCATTTTTGTGTTTTAGGTGATTTTAATCTGAGTAATGTGATTACTCAATGATGATTTTAATCTGAGTAATGTTGTTTTGGAGTGTAATGGGGTGTGGTTGCTGAGTGACCGCGCTCAATCCCGACTCTTGCGTCCTCGTTCGTGCACTCTGGGCAACGTTGAGCTACCTAGGCTCGCGGCAGAAAGAGAGGGAGCCCCGGGGGGGGCCACTCTGACATACTTGGTTTAAGGGCTCACCGGGGTCTTTTTCGCAGCGTCTGTACACCAAGAGGTGCGGCTGTTAGCGGGCGTCTGTCTTGAAGCAAGCGGCTCGCTATATAAATGTGCAAAACTTTTCCCTCCCAATCCAGGGTGTTATGCGATACCGTGCCCATTGGACGTTTGCAGCCGGGAGGCAAATCGTGGCTGTAGTCGAACGGAGCCTCACTGATACCGGGCCGCCTCAGGGAGTAACTATGGTCTTACCGCGGTATGGGGCTCTGCCGCGGCGGACGACACACTTCCCCTTACACTACCCTTGACCCTAAGCTGGCCTTGTCCGGCGAGGGGTCGTACGAACAAGATGAAGAACACACAAAATACAAAGCAATTAACGACTTCGTTTACTCCGCAGCAGCGAAGAACTATGCTGGAGCAAGCGAAAACACAACGCCGGAGGACAAACTCCGCCTCAAAGTTAACTGGGAGGCCGACAGCGATGGAAACTACGGGTCAGTCATCCCCCAAACTGCTATCAAGTAAGAGTGACTTGATGGGAGCAAGCAGCAGTGCGGCTGCCTACGCAGTCAAGCAGAAAACGGCGGAAGCTAAACTTCCATTAAGCGCTGGTACGAAACCCAATCTCCTCACATTTGGGGCAATGGTCTCACGACCTGGTTTCAGAGTTTCGAAAGAGAAGGAAGACGCCGCAAAGGGAGAGACCGCGATGGCAACTACGAGTCTGAATCCCCCCCAAGAGGCATCTCCCCGACGCTCTGCGTACTGGGATAAAAGAAAGGGCGCATGGATCCTTAAAAAATATGAGGGAGCATCGCAGGAGAAGCTGTCGCCGGAAGAAAGGAAGATGGTGGAGGAAGCGAAAGCTCTGATACCAAATTTCCAGAGGCCCTATGTGCCTAAGAGGGTGAACGGTAATCCCTTCAAACGCCAGAGATCGGACGGAGAGGTAGACCCCCATCCGAAGCGGCATCAGGTCAACCTCGTAGTGGGAAAACTCAGCTTTGCTGAAGTAACCAAGGACAGAATCCTTATAGGTTTCATTGACCGAGGTAACGACCGTTGGTCCATCCCCAAAGACCAGTGGCTGTATGTCCGGAATGAAATGGGCAGGGCCCTCCTCGACTTAATGCGTGAGTCTCCGGGTAGTCCGCCGCGAGGTACTGACGCGGGCTGGCACCAAGGTCAGATCAAAATATTCGCGTGCGAGGATGCAAGAACTGTCGCACTGTATAAGGCAGCAGTTGCAAGACTGGGTGAAGTCTACCCAGGGGCAAGACTAGATGTCGTAGACTGGAAGGACATTCCTGCTCGGCCAAGGGCAAGGGCATGGATTCCTGCCGTCCCTGCAGAACCCGAGAATATTCTTGAGATGCTGCAGGTCTGGAATCCGTCTCTCCCGACGCAGGATTGGGCGTCAATCTGGTCGATGATGTGGTTGGGCCCAATAGACAGGTGGTTATCACTCTGAATAAGGAGGCGCTCGAGCCCCTTAAACGGTGCAACGGACGAGTGCATTACGGCTTGGGTCAGATCGTGATCCACGTATACCGTGGCGATGCACAGCGCGCTGCTATTCCTGACGCTCCGGAGGACTCGGAGATCGAGGCATCGGAAGGGGAAGCAGAGGAGTCCGACGCGGAAAGTATGTTATCCGCCACGTCAAATTGCGATGGTGCTGCGAACAACTCGGCGATAGAAGAAAGCCTGCTTGACGAAGAAGGCCTCGACGTCACGATCGTGGCTAAACCTGAGCACACTAACGTTGATGCTGCTTCAGACAGCAGGGTTCCCGCCAGGCCAAATTGTGCAGGTGCTCTGAACAACTCCTCGTTGAGAGACAGCCCCCGGAACAGGCCAGACCTCGACGACACGCTGGCGGCAGGGATGTCTGAGCTCTCTCATGTTGGTGGTGCTTCAGATAAATCTGCACAAATCTAAAGCAGCCTCGGCTGTTTTAAGCAGTCGTCTTTCTAAAGGCGACGTAGACGTGGTCCTTATCCAAGAGCCCTAGGTCAATAGCTCTAGGATCTGTGGATTGGGGACTAAGGGGTACAAGCTCATCCAAGCCAATGATGAGGGCAAGGTCAGAACCTGTATGTTGGTAAAGTCTGAGCTAAACACCTTTCTATTACCCAACTACTCAAATGGTGACGTTACAGCTGCCAGCTTAACAGTCGGCAGCACCAGCCTAACGATGGCGTCGGTCTATATGCCCTATGACGCCGAAGAACCTCCTCCACAAAAGGAGGTGAAAGATCTGGTGGATAATTTCTGTACGGGCCATCTTATTATTGGAGCTGACGCTAATGCTCATCACGTCCAGTGGGGAAGCTCCGATATTAACGTTAGGGGCGAGTCTCTGTTTGACTACCTACTAACAACTAACCTGGTGGTTTGTAACGTGGGTAACGAGCCTACTTTTATAACTAAAGCTCGTAGGGAGGTTATAGACCTCACTGTTTGTAGCGAAGGCGCTTATGAGTGGGTCAGAAAATGGCGTGTTCTTGATGAGCATTCATTTTCTGACCATCGGTACATAGAAATTGTGTTAGACTTTACTGTTGAGCAGCCAGTTATGAAACGAAATCCACGCAACACTAACTGGCAGCTACATAACCAAATATTAGCTAGGGACCTACCAGTATTACCTCCACAAGCCCCCTCATCAGTGGGAGAACTGGATGATCTGGTAACGACCTTTACAACGGCGCTCTCAAATGCCCTAGAGCAGGCTTGTCCAGTACCAAAACCACGCTGCAAACATAGACCCCACTGGTGGTCTTACGACCTGGATTCGTTCCGTATATCATGCAGGAAGCAATTTAACAAAGCCAAGAGCATCGGTACGGAGCCTGAATGGCTCGAATATAAAGCTAAACTGAGGGCCTATAAAAAGGCTCTAAGGCAAGCGAAGACAACTTCGTGGAGAAATTTCTGCACCGGGGTCGAAAAAGTCGATGATACAGCGAGACTTAGATGAGTGCTATCAAAAACTCAAACAGCCATTAGCTATTTACGGAAGCCTGACGGATCTTGGACCAGCACGGAAGGGGAAACCCTGGAGCTGCTCCTGAACACACACTTTCCGGGGAACTTGTATGATGCACCTGTAGCATCTGCAACAAACCTGGCGGTAAACATACCCATTACGGAGGAAAGGGTAAGGTGGGCAATCAAAAGCTTTGAGCCGTTCAAGGCAGCTGGGCCAGACGGGATTTTCCCCGCACAACTTATAAACACGCTGGAAATATCACCTAAATGGCTGGTAGTTCTCTATTCAGCCTGCCTGGCTCTTAATTACATTCCGTGCTCCTGGAGAAGCGCCACGGTAGTCTTTATTCCAAAGGCTGGGAAGGCCTCACACTATGAGCCTAAAGACTACAGACCGATCAGTCTCTCGTCTTTTGCACTTAAAACCTTCGAGAGGATAGTTAGCGATTATCTCTCCTCTACTATTGATAGCAACCTTATTTCTAGCTATCAACATGCATACACCAAAGGTAAATCAACGGAAACTGCGCTCCACAGCCTAGTCTCTATTGTTGAAAAATCATTGCACGAAAAGGAGTACTGTCTCGTGGCCTTTCTGGACATCGAAGGGGCTTTCAACAATATAAGGCCGGAGGCTATTAACACTGCTTTAACAAACCTGGGCATAAATAGGTCTCTTATTGGACTAATTGATCAACTACTAAAGGGAAGGAGAATAGTTTCTTCACTGGGAACAGTTGATCTTTCACGCTATGTCACAAGAGGAACGCCTCAGGGTGGTGTTCTCTCCCCGCTCCTATGGAACCTCACCGTAAACTCGCTGCTACGAGACACAAGGTGGGGGGGCGGGAAGATAGTGGCATATGCAGACGATTTAGCTATTGCATATAGGGGCAAATTCCCACAAACCCTGTGTGACTTGATGCAAGTAGCACTGCGAGAAGTTTCTTCATGGTCCTCTCGCTGCGGACTTAGCATCAACCCGGGAAAGGTGGAGCTTGTCCTTTATACCAGGCGGTACAAGATACCACCGCTGAACCTACCAGAACTAGATGGCGTGCGCCTGAACTTAGCTGACAAAGCCAAATTCCTAGGCACAGTTCTAGATAGAAAGCTTAACTGGAAGGAGAATGTCATCCAGCGCCAGAGGAAAGCGTGCATTGCACTTTACACGTGTAAAAGAGCCATTGGCAAAAAATGGGGGCTCAGCCCCAAAATTTGCAGATGGATCTACACTGCGATAATCCAGCCAATTATGCTGTATGGAGTCGTGGTATGGTGGCCTGCGCTAGGAAAGGCAACAAACCTAAATCTGTTAGGAAAAGTCCACAGATCGAGCATGATCTGTATAAGCGGGGCGTTAAGAACAACGCCCAATGAAGCTCTCCAGGCCATTCTTGGCTTTTTGCCACTCGATCTGGAAGGGTACCGGGCAGCAGCAGCATCGGCTGTGCGTCTAAGGGAAACGTCCGTCTGGGGCGCAAGCACTATTGGACACTCCTGTATTCTAAGATCTTACAGCTTTCTCCCTCTGAGCACAGATCGGTGTGCCACCACAACAGTCGGAGATTGTTGTTTTAGAATAAACATTCCCAGCAGGGAAGACTGGGAGAACATAGATCGGTGTCCCGCTACTAATGGCGGCACTTTATATACACCGACGGCTCGAAGTTAGACGGCAGAGTCGGAGGAGGGGTTTACTCAAGGGATTTGGACCTAGAACTCTCCTTTAGACTACCTGATCACTGCAGCGTCTTCCAGGCTGAAGTTTCTGCAATCATGGACGCCGTGACTTGGATAGGTGAACGCACCATCGGACAGGATATCTGTATTTTCAGCGACAGCCAAGCGGCCATCAAATCCCTTGGCTCTTACTCGTTCAACTCTGAACTGACGCTCAGCTGTCGTCGATCTCTTCAAGAGATGGCCCAACAGAACCGCGTGAACCTCACATGGGTCCCGGGACACAGGGACATTGAGGGAAACTGTAGGGCAGACGAACTTGCCAGGCAGGGCACGACCAAGCAGATTCTTCAAGATAAAGAGCGCATAGGTATGCCGTTTGCCACGTGCAAGCTAATGCTGAAGGAGCATACACTCCGCGAAGCCAACGAAAGATGGCTACAAGCCCCAGGGTGCCGGATATCCAAGCAAACCTGGCCAAAATGCGATCTTAAAAGATCTAGACACATATACGCCCTAAAAAGGAAGGAAATCTCCATATTAATAGGTGTTTTAACCGGGCACTGCCTTATTGGTAGGCACGCAGCAAGGCTAGGCGTTCCCTACCGACGATGCTGCAGGAGTTGCAAAGATGATGAGGAAGAGGAAACGGTGGAGCACCTCATCTGCAACTGCCCGGCCTTAAGCGGAGCGAGAAGGCGCTCTCTGGGAGTTCCCTTCCTGGTTAGCTTAAGCCAGGTCGCGGAGCTAGACATAAAGGACTTGATGGCCTTCATCAAGTTATCAAAATGGTTCGAGGAGGGGTAGCGGTGTCGGTTAGGAGTGTCAGTCCCGGGTTTCGGCTATATGGAGAGTCCCGATAGCACTGGGATTTTCCATATGGCCGGGCCCCGGGACTGACTTTCCTAGTGTTTGGTGGTATCACAACGGGCCTTTTATTACTGGCCTAGGTGTGCCTTTGCGGCAGCCACTTCTACCTACCTAATGTTGTTTGGTCAAAATTACTAAATGAAGATCTATTAACTCCGACTAATGTGAACCTTGCACATGAAATTAATCTTTTAGATACTCTTTTTAGTGCTAACTTTATTCAGATTAACTCATTTGTTAACAATCTTAACACGATTTTGGATCTAGTTTTCGTTGATGAAAATTTAGTAACCCAGCTATCAGAATGTTATTTTCCCATTTGTAAGTCGGATATGCATCATGTACCCTTATCTCTTAAACTAGAATTTTTTGACTTTGAGGCATTGAACAATATCAATAATACTAGAAATTTTAATTTCAAGAATGCTAATTTTGATCTTCTTAACACGACCATTCACTCAAATGATTGGCAATCCATCTTCACTGGTAAAAACCTATCTGATTGCTTTGATACTTTTCTTCAAGAATTGTCTGGCATTTTTGAAAGTAATCTCTCTTTGCTCCCAGTTAAATTACACAAATTACCTTGGTACACTACTGGTCTGAAAAAGCTTAAGAACAAGAGAAATAAATATTTTAAATTGTATAAGGCAACTGGAGATAACTCATTTAGAGAACAATATCTATGCTATATGAAACAATTCAATACGCTTGATAAGTTCTGGTATAACAAATATATCTCTTCATTCGAGGATGAGTTAAAAGAAAATCCAAAATCCTTTTGGAACTACGTTCGTTCGAAAAAAGGCACTTCTAATATTCCATCCAGAATGAAATTCAATGGATCTTGCTCTGGCAGTTTGGCTGAGTCGGTGAACCTCTTTGCTGACTTTTTTAAAGCAAATTTTGTCGCTGACTCTGACAATATTTCTGATGGTTGTGGTTTTGGTACATCCAACTCTTTGGATTTTGGATCGTTGTCTATATCTGAATTAGATATAATTAATGGGATATCCTCCCTATCACCCCTTTAAAAATTGATTCGGATGGATTGTCTGCTACTTTATTAAAAAGATGCAGTAATTCTCTTTGTGTGCCTTTGTGTATCATTTTCAATATCTCGCTTTCTACTGGCGTTTTCATTGACCGGTGGAAATTGGCGTCTATCACCCCAGTCTACAAATCTGGAAACAAAAATGAAGTGACTAACTATAGACCTATATCTAAGTTGTCAACGTGTTCCAAACTTTTCGAGAAAGTAGTCAAAGCCAAGATTGAATTTGCTGTTTTTTGATCCATGCCAACATGGCTTCGTTAGTGGACGCTCAACTGTCACTAACCTTGCTGTGTTTTCTCAATTCTGTGTATCTGCATTTAAGGATGGACGTCAAGTTGGCACTATTTACACTGACTTCTCTAAGGCATTTGACACAGTGTCGCACAAAATACTTCTCCGGAAGCTCCAAAATTTAGGTTTTCACTCAACCTTTCTTTTATGGCTGAAATCTTACTTGACAAATAGGATTTTGTTTGTCGAAATCGAGAGTGTAAAGTCTTATAATTTCTTAGCAACCTCGGGTGTGCCGCAAGGTAGTATCCTTGGTCCAATATTATTTATAATTTTTATAAATGATGTTGGTCTATATCTAAAACACTCTAATTTTTTACTTTATGCAGATGATCTTAAACTCTTTCGAAGGATAACCTGTTCATCCGATATATCGCTCTTGCAGGAAGACTTGAACGCACTTAATGATTGGGCTTCTCTGAATAAACTGCTTCTTAATATCAATAAATGTTGTCATATGACTTTCTCTAAATCTTCGAATGCGCTCGAGTCATCATACTCGATTTCAAATGTATCTCTTTCATCTGTTGCAGAATTTCGTGATCTTGGCGTTGTTTTTGACTCTTCTTTTACTTTCGGTAATCACGTTAATCATTTGATCCCAAAAGCCTATGCTAACCTAGCCTTTTTGCGTAGGTACGCTAAGGATTTTAATGACCCGTACACGAGAAAGATATTGTATAGTTCTTTGGTGCGATCTAAATTAGAATACGCGTCTATAATCTGGAACCCGATTTACTTAGTACGTTCTTCAAGAATTGAAAGGGTTCAACGTAAGTTCATACGATTTGCTTTGCAACCTCTCCATTTCGAAAATCCCTTGCCACCCTACAATGCCAGGTGCATGCTTATTAATGTTATGTCGCTAGAAACCAGACGAACTGTTCAACATGTAATGTTTATTTACGATATAGTGTCTGGGGCTATCGATTGTTCAGCTCTCCTTAGTCAAGTATGTTTCAACATTCCGAATAGACCCCTTCGCTCGTATAATACTTTTTTTACCGAATTTCGTAGAGCAAATTATCTTAGTTTTGCTCCCCTTATTAGAGGGTTCGAAGAATTCAATCGGATTTCTAGAAATCTTGATCTCGATTTTTCATTGCCGAGACTCCAGTTTAAGTTACGTGTTGAATCTTATTATCGAGGAAATTAATTGATCTCATCATAATTTTTACTACTGTTGTTATATTTATAACTAGTTTTAAGAATAACTTTTATCTAGTCAGTAAGGTGTGGAACCATTGGGCTTAATAAAGATATGAAAATTAAAAATATAGACCGACGCCACCAACGCTCAGACTTCCCTGCCACCGTCGTATCGTCGAGTTCTACCTGGTCTGGAGGCTGTTTTTTCAACGACGAGTTGTTCAGACCACGATTTGGCGTGGGAGAAACCCTACTATCTGTGGCAGTATCAACATTGGTGCGCTCAGGACTAGCTGCTATCACCGTGACGTCAAGGTCTTCCCCGTCCAGCAGGCTGTCTCCCATCTCCGACCTGTTCACCGCTCCTTCGCGATTTGACGTGGCAAATACCATACTTTCCGAGTCGGACACCTCCTACTCTTCTGCCGGCACTGCGATGTCCGAGTCCTCCGGAGCAGCCGAAATAGCATCGCCACGGTATACGTGGATCACGATCTGTTCCATGGCGTAGTGCACTCGTCCATTGAACCGTTTAAGGGGCTCGAGTGCCTCCTTATTCAAGGTGTAGAACACCTGCCTATCAGGCTCCTCAACCAGATTGACACTCCGGGAGAGACGGCTTCATGATCCGCAGCATCCTGGGAATTCTCTCAGGTTCAGTGGGGATGGCAGGAATCCATGCCCTTGCCCTTGGTCGACAATCTCGATTCTTGTCCCTGGGTAGATCTCACCCAGAGTTGCAGCTGCTGCTTTGTACAGTGCAACAGTTTTTACATCCTCGCAAGCGAATACCTTGATTCGACCCTGGTGCCATCCCGCATCAGAACCTACCGCCGTGGCACCCGGAGACAGATCCATAATGTCAAAAAGGGCATTACCGATCGCCACTAGTCCTTAGGGATGGCCCAGCTTTCGTTACCTCGGCCAATGACGCCTATGAGGATCCTGTCCTTGGTCACTTCAAAAAAGCTAAGTTTAACCACTCCGGCGGTGTTCTGCTGCCGCCGTTAACCTTCTTTGGGGCATAATTGCTTTGAAAGGTTGGTAACAGAGCTTCAGCTATCTCCACCGTTTTTCTGGCATTAGCGATAGCGTCTCCTGTGAGACTCCCTCGTATTTCTTCAGGATCCTTGCGGCCGCCCTTTTGTTCAAGTACTCAGAGCGGCTGGGAGATGTCTTTTGGGAGGAATTTCGACCCGTAGTTGCCATCGCGGTCGTTCCCTTTTTTGAATCTCTGAGGCCAGGTCGTGAGACCACTGCCACAGACGTTAAGGAATTGGTTTCGGTACCGGCACTTAATGGATGTTTAGCATCAGCCGTTGTTGGCTTCACTGTATTTGTACCGGTGCTTGATTTAGGGATTGCCCCCTTATTATCCAGAGTTGATCGACCCGTTGTTGTTGTTGTTGTTGTTAACAGCAAAACACTCCCCGAAGGTTTTGGGGAGTGATGCCGAAGTTGACAGTCCTTGGCCGGATATGACCCCGATACGCTGCGGTACTCCCTTGCGGTACTGCCCGACTGTCGTGGTAGCAATTTGGTGGAACCTTCTAGGTCATGGCATCCCTCCATCCGTGAGGAAGGAGAAGATGGGTAATGAGAGGTGAGAGGCATCATATCCGTAGATCAACCATCGAGTAGCACGTCAATTACCTATGTGCATATTAGTCGCCTCTTACCGGTATGCCTACCTCGGGCATATTCTAAGCCCCTAACCCGCAGGGTCGTAGTTGCCATCGCTGTCAATCTCTCGGCTGATATGGAAATGGAGGCTGTCCTCCGACTTTGTGTGCAGTATACGTGGTTGCTGTATCTTTGGTTTTTTTGGTTTTACTGTTCATCTTGTTCGTACGACCCCTCGCCGGGCAAGGCCAGCTTAGGGTCAAGGGAAGGGTAAGGGGAGTGTGTCGTCCGCCACGACAGAGCTCCATACCGCGGTAAGGCCATAGTTACTCTCTGAGGCAGCCCGGTATCAGAGAGGCTCCGTTCGATTACAGCCATGATTTGCCTCCCAGCTACAAACGTCCAATGGGGACGTGGTAGCATAACACCCTGGATTGGGAGGGGGAAGATCTTTGACGTCGCGCCAGAGAGGTGTAAGAGTAGGTCGCCTGCCCGTTGGTGCACCCTGGGTAACGCTAAATGACCTACATGGCCTACATGGCTAGTTTCTTGTATTGCCGGTTCTACGAGACCGGTACCAGTACTTGTGCTGTACCCATCGTGCCGAAACGACCCGGGTCGTTTTCCTATATCGACCCGGCCAAGAGCAATACACTCGCCATTTTAAGTCCGATTTTAATGAGCCATACACTGTTGTTCATGGCTTGGAAGCCGCCACAATTCTTACCTTAATCATTTTTTACTCCGAGTTCAAATTCTAGTACTGACTGTCGGTATCTCGTTTCAGAAAAAACAAAAGTGAGGCCGCAATTGGCAACGAATGATGCCCGAAAATTTTATGAAAAGATCCGGCGGATGACGGAAGGTTTTAAGACCGGGGCAAGTTCCTGTAAGGACAATAATGGCGACCTGGTAACCGAAGAACAGAGTGTATTTAAATTATGGAGGGATCACTTCTCCTCACTGCTAAATTGCGAGGGAGTCGTTGAACCGGATACGCCAATCCCTGACGATGGAAAAGTTGTCCCACCACCTGATTATGATGAAGTGGGGATAGCTATATCCCGGCTCAAAAACAACAAAGCGCCTGGAAAAGACGGATTACCCGCCGAGCTGTTCAAACAAGGGGGCGAAGAGCTGGTAAAAAGCATCCACCAGCTCTTATGCAGAATATGGTCAGACGAGTGCATGCCTCCGGATTGGAATTTAAGTGTGCCCCGCCCAATCCTCAAGAAAGGCAATCCCGCTAACCGCACCAACTACCGCGGAATCTAGTTTTCTTAATATCGTATATAAGGTTGTTTCTAGCCCATTATGTGAAAGACTGAAGCCCATCGTAGACAAACTGATTGGACCTTATCAGTGTGGCTTTAGACCTGGAGAAGACCCATGATAAAACAATCGACACACACCATCTCTTTGTCGATTTTAAAGTCGCTTTTGACAGCGCAAAAAAAGAGTTGCCTGTATGCCGTCATGTCTGAATTTGACTTCCCTGAAAAGCTTATACGGTTTGCAAATGACGTTAAGAACCGCCAGAATCGGGAAGGAATTCTCTGAGCCATTTTAAACTAAACGAGGCTTCAGACAGGCCGACTCGCTTTCGTGCGATTCCTTCACCCTGATGCTGGAGAAGGTAATTCGAGCAGCAGAGGTAAACCTCAATGGTACATCTTTTACAAGAGCGTGCAATTGCTGGCGTATGCCGATGCTATTGATATCATTGGCCGTAAGCGCTGCCTTCTCTGGACTGGATAAGGAAGCGAAAAAAGTGGGTCTCTCGGTCAACGAGGACAAGACGAAGTATCTGCTGTCATCAAAGAAAGAATCGGCGCACCTTCGCTTGGCAGCCAAGTAACCGTTGATAGCTACAAATTTAAAACGGTGAGGGACTTCGCCTATTTGGGAACCAGCATTAACACCAAAAACAATATCAATATCAGTCTAGAAATCCAACGGAGAATAACTCTTGCCAACAAGTGTTACTTTGGACTAAGTGGGCAATTGAGAAGTAAAGTCCTCTCTCGACAAACAAATATCACGCTCTATAAGTCTCTCATCATATCAGTCCTGAGGTACGGCTCGGAATCATGGACAGTGTCAAGAGAAAGTTTTCCGGAAGATTAATGGTCCTTCCCGTGATGCCAACGGCATCATTAACGATGAGCTGTACGAGCTTTACGCAGACCTGACCATAGTTCTGCCGATTAAATCCCAAAGGCTCCGTTGGTAGGGTCATGTTATGCGAATGGAAAAAGAAGCCCCAGCACAGAAGGTTTTCCTATCGACAACCGAATTCGGCAGCAGAGGAAGGGGGAGGCCTCGACTGAGATGGAAATAACAAGTAGATGATGACTTGAACTCTCTTGGGGTTTCCAATTGGTCAGTTATCGCTAAAAAGACTAGCGTGCTTTGATACAAAACGGCCAAAATCGCCTAGGCGGTTAAGCGTCAATAAATGACGCAAGCCAGGTTAGGTTAGGTTCAAGTGGCTGCCGCAGAGGCACACCTAGGCCAGTATTAAAAGCCTCGTGGTGATACCAACAACACTAGGAAAGCCAGTTCCGGGACCCTGCCATATGGAAAATCCCTGTATTATCGAGATTTTCCACATAGCAGAATCCCGGGACAGGAAACTACTCTCGAGCGACAATATAGCGGAACGAGTTAAAAAAGCAACATGTGCGTTGTTTACTTGCAAGAGAGGAATTGGTATATCGTGGGGGTTCTCTCCTAAAGTGGTGCACTGGATATACACAGCTATTGTTCGCCCGATTCTACTCTACGGTGTGCTGGTCTGGTGGCCGGCACTAACAAAGAACACGTGGGGTGTAAAAGTAGGTCGCCTCCCAGTTGGTGCACCCTGGGTAACGCTAAATGACCTACATGGCCTACACGGCTAGTTTCTTGTATTGCCGGTTCTTCGAGAACGGTACCAGTACTTGTGCTGTACCCATCGTGCCGAAACGACCCGGGTCGTTTTCTTATATCGACCCGGCCAAGAGCAATACACTCGGGGTGACCCTGTCTGACATTTAGGCAGGGCTACACCTCGCTACAACAACAACAACAACAACAACGTAAACAGGGGGTGTAAAAGTAGGTCGCCTCCCAGTTGGTGCACCCTGGGTAACGCTAAATGACCTACATAGCCTACACGGCTAGTTTCTTGTATTGCCGGTTCTACGAGAATGGTACCAGTACTTGTGCTGCACCCATCGTGCCGAAACGACCCGGGCCGTTTTCTTATATCGACCCGGCCAAGAGCAATACACTCGGGGTGACCCTGTCTGACATTTAGGCAGGGCTACACCTCGCTACAACAACAACAACAACGTACCTTAAGCAGCTACAAAAAGTAGTCCTCTGCTTAACCGGGGCCCTCGGCTCCACTCCAACAGAAGCACTCAACACGATGCTGAATCTTCCACCACTCGATCTGGTGGCTATAGAAATAGCTGTGATTACAGCTCTGCGATTAAGGGAGACCGAGGTATGGAAGGACGGCACATGTGGTCACGCCACAATTTTAGGCTCCAATGCACTTGTGAGCATACCATTACATACTGACTATTGCACGCCAAACAACGTGTTTGTTAGGAACTACGAGGTGAAAATACCCACAAGACAAGAATGCGATAACAGACCGCATACTGTTCGGAATGCCATTAACATATTCACCGATGGCTCTAAGCTTGAAGGGAAGGTGGGTGGAGGTATCTTTTCACCGGACCTGGGACTAGAGATCTCCTTTCGTCTTCCCGACCACTGGAGCGTGTACCAAGCAGAAATGCTGGCAATACACGGTGCAGTGAAAAGCCTAGCGTCTACGCCCCAAAACGGCAAACGGATATTTATCTTCTCAGACAGTCAGGCCGCGCTAAAGGCACTGAACTCATGTGTCGACAACACAAAGTCGCTAACTGAACACCGCAGATCTCTTAACGAGATGACTCAGCACTTCAGTATCAGCCTTATTTGGGTACCTGGTCACAGGGATATTGAAGGCAACTATATAGCGGATGAGCTGGCCAGAAGAGGTACCACCACTCATCTCCTTCCAGGAAATGATCTGGTAGGCATTCCCATGGCCTCTTTCAAACTCCGAGTTAGCACAAATACCTTACAAATGCAAATGAGCTCTGGTCAGGTCTCTCGACGTGCGAGATATCAAGGCTAACTTGGCCTTCGTATAACAAAGGACGCACTAACTGTCTGCTGTCCCTTAATAAATCTGGTGTCTCATCTCTGATAAGGGTGTTAACAGGGCACTGCTTAATAGGCACACATGGTGCTAGGATGGGCGTAATAACTCACGATTACTGTCGCAGTTGCAGATGTATTGAAGAGGAGGAGAGTGTTCAACATCTGCTGTGTCAATGTCCTGCACTCAGCAGAAGACGATTGGCTATTCTCGGCCAACCGTTCATCGACGATCTCACGGAGGTTTCAAAAATGGATATTAGGGCTCTATCGAAATTCATTCATTGATTCCACGAGCTGGTTTGATCCTCTAACTAAGTGTGAGAGTGTGAGATTGTTGATTTTTGATTCTCGGATAAGGGGTGGGTCTTAAGACCGCATAGGGCATCACAATGGGCCAACTTGACTGGCCTAAGTGGTGGGCAGGGTCCTGCACTCTGTCCTGCCCTCGCAACCTAACCTAACCTATGATAACCTGTTGGTATATCGCCGCCATTAGTTTTTTTTTTTTTTTTTACTTTCTGGCCATGGTAGGTTGCTATTGAAAATGGGCGAAATTTGATGATAACCACGCCCCCTTTTTCGATATCGAAAATTTCGAAAATCACATAAGTTGACATATCTCGGTAGCTGAAATGGCTAAAATGATATAAATTTATAGCTGAATCCCCCTGGTCATTCTCTTATGATTTTCCATAAATTTTTTATAGTGGGCGTGGCACCGCCTACTTTTAAGGAAGGCATTTTTGAAAATTCGACTGGTCGTAACTTTTAAACTGATTACGATAGAACGATGAAATTTGGCACAAAGCATACTAGTATCGTTGGGAGTATACCTGATAAAATTGGGTAAAAGCGCCATCCAACCGCGCCCACTTTCGATATCGAAAACTTCGAAACTCACCTAAATTGACATAATTCGGTAACGGAAACGGCTAACATGATATAGTTTGGTAGGATGTATCCCCTAGTCCTTCTATTATGATTTTTTCATAAATTTTTAAAAGTAGGCGTGGCACCGTATATATATATAAAATTTGAAAATTTTACGGGTCATAATTTTTAAACTGATTACGGTAGAACGATGAAACTGGTACGAGGTATACTAGCATAATAGGGAGTATACCTGATGTAATTGGACGAAATCGCTTCCGAACCACACCCACTTCCGAAATGGAAAATTTCGAAAATCATGTGAAAACTACCGCTGGGTATTTAATGTTCGGTTTACCCGAACTTAGGCTTCCTTACTTGTACTATATTTTTCTCTACCGAGGTTGCGTATATAAAAAATATGATAATGTATGTTGATATTTATATTTTAATCTATCCATTTCACTGTGTTTATTGCGTTTTGGCTTGGAGGTCCTCATATACCCATTTATGTATTACCTGTAATCGCTTGTCTTTAAAAACTTTTCCACGCAAAACAGCCTGTTCAGCATTTACTCGAGAAGCATAAGACAATATTAGTTGGGGTATTTCTTTATCCATGTCGTGCTTGGTTATTTCTCCGAAATGCTGAAAATTAAACAAAAAGAAAATTTATATTTTATCATTATAGCATATAACATTCATTATGCATACACAAATCTTTATTTACCAGACATCGAAAATATCAGATAACAATTTCAAAATTTTTTTTCTCTCAGAAAGACCCTTACAGTTTGAGTTTTTCTATTTTCTCCGATTGTTATAATTATAATTCAGAGTAATAACTGTTATAACAAATATTGAAAAAAATCAAAAAATTATTATTTTGTTTCAATAGATTTCTTTTTGAGTCTCAGATAACACTGGACCACGAATTTCAACTTTTTCGCTTTACCAGAAATGCCGTTATGAAATTCGTATGTAAAATCACCCCCTGATTTCGAAAATTGAGTTCATTTTTGATTCTATGGTACCGTTTTTGAGATATTTGCAATTTACCGTTATTCGAAAAAACCAAAAAGATGGCGCCCTTTAATTGCGTATATCTCACGAACGGGTCAAGCAATTGCAAAAAAGTTTACAGAATCGGAAAAACGATCAAATTTGCTATAAATGCATCATACATTGTTTTTTGCTCAACCAGATAGTTTTCGAGATATTAGCTTGTCATTTCATATTTTTGTTTTTTTTTTATGAAAAAATATGAAAAAAAATACTCTTTGCGTGGGCAGCATTCCAAAACCACAACTTTTTTTCTAGATATTTTTTCTTTACGTAGAGCTCTGTTTTATTAGAAAAAAGATAAGCTATCATCGAAGAAAATCGATGCAAAACTACGTAAGTTATAAACGATCAAGTAAAAATACCCCGGTTGCGCAACTTCAATGTGTGATGTATACATACATATTTTAAAGGTATAAAGTGCAAATGGGATATTATCCGGATAAACGAATAACACCATAACAATGATAATACTTTTTCTTTAAATAAATCAAATAGTACTTTTAATACTCGAATTGTTTTATAGTAGATAGAGTGGTTGCTTCGAAAGGAAGAGTGGTTGGGTTCGAAAGTGCTGTAGGCATGTAGTTATAAACATGTATTTCCGTCACTTATGCGTAAGTATGCAGGTAGATTTTCAAAATTATAAGAAAATTTTTAAAGCCGACATCTAAAGCAGGTAATATTTTCTTTTCCCGGCTTCGTATAAAAAGGAAACTTTCTGTCTAGGTAAGATTTGATTTTTTCAATTTTATTTTTGTACCGAGTATAAATATGAGTTAAGGCGCCTTGAAACTTCAAAACATCTGCAAGGCTCGCCGGAGATAGTTCAGTTCATAAGTCGAATTTCAAAACCGTGATTTATTAAAAAAAAATAAAATGAGTAAAAGGACGCGAGAATTTGAGTGTGATAACGATCCAGATATGTTCTGTTTCATGTGTGGCCAATATACTATCATAAGGCTACGACGAGTGTTCTCAGATCGTATCAAAACTTTATACTCCAAGTATTTTGGCATTGAGCCTAAAAATGCTGAAAAACCATGGACACCGAACACTTTGTGTACATCGTGTCGAGTAGAATTGATTCAGTCGAAATCAGGACAACAAATAAAATTTTGCTACACCAATGATATGGAGAGAACCTACTTGCCATTCAATGGAGTGTTATATTTGTCAAACGAAAGTGCTTGGCGTTGGAAGATCAAGAAGAGTAACTTATGCCAGCGTACCATCAGTGACATTACCAGTACTACATTCAACGACAGTTGCGGATCCAGTTCCATTGTCAACAGTAATATCTGAGTGCGGGGAATCAAGTTGTACTGAATTTCGCGTGGGAAACGAGAGAAACGTTCTCTCACAAGCACAACTTAATGATTAGATAAGAGATTTGGAACTATCCAAGGAAAAAGCAGAGATCCACACTTCCCGTATGCAACAATTTAAATTTGTGTCATCCGATGTTGGGGTGATATATTGTAGAACTCGTAACGAACCATTTTCCAAACACTATACCAAGAAAGACAGTATATGCTACTGCAACGACATTCCTGGTTTATTCAAAGAGTTTGGTCAAACATATGATTCAAAAGAGTGGCGATTGTTCATAGACAGCAATAAACTGAGTTTGAAAGCTGTATTATTGCATATTGGTAACAAAAAGCCTTCTATCCCGATCGCACATGCAGTAAATACAAAGGAAACCTACGGGGAAATGCAAAAAATTCTCAAATTTATCAAATATGAAGACCATGATTGGAAAATATGTTCTGATCTCAAAGTCGTTGCAATGCTATGCGGTCTACAAAGTGGCTACACCAAGTACTGCTGCTTCCTCTGCAAGTGGGATAGCCGAGCTCGTAAGGAGCACTACGTCAGAAAGGATTGGTCGGAAAGAGTCGAGTTTACCGTTGGTGTGGATAACATAAAATACACATCTCTTGTCAAGAAAGAGAAAATCATACTTCCACCCTTACACATCAAGCTCGGTCTCATTAAAAACTTTGTTAAGGCTTTGAACAAAGAAGGCGAAGCATTCGACTATTTGAAAACAATTTTTCCAGATATTTCTCAAGCCAAGATAAAGGAAGGTATTTTTGTTGGACCCCAAATAAAAAAGTTGATCAACAATACTCAATTCAAAGGACTATTCTCATCAGTTGAAGCAGCAGCGTGGGAATCCTTTGAAAAGGTCGTTGCTTCTTTTCTCGGTAGACACAAAAGCCCTAACTACGAACAGATAGTGAACGACTTAATCAATAATTATGCGAAAATGGGTAAATATAAAAGGCGTATTAAAATTCATTTCTGAAGTTCCGAGGATTTCAACTGCTAAAACGCGACTGACTTTATTCATATTCGATGAACGTTACAAAGTTTATATAAAAGAGAATGAGATAAATGTCAAAGGATACATACATGCGAATGCTACAGAGTTGTATTTTAATGTATTATATTTCATGAGTGATTACGAACTGCTTCGCATCTCCAACACCTCCTCTCGAAGTAGTGAGATCCTTTGATTAACTATAGTTAGTGAGGCCCAATTTTGAAGAACAAGATTCATGTTTTATTTGTGTGAGCCCCTTGGTGAGTACATCTGCTGGCATTGATTCTGTTGGCATGTACTCTAACTTGATCATATTGTTGTGTATGCAATCTCGGATGAAATGGTGGCGAACATCAATATGTTTAGTTCGCGGTCGAAACGTGGAGGATTTGGCCAGCTTATGTGAACTCTGGTTATCGTTGTATAATTTTATATTGGCACATTCGATACCAAGTTCGTTTAAAGCTCCTTTCAAATAAAGAGCTTCCTTCGCTGCCTCTGTTATAGCTATATATTCCGCTTCAGTGCTTGACAATGAAACAGTACGCTGTTTACGCGCTTCCCAACTTATTGAGGAGCTAGCAAAAATAAAGGCGAAACCAAAATATGATCGCCTATCTGTTGTGTTGGCCCCCCAGTCAGCATCAGCAACACCATACAATTCTGCTTCTGTTTTCTTATACAGCAGACCCAAATTTATTGTACCTTTGAGGTACCGCAGAATTCTTTTAGCTGATTTCCAGTGCTCTTCAGTATAATTCGTATTGAATTGGCTCATAAAATTCACCGCAAATGCTATATCGGGCCTAGTTGATACGGCCAAGTACATTAGAGCCCCTATTAAACTCTGATAGGGATATTTTGACATGATACTTTCATCTTTGGTTTCCGGTATGGCTAGTTTGCAATTCGCTTCTATAGGAGTTTTCGAAGGCTTGCAATATGACATACCAAATCGCTCTAAAATTGTCTCAGCATACGTGCTCTGTGATATAAACACTTCATGCTTCTGTAGATCTTGCTGGAAATCAATTCCCAAGCATCGTTTTACTCGCCCAATATCTTTCATTTCAAAGCTCTCAGAAAGAGTATGCTTTATCTCATTGAGCCATTTCTGATTGTTTGACGCCAATAGCAGATCATCGACATAAATAATCACAAACATTATGTCGCTGCCCTCACGTCGCTTATAAAAGCAAGGGTCAAACTTTGTTGCATGTAACCCGATTTGATTAAGGGTTTGTGACAACTTGGTATACCACATTAGGCCTGATTGGCGCAGACCGTATAATGCCTTGTCTAATAAACACACTGGATTTTTGTTACTATCTAACGCCTTTTGCCATTCACTGGCTGTGCGTTTCAAATCTTTGCTATGTTGGTGTATGCCCTTCAAACCAACAGGGTCGCCTCGCTTTATCTTACTTAAAAAACTTTGAAGTTTATCTGGTACGCTCATATAAACATTTTCGTCGAGCTCTCCATTCAAATACGCTGTAACTACATCCATTTGGTGGATTTCAAGATCAAGTTCTGCTGCCAATGCTGTAAAGAGTCGTACAGAAGTGGAGCGAACTACTGGAGATGATATTTCGTGATAATCTTCACCTGGGCGCTGAGCGAACCCCTTTGCCACTAGCCGAACCTTCTTCAGGTTCCTACAAAAATCGGTTTTTGTTCTAAACACAAATTTATTGCCAATTACCTTTCTGTCCGCTGGTTGATCAACGATGTGCCATGTTTTGTTTTTGGTATGTGCCAAAAATTCATCTTCGAGAGCTTTTAGCCACGCACTCGCATCGTCTGATTCTAGCGCCTCCACAAGTGTTAGTGGATCTTCACTCGCAAGGTTTGCTGCATTTTCGTCGCACTCGAAGAAATTGTCTGAGTCGCCACCATCGTCCTCTAAAGCTGCCTTTTCACCCGACTGCTGATACACTTTTCGCGGTCTACCACGTTGACCTGTACGATGATACGTAGGCCTACCTCGGCCATGCTGCTGCCTTTTTGTTTCGGCTTCTTCATTTTCTGATGATTCTGACATTTCTTCATTTTCGTTGTTGTTTATTTTATTTTCGCTTTCATTTTCGATTAAAACTTCTATTGTATTTTCATTTTCGTTACTGTCCTTATCGATTTCATCAAACCCCGGGTTATCGATAAATTTTACATCGCGGCTTATAATTACACGTTTTTTTTGCTTTTGAGTATAATCGATATGCTTTCGATTCATTCGAATAACCAACAAATATACACGGTTCCGCTCGCGATTCAAACTTCCCTTTTGCAGGATTTTTATTTAGTACGTATGCTTTTGTGCCAAAAATCTTCATATGCACAACTGTCGGATTTTTCTTTGTCCACACGCGGTAAGGTACTTCACCCGTTGTTCTGGTAATACAACGATTGCGATGTAACACGCGGTATTTATCGCTTCCGCCCAAAACGAAACCGGTGCACCCGATTGCTTCATCATGCAACGAGCCATCTCAACAAGTGTTCTATTTTTACGCTCCGCCATACCGTTTTGCTGTGGGGTATACGGAGCTGTGAGTCTACGTTGTATTCCGTTTTCGCGCAAAAAGTTATCGAAATCTCGATTGCAGTACTCGCGCCCGTTGTCAGACTGCAATGCTTTTATTTTCATACCAGTTAGATTCTCAGCTTTAGCTTTGTATTGCTTAAAAGCATCGAACACCTCAGATTTTTTCTTTATAAAATAGATTTCGCACCACCTTGACTTTTCGTCAATAAAAGTTACAAAAAACTTTGTGCCGCCGTTGGATGCATGTCTCATCGGACCGCACAGATCACTATGTACTATCTCTAATACGTCACTCACTCTGTTTGCATTTTCTTTTGGGAAAGAAGAACACACTTGCTTTTCGCTTGCACATATTTCGCATTCTGATAACTTTTCGTTGTCATTAAAATTCAACCCATACACTGCATTATTTCTTGCCATTGATTTTAAATCACTTTCGTTAACATGGCCCATTTTATAATGCCACAAATCAATACTATTATTTGTTTTTGCAAGATGCACAAAATTCTTCGGAGTTTTGAGATAATATAAATTACCAATTCTCTCTGCTTCTAGCACTTTTTTGTTCGCGCCGTCAACAATCGCAGCACCGTTCTTTGTAAAGTTCACACTATACCCTTTGTCCGTAATCTTCGAAACGGAAAGTAAATTTGTACGCAAATCTTTTACGTGCAACACATCTTCCATATCAACGTTTATTTCTTTACCACGCACTTCTGCTTTCATGCACACATTACCGACACCGCTTATTTTTGTTGATGCATTATTTGCCAAATTTAATTTTTGGTTCACTTCATTTATGCTTTTAAATATGTTTGTTTGTGCACTCATATGAGATGTGCAACCACTATCTAAACACCATCTCATTTTTCCTACAGGTGCCATCATTGCTTTTTCTACCGTATTCAAATTCACATTTTCGTTAGCTTTTTCTTTTTCACTAACCATTCGTACTTTGTTTTGTTTGTCTTTGCAATTTCTGGCAAAGTGACCCGGCTTGCCGCACTTAAAACACTTCATCGTTTGTTTTGAATTTTCGAAGTTTTGCTTCGATTGACTTTGCTTTCTCTTAGCATAGAGCACACTGTCATCACTTTTCTCTTCTTTTGATTTACGTGATTCGTACTCTTCTAATATTTTTACACGAAGTATTTCTGGCGCCGGCAGCCCGTCCCGCGTTTCAAGTGCACATCGAAATGTCTCGTATGATGGCGGCAAGCTATACAACAACAATATAGCTAGCAACTCATCGCCAATACACACACCTATTTCTTTTAGTTTTGCTACTGCATCAAAAAATTCATTTAAATGATCACGCACTTTATCATGCTCTGACATGCGCGACAATGCGACGCGCTTTAACAATGTAGCTTTCCTAGCTGGACCTTTTGATTGGAACGTCGATTCCAATTTCAGCCACATTTCACGAGAATTTCTACATTCTGAAATGAGCCCCAGCTCCGATGATGAAATTCAAAGCGTAATGTCTGCAGATGCCTTTTGATCTGCGGTTTTCCACTCTTGAACTTTTGTTTCATCTGTTGGGCACACATTTGTGCCGTCGGCGTAGCCCCACAAATCGTTTTTAATTAAAATTGCACGCATTTGCAACTTCCACGAATCATAGTTCTCCGCGTTTAGCGGCTCTATTCGAACAACACTAGCCATTATAGCTTATTAATTTTTGTCTTTTTATTTCACGGAAAATGTTTAATTAACCGAACACTTGGTCGCGTTTTATCACCCGTGCGCTGGGTCCATAACCTGAAGTTCCGAGGATTTCAACTGCTAAAACGCGACTGACTTTATTCATATTCGATGAACGTTACAAAGTTTATATAAAAGAGAATGAGATAAATGTCAAAGGATACATACATGCGAATGCTACAGAGTTGTATTTTAATGTATTATATTTCATGAGTGATTACGAACTGCTTCGCATCTCCAACAATTTTCCAAAATTTTATTTAGTATACCTATACATACACGCATGCATACGTGTAAATAAATCACCTTCATCTCATACGTACTACATTATATTTGCCATATAAGTACATACATTTTGCAAATAGTTAAATAGCCACCGTTATATTTTGTAATCATTGCATTAGTGTATAAATAACACCGCCAGAGAAAAATTCTGGGTCTTTCTCGTATTTGACACGCGTATTAACCATACAAAATATTTTTAAAGCGCTGCGCAAGTAGCACATGAATTAGTGTGAATAAAGTTAACAAGCAAAGCTAAAAAATTTGTATTTGGGTTATTTGAGAGACAACAAATTTATTTTGGGACGTAGATCCCGTCCAAAAGTTATTTATATGCATCGTTGTCATTAGGGGCGTAGATCCCCTTCCAGCGTATGCATAGGAGGCTAGCGTGCGTGCTAAAACCACGATTTGTTGAAGCAGCTATAAGCTATGTATTCAGAAAATTCTAAACTATCTGCGAATTACATTGGTATGTAATGCAGAAGATATGAAATGAACGAAATAATCATAGCTTATGCCGCGTAAACAATAATAAATAAAATTAATTAATTCAAATAAAGCACAATAATTATTTAAAAATTATGGATTTGTCTGTATTTACCTCTTCCTAACGTAAAACAGCTAAATACGTATTTAAATAAGTCTTGATGTTCGTTATGTTGTGGATTCTTAGTATTTAACTATGAATGTTGAAAAATTTTGAAGTATAATACAAAGTTTACTATATTATACCATAAATTATCAAAAACTAACGTAGTATAGGGCAACCGATTTTGTGGGAGAATATTTCGAATATTGAATATTTCTCCATGTTTTTTATTGTAAACTGATTAAAGTCAAAATCATATGTATGATTCTAAGAAAGAGAAGTAACTGGGAAATTCGTCATATGAAACTCCAACTATTTTTCTAGCAAAGTGAATAAAATCGAAATCAAAGCCATTTGAAAAAAAATAAAAATTTGTTTTCTTTTATAGTGGAATAGAGATTTGACTTGATTCACTTTACATTAAAAAATAAAAGCATATTCAAAGAGCATAGCTGGAGTAACGCAACGAAAATTTATAATACAAAGATGCAAAGGAATCTATTTCTGCCATTTTTGTCTCAATAACTATTACATAAGATTGAATATAATGGCCTCTGCCAGTTATCAGAATGTTTCAGAAAATCTAAAAAAAAATTTAAATTTCGAGTTTTATCTGTTTACTTTGGAACCGGCGATATATACATTTGAAGCATCATCGCGAATAACGTTCTAAAGGGTCAATTACATAAAGCTTTATTTTGACTTTACCTCGAACTTTGACTTTGACAGAAAAGTAGAGTATACGTTTTTAAACGAAGCATGACAAATAGAAGACCTCAAAGTTGAAGCAAGGTTAAAATTTGGCAAACTCTCAAATTTTGCTTGCTTTGCTTGCTTTGACAATCAGATGTTGATGAATTTGCTTTAATTTAAGAATAAAAAGTTGGAGGAAGTAATAATTTATTAATTTTTCTCTATTAAATTAATAAATTAACCAAAACACTCTGAATGCGAAGAAATAAATATCGAAAACAAATGTATAAAAGAGAAGCGTCAAAGCGTTCATTGTAGCATACCTCTGAAGTTGAGCGCAAAGTTTTGAGGTTGGAAATGCCGGGCGAGGTTAAGAAAGCTTTATGTATTTGACCCTTAAGTGTCATTTTTTTCAAAACCGGTTTTATTGCATATAACATTTTGTATGCCTCTCTTCATTGTCTTTGTAATTTAAAGTGACATACATTATTTTGCATAGAAGCGTCGGCAGTGACTCGTAGGGCACTGGAAGATCAGAGGGAGGTGTAAAACTGATAATATGAAAGGTATAAAGGAAAAAGTTAAGGAGACAGAGAAGAGAAATAAATTTAAAAAATATGAATTTAGCGTTTTTTGCTCTCCTGACAATCTCTGAAATCAGAATTTAATATTAAATAAAATTTTAATTATAACGATTAGTTCTGACTATATAAATATATCCTGGCCATATTGATATATTGCAGGGACCGTAACTGTTATAAGTTTAATTACGCAGTGCAACAAAATGGACCAAAGTTAAAATACCTGGGAAGTATTAGCATTTTTCTGGTAGATCTCGCCAAGAAGGAATTAAGAAGAACTGCGTACAAGAAATTTGCCGGGCACCTCCAAAATCTTGATTTAGGGGTTAAAATCCGCAGAGGCACACCTAGGCCAGTATTAAAAGGCCCGTTGTGATACCACCCACACTAGGAAAGTCAGTTCCGGGACCCTACCATACGGAAAATCCCGGTATTATCGCGATTCTCCACATAGCAGAATCCCGGGACTGACGTTCCTAAACCGACACCGTTACTCCTTCTCGAACCATTTAGATGACCTGATGAAGGGCATCAGGTCCTTTATGTCCAGCTCCGTGACCTGGCGTAGGCTAACCAGGAAGGGAACTCCCAAAAAGCGCATTCTGGCGCCACTTAAAGCCGGCCAGTTGCAGATGAGGTGCTCCACCGTTTCCTCCTCCTCATCATCCTTGCAACTCACTACAGCATCGTCGGTAGGGCACACCTAGTCTTTCTGCGTGCCTACCAATAAGGCAGTGCCCATTTAATACGCCTATTAATATGGAGATTTCTCTTCTCCTTAGGACATAAATTTTTCTTGATCTTTTATGATCCCATTTCGGCCAGGTTTCTTTGGATGTCCAGCATCCTGGAGATTGCAGCCATCTTTCGTTGGCTTGGCGGAGTGTGTACTCTTTCAGCATTAGCTTGCATATGGCAAACGGCATACCTAAGCGCTCTTTATCCCGAAGAACCTGCTTGGTCGTGCCCTGCCTCGCAAGTTCGTCTGCCCTACAATTTCCCTCAATGTCCCTATGCCCCGGGACCCATGTGGGGTTCACGCGGTTCTGTTGGGCAATCTCTTGTAGAGATCGACGACAGCGAGCGTCAGTTCAGAGTTGAACGAGTAAGAACCAAGGGATTTGATGGCCGCTTGGCTGTCACTGAAAATAAAAATATCCTGTCTGATAGTGTGTTGGCCTATCCAAGCCGCGGCGTCCATGATTGCTGAAACTTCAGCCTGGAAGACACTGCAGTGACCAGGTAGTCTGAAGGAGAGCTCAAGGTTCAGATCCTTTGAATAAACCCCTCCTCCAACTCTGCCGTCTAACTTCGAGCCCTCAGTATAAATGGAAGTGCCGCTTTCTCCGACTGTTGTGGCCGCACAACGATCTGTGCTCAGCGGAAGAAAGCTATAGGATTCCAAAATACTTGCGTATCCAGTAGTGCTTGCGCCCCAGCCGGACGTTTCCCTTAGACGCAGAGCCGATGCTGCTGCTACCCGGTGCCCTTCCAGATCGAGTGGCAAAATGCCAAGAATGGCCTGGAGTGCTTCATTGGGCGTTGTTCTTAACGCACCGCTTATACAGATCATGCAAGATCTATGCACTTTACATAACAGATTAAGGTTTGTTGCCTTGCTCAGCGCAGGCCACCATACCACAACTCCATAGAGCATGATGGTGAGCATATTTTGGGGCTGAGCCCTCATTTTTTCCAATGGCTCTTTTGCACGTGTTGAGTGCAATACACGCTTGCTTTAGGCGCTGAAGAACATTCTCCCTCCAGGTTAGTTTCCTATCCAGAACTGTGCCTAAGAACTTGGCTTTTTCCCCTATATACTATAGCTAAGTCGTCTGCATATGCCACTACCTTCCCGCCCCCAGCTTCTGTCTCGCAGCAGCGAGTTGACAGTGAGGTTCCATAGAAGCGGGGAGAGAACACCACCCTGAGGCGTTTCCCTTGTGACAGCGTGATAAGTCAACCGAGCCCAGTGATGAAACTATTCGTCTACCCCTTAGTAGTTGATCAATAAGTCCAATAAGAGACCTGCTTATGCCCAGACTTGTTAAAACGGTGTTTATAGCATTAGGGTTTATGTTGTTGAAGGCTCCTTCAATATCTAAAAAGGCCACAAGACAGTACTCCTTTACATACAGCCATTTTTCAATAACAGAAACTAGGCTGTGAAGCGCAGTTTCTGTAGATTTCCCTTTGGTGTATGCATGCTGATAGCTAGAGATAAGGTTGCTAACAATAGTAGAGGAGAGGTAGTCATTTATTATCCTCTCGAAGGTTTTGAGCACAAAGAATGAGAGACTGATCGCCCTATAGTCCTTGGGCTCGTAATGAGACGCCTTCCCCGAATTAGGAATAAACACTACCGTGGCACGTCTCCAGGAGCACGGAATGTAGCTAAGAGCCAGGCAGGCTGTATAGAGAAATACCAGCCATTTGGCTGATGTCTCCAGCGTGTTTATGAGTTGTGCGGGAATAATTCCGTCTGGCCCGGCAGACTTGAACGGTTCTAGGCTTTTAACCGCCCACCTCACCTTTTCCTCCGTGATGGGTATGTATACAGCAAAGTTTGTTGTAGGTGCTAAGGTTCCTCATGCAAGTTCCCTGGGAAGTGCGTATTCAAGAGCAGCTCTATGGTTTCCCCCTCCGTGCTGGTCCAGGATCCGTCAGGTTTGCGCAAATAGCTTGTGGCTGTTTGAGTGTTTGCAGCGAGACTTAGTATCGTCGACATTTTCGACCCCAGTGCAGAAATTTCTCCACGATACTCTCTTCGCCTGCCTCATAGCTTTTTTGTAGGCCCTAAGTTTAACTTTATATTCGAGCCATTGAGTCTCCGTGCCAAGGCTCTTGGCCTTATTAAATTGTGTCCAACATGATTTGCGCAGCGAGTCCAGGTCGTAGGACCACCAATGCGGCCTATGTTTACCGCGTGGTTTTGGCACTGGGCAAGCCTGCTCTAGGGCATTCGAGACCGCCGTTGGAAAGGTCTTTACCAGATCCTCCAACTCCCCTACTGATGAGGGGACTTGTGGGGGCAGTGCTGGTAGGTCCCTAAATAGTATATCATTGTGTAGCTGCCAGTAAGTGTTACGTGGGTTGCGTTTCATAACCGGCTGATCAACAGAAAAGTCTAGAACTAACTCTATGTACCGGTGGTCGGAGAATGAATGTTCATCGAGAACAGGCCATTTTCTGACCCACTCATAAGCGCCTCCGCTGCAAATAGTGAGATCTATGACCTCCCTACGGGTTTTAGTAATAAACGTAGGTTCGTAACCCACGTTGCAAACTACCAGGTTAGTTGTTAACAAATAGTCAAACAACGACTTTCCTCTAGCATTGATATCGGAGCTTCCCCACTGGACGTGATGAGCATTAGCGTCAGTTCCGATAATAAGATGACCCATGGAAAAATTTGCCACCAGGTCTCTTACTTCCCTCTGTGGAGGAGGTTCTTTGGCGTCGTAGGGAATATAGACCGACGCCATCGTCAGGCTGGTACTGTCGACTGTTAAACTGGCAGCTGTAACGTCACCATTGGTATAGTTGGGCAAGAGAAAGGCGTTCAGCTCAGATTTAACCAAAATACAGGCTCTAACCCTGCCCCCCTCGCTGGCTCGGATAAGCTTAAAACCCTTAGTTCACAGACAGCAAATCCTTGAGCTATTGACCCAGGGTTCTTGGATGAGGTCCACATCTACGTAGCCTTTAGAAAGACGACTGATTAAAGCAGCCGATTTGTGCTGGTTTATCTGAAGCACCAGCAACATGAGAGCGCTCAGACTTCCCTGCCACCGCCGTATCGTCGAGTTCCACCTCGTCTGGAGGCTTATCTTTCAACGACGATTTGTTCAGACCACGATTTGGCGTGGCGGAAACCCTACTAACTGTGGCAGTATCAACATTGTTGCGCTCAGGACTAGCTGCTATCACTGTGACGTTGAGGTCTTCCCCCTCCAGCAGGCTGTCTCCTATCTCCGAGATGTTCACTGCTCCTTCGCCATTTGACGTGGCAGATACCATACTTTCCGAGTCGGACATCTCCGACTCCTCTTCCGGCACTGCGATGTCCGAGTCCTCCGGCGCAGCCGAAATAGCAGCGCGCTGTGCATCGCCGCGGTATACATGGATCACGATCTGACCTATGGCGTAGTGCACTCGTCCTTTGAACCGTTTAAGGGGCTCGAGTGCCTCCTTATTCAAGGTAAAGACCACTTGCCTATCAGGCCCTACCGCATCCTCAACCAGGTTGACACTCCAGTCCTGCGTCGGGGAGACGGGTTCATGATCCGCAGCATCCTGAGAATTCTCTCAGGTTCAGCAGGGATGGCAGGAATCCATGCTCTTGCCCTTGGCCGATCCGGGATGTCCTTCCAGTCGACAATCTCGATTCTTGCCCCTTGGTAGATCTCACCCGGTCTTGCAGCTGCTGCCTTGTACAGTGAAACAGTTTTTGCATCCTCGCAGGCGAATACCTTGATTCGGCCCTGGTGCCATCCCGTCTTTCTGGCATTCGGCCATAGCGTCTCTTGTGAAATACCCTCGAATTTCTTCAGGATCCTTGCAGCCGCTCTTTTGTCCAGGTACTCAGAGCGACTGGGAGATGTCTTTTGGGGTGAATTTCGACCCGTAGCTGCCATCGCGGTCGTTCCCTTATTTGGATCTCTGGGGCCAGGTCGTGAGACCACTGCCACAGACGTTAAAGACTTGGTTACGGTACCGGCACTTACTGCAGGTTCAGCATCAGCCGTTGTTATCCATCGCTGTCGATCTCTCGGCTGATAATGAAATGTAGTTTGTCCTCCAACGTTGCATTCTCGCTTGCTCCAGCATTTTCCTCCTCTGCTGTGCAGTATACATGGTTGTATCTTTAGTTTTAGGGTTTTTATTACTATTTTTCATCTTGTTCGTACGACCCCTCGCCGGGCAAGGCCAGCTTAGGGTCAAGGGAAGAGTAAGAGGAATATGTCGTCCGCCGCGGCAGAGCCCCATACCGCGGTAAGGCCATAGTTACTCTCCGAAGCGGCCTGGTATCAGAGAGGCTCCGTTGGATTACAGCCACGATTTGCCTCCCGGCTGCAAACGTCCAATGGGCACGTGGTCGGATAACACCCTGGATTGGGAGGGGGAAGATCTTAGTCGTCGCGCCAGAGAGGCTTGGCTTATCTGGTGATGTAGTATCGGGCGGCGCTATGATCACAAGGGCAGCGTAGCCCTGTGGGTAAGCCCTCGTACCGCGGCAAGGTTTCCCCCCTTACGAGGGACTCATGAGCCTATATATTAGGTAATTTTAACCCCATTTAAATTTTTTTTATTTTTGATTTCGATAGAAGAGATAAAGACCTTTCTAACGATATATATATGAACCGGAAAGTAGTGGTAAAAGGGGTAGTATTTGCCCCACAAACACATTTTTTTCGTCGTTTTTCGAGGTTGGTCAACTTTGGCGCTATCCCTATGCACTATTTTATAAGAAGCCTATACAAACCTTGAGTGGTATTCAACAGCAAATTTTGTTTTCTCAAAAAAGTTGAAAACTGACGAAGTTTTTAAGATTTCCATGAAAACTAAATTAAAAAAATATTATTTTGGCATATTATTTGAAAATTACGTATACCTATAGGTACTTGGTTTTTTATACGTAAAGTTTTCATGGAAATCTTAATAACTTTGCAGTTTTCAACATTTTTGAAAAAATTTGCTGTTGAATACCATTCAAGGTTTGTATAGGCTTCTTATAACATAGTGCTGTTTCAGCCCTATTCTTGAAACATAAAAAAATTCATCTCAATGACTATTGTTATAATTGTGACAATTGTTATGTTTTGGTATGCTTGGAAAAATTCGAAAGCTCTTTTTTATAACAATTGTTATTTTTTTTTTGTTATGATCTGTTAAGCAGGTGACAAGGTTAAGAGCCCTATGCTTGAATCATAACAAAATTCCCCTCAATGACTATTGTTATAATAGTGACTATTGGTATGCTTGGACAAATTCGAAAGCTCTTTTTATAACAATTGTTATTTCTTTTTGTTATGATTATTTATCAGGTGACAAGGTTGAAATGTTTTCTTTTTAGGGGTCAATTTAGGGTCATTTTGGGATAGTTTTGGGGTCCTGTTGTGGTAACTATGAGTTAATTTTTTTGGTCTTATTGGGGTCAATTTTGGATATTTTTGAGTCATATTGTGGTCATATTGGGGTCATTTTGTCGTCATATAGGGGTAATTTTTTGGTCATTTTTGAGTCAATTTGCGATAATTTTTCGGTCATATTGAGGACATTTTTGTCATATTGGGTCATATTGGGGTCATTTCCGGATTATTTTGGGTAATTGTAGGATCATTTTGTGGTCAAATTATCGCAATTTAGTACCGAAATGACTTAAAAATTACCACAATATGACCCCAAATTGACTCCAAAATGACCCCGTATGACCGCAAAATAACCTCAAAATTTCTCCAAAACAATCTTAAAATTACCCCAATTTGATCCCAAATTGACCCGAAAATAACCCATCTGTCGCATTGAATACCCTTTAATAAACAGCACATGTGTGGCGCTGTTATAACTGAACACTGCTCTGGCTTTATTCATCCCCAAATGGTCAAGAGTTGCATCTTTTAAGTAGTTGATGTCGCTGGACTATTGGAGGACAGGGGGGATGGCGTAGGAGTACCGGATGTGCAGTTTTCTATCTAATAATTAGCAATTATTGCCTGAATGTCGTTTTGAAAAATGATTTACCCACTAAGCTGTTCCTTATATCAACTTTTTTTGCAAATATTAGGTTCGCCGGCCGGAATATGATAGATTTTGCTCCAAAAATAAGCTGTGCAAAATTTCACTCGAAATGAATAACTTTTAGAACTTGCACGTTGCATACGAAAATTTTAAAAACCATATGCATCCAGGGTGCCACAGATTATATAAAAACATTGATAGCCGTAAACTTGGTACACATTAATTACGAGAAGAAACGCGCAGATTCCGATTCTGAAGAGAAAAATTCAAAATTCTCTATAGTTTTTGACATTTCGCAAAGTTATCGTTTTTAAAAAAGAGGGAAAACACCATTTTTGTATTTTACGAAAAATCTCCAGCTTTGCTTATCCGATCGAACCCCTTTATTCTCCGGATTTAAGATCTTCTGTAACTCTAAAAACCCGCCATATAATGGTTTTCAATCAAATGACCAAATTAGGAGCTATTAGTAGATGAATGAGAGAAATAGAGCACAATTTCAAGGCACCTCGTAGTATATATTGATATCCAGCGAAAACTAATAACTTTTTTGTTTTATTTTGATACGATGTCAAAGCTCAATCAATTCCAAATCATATTGGTCAAAGCTGTTTGCAAATCAGATCAGAAATACCAAAGTTATAACCATTTTAGTATCACTATATAACTACATTTGGCATATCGATATTTATAATCGAGAAAATTATTTCAAAATCAACAAGTGTTTTTGATGTCAAATCCATACGAATATTGCTGTGGGTTTTATATATCAACTTTTCGACTGCTTTGCTGTACACAATCGATATGATAAATCTAGCTGTAACATATTATTAAATTGGATATATCTTTGCTACTACTGAGCCGATAAGAAAATGGTTAAGATAAATTTTATTTGAAATTGATTAAGCTTTGAAACGACATAAAAATCAAGACAAAATAATTATCCCTTTTCGACGTACTTGACAATTAATGACAATGTGATGTGGAATTTGTAATATTTCTCGACTAAATCTGCTAATAGCTCTTAAACTGGGCATCTCATTTAAACCGTGGTATAAGTACTATAGGTAAAACCGTTCTCTCTTTTGATTTTGTTTTGACGTTTTTAAGCAATATAAAATGTGTCAATATGTAAGTCAAATAGAAAAAAAATATTCAAAAAATTTAAAATAAGAAAAATTTGAAAAAAATCAAAAAATATTTTCCAATTTACACTGCACGTTTAGGTGGACGCTTGGACACTATAAAATGGCAGGAAATGAGATGATAGATTATCCTGCTAGAGGGACACATGTGGACCGCTTTTACAGTCCTTATTTTTAACAATTCTAGCAATAGTTCTAATCGCAAATTGAAGAAAAATTAAAAGAAATTATTTTGATTTGTAATTTATTTGATTGAAAAAAACCAAACAGACACGTCGTGGCAAAAAATAAATGAGTATGAGAATTGCTTAAAAATGTCATTAGTGTCATTAACGGTTTTACCTGTAGTATTTATACCATGATTTAAACCCATTATATGGCGGATTTTTAGAGCTATAGAAGACGTTTTATGCAGCGAATAGAGGAGTTCGATCGGATAAGCAAAGCTGGAGATTTTTCGTAAAATACAAAAATGGTGTTTTCTCACATTTTTAAAAACGATAACTTTGCGAAATCTCAAAACCTATAGCCAATTTTTGAATTTTCTCTCCAGAATCGTAATCTGCACGACTTTTCACGTTATTAATGTGTACCAAGTTTACGGCTATCAATGTTTTTATATAATCTGCTGCACACTGAATGCATATGGTTTTTAAAATTTTCAAATGCAACGTGCAAGTTCTAAAAGTTATCTAACTCGAGTGAAATTTTGCAAAGCTTATTTTTAGAGCAAAATCTATCATATTCCGCCCGGCGAAAAAAATTTTTTTCTCAAGGAACAGCTTATTACCCACGATTAATAAATAAAGGTTGAGTCGTCGTGTTTTTAGTGTGTTTGCTGTTGTTGTTGACATTTTCTCCCGGTGTCAAATGAGTGTCAAATTGCATTGGTTTGTTTACAAATAAACATAAGCAAAACAGAAGTAAATTTACTAACTGAAAATTTTATTATATTATTCTTTTTTGTTGAATAATATGTAAGATATCTATGCATTGAACGCAAAGAAGTTGGACCGCGAATTCGCTAGGCCATTTTTTGGTAATATAAGTGAACACCGCGTTAAAGTTGGAGTCTTTGCATTGAAAAGCATAAAGCAAACAAATTTTAAAAAGAAAACGTTTTATTTTTAATTGTTATGCGTCCAACTTCTGTTTTTCACTCTTCTTTTTTCAATTTCACACAAAATTTCGAGAAAACCTTCGAAACAAATCCAAATTAAGTTTTTGCCCGACTTTGATGTTTGAAAAAAACATAATGGCTGTTGGCTTTGACACCAATTTGACACCAGGAAGTCAATAAAAATCAGAAAAAAGAAAAAAATAAATAAACAGCTGTTCATTTGCTGTCACCTTTCTTATTTCATGATGGATTTACCTTAATTTGTTTATAAAATAATATAAAAAAATGAAAGTTTTTCGGCATTTTTTTCGTTGAAAGCTTTTCACCTTTTGTATGCCCTACAAGACGGGCTGATATTTTTACTAACACACTCACACCCACTATAGGGTTCCAGCGACCCCGCAAAAACAACTGGTACGATGAGGAATGCAGCACTGCCTCGGACAAAAAGGACGCTGCCTACAGGGAGACGTTGCGAACGGGCGCAACCCCCAGTGTATGGCAACGCTATCGTGAGGCAAAGAAGGAAGAGAGACGCCTTTTCAGAAAAAAGAAACGTGAGGCCGAAAGGCGTGAGTGTGAGGAGCTTGAGATGCTGGCTGACAGGAATGATGCCCGAAAATTCTATGAAAAGATCCGGCGGATGACGGAAGGTTTTAAGACCGGGGCAAGTTCCTGTAAGGACAATAATGGCGACCTGGTAACCGACGTACAGAGTGTACTTAAATTATGGAGGGAGCACTTCTCCTCACTGCTAAATTGCGAGGGAGACGTCGAACCCGATACCCCAATCCCTGACGATGGAAAAGTCGTCCCACCACCTGACTATGATGAAGTGAGGATAGCTATATCCCGGCTCAAAAACAACAAAGCGCCTGGAAAAGACGGACTACCCGCCGAGCTGTTCAAACACGGAGGCGAAGAGCTGGTAAAAAGCATGCATCAGCTCTTATGCAGAATATGGTCAGACGAGTGCATGCCTCCGGATTGGAATTTAAGTGTGCTCTGCCCAATCCACAAGAAAGGCGATCCCGCTAACCGCACCAACTACCGCGGAATCAGCCTTCTTAATATCGCATATAAGGTTCTTTCTAGCGTATTGTGTGAAAGACTGAAGCCCATCGTAGACAAGCTGATTGGACCTTATCAGTGTGGCTTTAGACCTGGTAAGTCTACCATCGACCAGATTTTCACGATACGCCAAATCCTGGAGAAGACCCATGATAAAAGAATCGACACACACCATCTCTTTGTCGATTTCAAAGCCGCTTTTGACAGCGCAAAAAGGAGTTGCCTGTATGCCGCCATGTCTGAATTTGACTTCCCTGCAAAGCTTATACGGCTTTGCCAAATGACGTTGAGCAATACTAACAGCTCCGTCAGAGTCGGGAAGGACCTCTCTGAGCCATTTGAAACCAAACGAGGCTTCAGACTTCGTCTATTTGGGAACCAGCATTAACACCGAAAATAATATCAGTCTAGAAATCCAACGGAGAATCACTCTTGCGAACAAGTGCTACTTTGGACTGAGTAGGCAATTGAGAAGTAAAGTCCTCTCTCGAAGAACAAAGATCGCGCTCTATAAGTCTCTCATCATACCTGTCCTGATGTATGGCTCAGATTCATGGACAATGTCAAGAGAAGATGAGATGGCCCTTGGAGTATTTGAGAGAAAAGTTCTCCGGAAGATTTATGGTCCTTCCCGTGATGCCGACGGCGAGTATCGAAGGAGATTTAACGATGAGCTGTACGAGCTTTACGCAGATCTGACCATAGTCCAGCGAATTAAAGCCCAAAGGCTCCGCTGGCTGGGTCACGTCATGCGAATGGACAAAGAAGCTCCAGCCCAGAAGGTTTTCCAATCGTCACCCGAATTCGGCAGCAGAGGAAGGGGGAGGCCTCGACTGAGATGGAAACAACAGGTGGAGGATGACTTGAACTCCCTTGGGGTTTCCAATTGGCGTCAGTTATCGCTAAAAAGGAATGACTGGCGTGCTTTGATAGGCGACGGCCAAAATCGCTTAGGCGGTTAAGCGCCAATAAATGATGATGATAAATGATGATGATGACTCACACCCTAAATTATCAATGCTGATAAAGTTTTGATAAAAACACTGACAATTATCATAAATTGTCATAGCTGAGTGTCACGTGAGAATAAAATGATTATAACAAATGATGTATTTTCAAGAACTTTCAAAACTTACAAATTTTGAATAAAAATATTTTAGTTTTCAAATTGAATTGAATTGAAGCGTATAACAAATTTCGCTACAACACAGGAAAGAAGGTTAAAAATTAACTAATTAATTTGTTTAAATTAAACTAACGTTTGCATTTTGTATATGGGACATTCCAACCAAAAGACGAAAAGTGCCAAATTTTTAAAATGCCATAAACTCTCACTGCTCTGACAGAACTTTACAATAAAGGTCTTTTTATTATCTCGGTCATCGATAAAACTGAAAAAACTTAAAAATTGTATCACGAAAAAACAAAAAAAATGTCCCAGGAGTCATACTATTTAACCTTTGTAAAAATTTCCTAAAAGCTAATACTGATCTTATTTTTTAAAGAATATGATACTATGTAGTATGAACTTTCGATCATATACAAATTGTAGTTCAAAGTTGAACTGTAAAGCAACAAAGGGATTTTTCGGTGTCCCAGAAGTCACACTCACTTACTGAGAAGCTATAAAGCTATTTCTTTTTATTTCGCCAATTTTTTTAATGCATTTATTGTATTGGATATTTATCCATGTCAATAAATATATTTCAAAGCAATTGAAGACCCGATGTCGGTTTATTAAGTCAAAGTTGACTAATGTCCCATATAATTGCTTTTTTTTTTTTTTTTTGCAAAGAAAGTTCAAAAAGGTCACAGCAAAACCATCCTGACCGAAAATCGTTGCAATCTTTTAAGCGAAGGAAAGGCGAAAAGGTGCTACACAAGCTTTTGGGATTAACCATTTATTTTATTAAGAACGTGATGGAGGAACGTGCCCGAAAAATAGGGTTCGCGTGACTGTCACCGCGATTGCTTGTTTTTGGCGCATGTGCTGGAACCTCGCTTTCGCGAATCAAACCCCACAGCGCAACACCGGAGCACTGAATAAAGCAGCAAATACCTAGTTTTTTAAGTTCAAATTTATTTACATATATGTATTTATGTTATTGGGTTTTTAAGATTGTATGCAATTTTATATTAACAATAAGCCATTTTATTTGATTTTAAAAAATAAATATTTTTAATAAAAAATAAATTATAATATACTGGCAGGTATGACAGTTGTCAGTTGTGATATCATTATGACCATCATCATGATGTCATCAAAGACAAAAGGAGAGAAAAACTCGCACGGACAGAACTGTTGACATCAACTTTTTCTTATTTCTCGTGTGAAATGATTGTAGCCATGATCGCTTAACTGACAGCAATGACAATCAAATGTTGTATCAAATGATTGTCATCTGTCTTGTAGGGTGGTGAACCATGGTATAAAAATTCAGAAGGTAGTTTCACTTCAAATTTTTTGACGGCTATTGAATTTTTCGAAAATATCTTTTTTGTAAACATTATGAGTGAGGCTGCCATTTTGCACAAATTTAAAAATGGTGATTAAATGGGATGAGAAAATTGGGAAGTAATTGGCTCGAATATTTCATACACAGCCTTACGCAATACAGCAGACAAGGAGCATTAAACAAAGAAAGCCTCGGCTTTTCGAAAGACCAGCGGCTATGTTGCCAACGCCTCCATCACCTATGACTTTTCTAGCACCTTTAGATTTATTCATGCCTCGTAAGGATCTGCTCATATCGTCGTCATCATCATGAAGATCTCCCTGCAGCAGTCAATGCAGCATTTTGACTGTGTCGTTGCTACCTTGAGGTGAAGCATTTTTTTTAAATTTCGCCTCCAAATTATTGTATAAAATTGGGATCGATTACTCCAAAGTAGAGATGGGCGGCGTGCGTGTTTTTTACCGTGACACGAAACACGCACGCGTGTGTCCATGTGCGCGTGTTCGAAAATGCGATTTCGTGTCGTGATCGTGCGTGATCGTGTTGAGCCCGAAAACCATAAAAAAACACGCACGAAAAAACACGATCTCCTTTTTTTACCAAACTGGGTTGGCACATTATATTTTTTCTAAATTATATTTTTTTATAAGTTTCTAATTACATGCCATCTTTACAAATATATACAAAAACAAAATAAAATCCATGAAATACAGTTTTATATTTTTTTCGTGCGTGTCGTGTCGTGTTTTGGTATTTTTTCCCCGTGCGTGTTAGTGCCAACTTTTGAAAATCAGTTTCGTGACCGTGTCGCGTCGTGTTGCAAAAATCATGCACGCGCCCATCTCTACTCCAAAGTAATCATTTATGTAGAAGCTTTCTTCCTACGGCATTTGTTATGCGAGGGATTTGTAATTGTCTGGAATCTTTTGACTACAGCTGCACATCACTGCGATTTTTTTGCACCAGAACTTGAGTAGAAGCTAAAATTTTTACAATTTTTTGTTTGCTCAAAAGCTTTTTAATTTGCGTGACTCCACGATTCTACCAAAATTTTTATTTCGAAAATAAATTTATTTATTTTCTCAAACTTCAGAAAGAACAATTGCTACTGTTTACTCTGGTAGCATGATTTCAATAAAATGTCATAAATTCAGTAAAAGTGAAATGGCTAAGATGGCTACCCATGGTTCAATTATACCAGGTTAGCTTTTCGATGACAGATTCTGTCAGTTGCGGCCATCTTGCTCCCTGAAAAATTGTCATTCACATTCTGGGTAGCCATTTAGCAAAATCATGTAAAAAAAGTAGTTAGAAAATTAGTTTAAAATAGTAGTAGTTAGAAAAATAGTAGAGGTTGGCTTTTGGAAAATTGATGAATTTATCATTAATAACTGGCTTTAAAGACTTTTTTTCTGTGATTAGAGTATGTCATTTTCATTCTTAAGCGAGCTACTCACCTGCCAAGAAATGTCAAACTCCATATAAAAAACGCTCAAGAAATGGTCAAGAAATGTTTTCACACGTCAAATTTTCTTGAGCCAATACTCAGTTCATAAGGAAAAATACCACAATTTTCGCTAGTTGACAATGCCGGCAATGTGCAGATTCACGGCAAAGATGAGTATATACTTCGCTACACATGTTTTATACATTTTTATAATAGTAATATGCAATAAAATAGAAAATGTGGTAAACGTCAAAATTTCTTGACCAAGCACAAGAAATATATGCTCGTTTTTTTCTTGAGGCATTTCTTGGCAGGTGAGTAGAACGCTTTAATCATCAGCCAAGTGTGCATGAAAGAGTTGGAGGTAAATTTATTGGAACTGGTTAAATTTGGTTAGTAAAATGGTAATACTATCCCTTTGGCACACTTTTTCCGATAATATTTATGACCTGAAAACCTTTCAAGGAACTTCTAGTAAAAATTTAGGTTAAGACTGCTTTACATGAGTCGATGTCCTATTCGATTTGTTGTTCGATTGTATTCAACCATCAAATACAAGTTGTCGATCGGTCGAATTACTATTAACACGGTGGAGCGAAAAAAAAATCGACCAGGAAATCGACACTTATTTTTAGGCTAGAATACTAGAAAACGGCTAGTCGGAGAAAATTTTAGGCTATGCAGCTTTTGAAGGGATTCCGAGTTCTTACTCTTAATATGAGGTAAAGTCTGTGAAATCTAAACTAGCGATGATAGACCTCTAGAATTTAATGTTAAGATCTGTAATTTTTACAGTAATATTTTTTCACCTTTCTGAAAAATAAAATCAATATAATTAATGGAAAAACAGAGTATAAACTGATCCTAAGACCATATGATTTTCCACAAACAATAACAATGCACCTAACAAATTGTCTGTCTGTTAATACAATTACGGTCCCTGCTAGATCTGAAGTCATTAGACAAATTAAAGTAAATACCGATAATAAAAATATTTTCATCCCACACCAAGAATTATCTGAAGGCATCTTTATAGCAAATACAATCACAAACAAGGATCAAACTTTCGTTAGAATCATTAACACTACACATAAAAACACAACTATTCAAAATTACAAAATCAATACCGAAAATTTAGATGATTACACACTAATTAAAACAGAAACACACAGTAAAAATTGCAGCGATACAGAAAAATTAAAAAGACTAACAAAAAATTTTCCAAAATTTGTCAACTCTCAATTAACAACACTTTGCACAGAATTTATAGACATATTCGCACTAGAAACCGAACCCATCACCTCTAATAATTTTTATAAACAGAAATTGTATATGAAGGATGACACCCCAGTTTACATAAAAAATTACAGATTACCTCAAACCCAGAAGGGAGAGATCAGCAAACAAGTAAACAAGCTAATAGAAGATGATATAATAGAACCCTCCATATCGGAGTATAATAGCCCAATCCTAATAGTCCCTAAAAAATCACTTCCAGGAAAAACAGAAAAAAGATGGAGACTAGTAGTTGACTACAGACAAGTAATTAAAAAACTAGCAGCGGACAAATTCTCACTTCCAAGAATTGATGATATTTTAGACCAACTTGGAAGAGCAAAATATTTTTCATGCCTAGACCTTATGTCAGGTTTTCATCAAATTGAACTACATCCAGATTCGAGGGATATAACCTCATTTACAGCCGAAAATGGCACATATAGGTTCAAAAGACTACCCTATGGATTAAAAGTAGCACCAAATTCCTTCCAAAGAATGATGACTCTAGCATTCGCAGGTCTTAAACCATCCCAAGCATTTCTCTACATGGATGATTTAGTTGTATTAGGTTGTTCCGAAAATCACATGTTAAAAAATCTAAGAGACGTATTCTCCACTTGCCGAAAATACAACCTAAAAGTACATCCAGATAAATGCCTATTTTTCAATCAAGAAGTAACTTATTTAGGACATAAATGTACAAACAAGGGAATATTACCCGATCCAAGCAAATTTGAAACAGTTCAAAAGTATCCAACACCAAAAACAGCCGATGAAGTTAAAAGATTCGTAGCTTTCTGCAATTATTACAGAAGATTTGTACCGAATTTTGCAGAACATTCAAGAAAATTAACTAGGCTTTGCAGAAAGAATGTTACCTTCGAATGGACAGAAGAATGTCAAAAAGCTTTTGTCTACTTAAAGGAAGCATTAATTAGTCCAAAACTTTTGCAATACCCAGATTTCGAAAAAGAATTCTGCATAACAACAGACGCTAGTGGATACGCTTGTGGTGCAGTCCTTAGCCAAGAACATGATGGCAAACAGTTACAAATTGCTTACGCTTCAAGGTCCTTTACAAAAGGCGAAACCAACAAAGCTACAATAGAAAAAGAATTAGCCGCAATCCATTGGGCAATAACCTTCTGCAGACCATACGTATATGGCAGAAAATTCCTAGTTAAAACCGGCCATCGCCCATTAACATACCTATTTTCAATGAAAAGTCCTTCCTCAAAGCTGACACGAGTAAGACTAGATTTAGAAGAGTACGATTTTGAAGTGGAGTACATAGCTGGTAAAGAAAATCATATAGCGGACGCATTATCCCGCATAACTATAACAAATTTGAAAGACTTGTCAGTGGAAGCAAGCAAAATATTAAAGATAACTACCAGATCAGCAGCTAAAAAGAATAACAAAAATATTGAGAAAAAAGAAAGTCACACAGAGAACCCCAAAATTTATGAAGCGCTAAATAAATTTGAAGTAAAAAGACATATCGAGGTCGTTTTCACTCCTCCGAAATTAAATTTCAAAAAAGGAAAGAAAATTTGTAGCACTTTAGATACAAGCAATCTAATTGTTGAGGATAAGATTGATTTAGATCAATTCTTTACCAGGCTTGAAAGAGAAGCCGGCAATTTAGGACTTGTACAAGTACAGTTGTCCTTGGGGGACAAATTGTTTAAAAAGAATTATACTGCAGTAGGAAAATTTATTGAAAAGGGTAATAAAGTTCTCAAAAAGTTAACAATAGCACTAACCCCAGAGGTTATATACGTGACAAATCCCGGGAAAATTAAGGAAATTCTGCATAAATATCATGACGATCCTATTAGTGGTGGCCACCCAGGAATAAATCGTATGACAGATAAGATCAAGCAGAAATATAGCTGGCTGAACATGAAGAATGACATAGGAAAGTATATAAAAAACTGCATCCACTGCAAGAAAAACAAAACAAATAAACATTTAAAAGAGCCAATGACGATAACGGAGACACCTCCGAAGGCGTTTGATATTGTACAAATCGATACAATTGGACCTTTGCCAAAGTCAATAAATGGCAACGAGTATGCAGTTACAATCATTTGCGACCTAACCAAGTATCTAGTAGCTATCCGGTCCCAAGCAAACACGCAATCACAGTAGCTAAAGCTGTGTTCGAGCATTTCATCCTAATTTATGGACAAATGATAACAATAGCAACAGACATGGGCACAGAATACAAGAATAGCCTATTCCAAGAAATTTGCAAATTGTTGAAAATCGAACACAAAACTTCAACACCTTACCATCATCAAACTTTGGGTACTGTAGAACGCAGTCACCGGACTTTCAACGAGTACATACGTATGTACATACATATCCAGTGACAAGGACGATTGGGATGAATACCTCAGGTATTTCGCGTATTGCTACAATACGACACCATCTACAACACACAAATATTGTCCATTTGAGCTTATATTTGCAAAAACACCACCTAACTATGACTTTTTAAAAGAAAATGAAATGACTCCTTTGTACAACCACGAAGCTTACGATAAAGAAGCCAGGCACACTGACTGTCGAGCGCACGCGACGATCAAATGACTGAGCGTCAGCGGCAGGTCGACAGAGCGCCTGTCTAAATATTTGTCACACATATGCCAAGTTAGCTAAACATATGTACAACCGTAGCATGTAAGTGTTGGGCCAATAGCCCAAAATAGATAGTATAGGTATACGTATAGTTTGTAAGTATTGGTTAAGAATAGCTTAAGAATTTCTGTATAAAAAGAAAGTAAATTTAATAAAGAGAGGGAATTCTGATCGAACACTGATCCTCTGTGTTTCTATAACATTACAAGAGTCACCAACAGGACATCGAAAGTAACAATAGCCGAATCCCGAAAATCCCTATTTTTCTTCGCAGCTACACATTTAGAACTAAGTTCAAATATATAAAACACTATTGAAAGCAACTTTTGTAAAAAAATACTATACAACCATTTATGTGCGGAGTTGGTAATAGTTTAGAAGAGATAGAAGAATATTTTGTGTATTTTGCAGAAACATACTACAAGTTTAACAATATCATAAAAAGCTTGGATATATGTTTTAAAATACATCATGTGCTCAACTTAGAGTATGCAAATGAGTGTAAGCTTGTATGCACGGAGGGAAATCTATGGATGGGACATCCATAATTATTGATATCACATTAAATAAAAATTGATATTTCTGTCCCATCAATGAATATGGATGTTTCATCAATGCTCTTTTGATAAATCACTATTGAAATGGTATCCATATAAACTATTGATAAATTCTAAATAGTTTAAAAAAAAAAAATTTTATATAATTTGACATCTGGTTTCAGTGGGACTCGAACCATGCTCCTCTGGCTCGTTAGCCCAGTATTCTACCATTCGGCTACGGCATATTATACGATTTTTAGAAAAATGTTCAATCATTAGAAATTCAAAAAATTTTGAATTTAAAAAAACCGCTCCAACAAGTTGTAATATTGTTAGAAAATCCATAGTAAAAATTGTTGAACTATTATGATTATGCGTCTCACAAAAATTTACATTTCGCCCATATATATTAATACGCTGTCTCCATCATTATTACTATGCAGTAAATATGGATATGGATATACCGACAATAGAAATTCATATCACGACCATAGATATTGACATGCCGTTCAAATATATTAGTATTCTATCCATAAATATAAAAAATAGTACAACATATCGAAATGGTTGACATGTCATTTTACTTTTAATTGGGAGCAAATAATATTTGATAACTCGCTCATTCTGAATGAATATTGCATCAAACTCGTCGCTATCAATAGTGATATTGTCACAGCATTCAATGCATTTCTCTCAGTGTGGTTATTTTTTCAACATTATGACATTCCAATCAACTCGAATGACATGAGCTCATCTTTGTCGGCATTTTTAGGAGACTTAAGACATTTTGAATAAGTCTGAATGAACAATTTTTTACTTCTATGTTTCGTTTGTAAATCTAATGAATTTAACACTTAGCTTATAAATACATACGTATTGTGAATGTTTGAAAAATGTCTCTTTTATGTTTTGTTTGCAAAAAAACTTTTGAAGAATGTAACTCTTTGTTTTTGCATTTAAAAATTCATCACAATTTGTTACCAAATGACACTTATATATGTGGATATGAAAACTGTAAAAAAATATTTTCTTCATTTAAGGCATTTTCTAAACATATCCGAGTTGAAACAAAAAAAAACGTAGCACCAAATAACCAATGGTTTTTGTACACCGCAGGCAGAAACGTCAGGTATTGTAAACGTTTCTGAAATACAAGGAACTCAGTATAAAAATGAAGAATATTTAAAAGAAAACTGTTTTAAGTTTACCATAAAACAATGCGGTAAAAACCATTTCCCAGAAAAGAAACTTACAGAATACAATTAGATATCCAACATTTAGTTTTAAGTCCTTTCAAACTCGAGATAAAAGAAATGTTAAAGAATATTGCAGACATTGATTTCGTCAAAAGTAATCTACTAAATTTAATGTCATTTTGCGATGATCCATTTAAAAGTATCGATTCGGAACATTTATTTCTTAAAACACTGAAACGTAATGATTTGTATGAAGACCCAATTGTTTTAAAAATTGATAATTCAGTACAGCGTATGACTATAGCCCACGATAATACTATCGGAGCAAAAATTACCAAAGGGGTTTTATTGCCAATGAAATTTCAAATACGTAAATACTTTGAGGTATCTAATGTAAAGCGGATGTTTAAAGATGAAATAACGCGTTTAAAAGGAATTTCGACTTTACAAAATTTTTACAATGGAAAGATTTGGCAAGATAGAATTAAGCACAATGATGATAAAACAGTCATTCCAATTTTTCTTTATTTCGATGAGTTTGAAACGAACAACCCTATAGGCCCTCATAGCTCTTCGCTTTTAGGGGTTTATTACTCTTTTCCAACAGCACCTACATTACTTAAACATAAACTCAAAAACATATTCGTTGCAGCTTTATTTAACTCAAACGATGTCAAACGATTTGGTAATAACAAGTGCTTTTTCAAGTTAATAGATATTTTAAATGACTTGGAAACAATTGGAATAAATGTCAAATGTGAAGATGGTGATGAACAAATTTATTTTTCCGTCGGCCTGATAACAGGAGATAACTTGGCACTTAATAGTATATTAGGATTTTCACGATCATTCTCAGCCGCATATTTTTGTAGGTTCTCTAAAATTAACATAATAGAAACTAGACATGTTTATGCAGAAGACTTCAGCAAACTTAGAAATAAAGAAAATTACATACAAGATGTAGATTAAATGATATAAGTCTTGCAGGTATAAGAGAAAACTCAATTTTCAATAACATAAATAGGAAAGTATTAATTACTATGGAACTTTGTATAAGTCTGAATTTGTGATTTATTTTTATAAACCATTATTTAAAGCTTTTGTTATTAAAGAACTAGTTGTAGCAAACAATCAAATTTATATTTTGTGTGAAAAACTGGAAACTGTAATGTATAAAAAGCATTTTTTATCATATCACATGAAAAAGCAAAATTCAGAAATTGAATTTTTTACCATAAAAGATATCACCTATCCGCCTGTTCATATGCATATTGTTAAAAATATGACATTAATTAAACCTAAACAATTTTTTTGAAAAACATATACGTACATACATACATATCGTTAACTTATTCACAAAGGCCCTATCAGACATAAACGAAAAATTATTTTTTTACATTGAACGCAATTATATCCGTAATTATTGCTAGTGTTTAATTACATACTATACTACTAATAATCATATTGTCTACTCCTAATTGCACTATATAGTATTAGCACTGGCTGCACTTGTTTAAGTCCGAACACTTGCACTCACAAAAAAAAACCCGCTATACTTTAAATGCATATTTTCTGTATTTGCATTGCTTCTCTTTGACAATTTGTAGTTGCAAATACAAACGGCATTGTGCAGGGAAGGATAATAGGCGACCGCGGAAACAGGTGATTTGCACAATTAAGTAGTTGGTTCGTACATACATATGTACATACGTATAATGAAATTTCTATATGTATACCTATCGAATTAAATTGTATGAGGGCGATGATTTAAATAGCCATGTCTGCTCAATTTTTCTTTTCCCTTTTTCTTCTTTACTTGGATTTCAACATCGTCACATCAACTGCGGTAAAAATAAAAATTACATTTAATATTAAACGTTTGGTTTTTTATTTGAGAGGCAATTTGGTGTCAGCTACAGCTTTAATTTGGCTGTACCATAGAGGCTTTGCAGCGGTTTGTATATACATATTTCATATTTTGGTTTGAAGGTTTGGCGAAGGCATTTGATTAATTTGATTGGAAATTGGCTGCTAAAAAAGCTTAGTGGCCACGAAACATTTGGTGACCCCGACGTGATATTCGGTCACGGCCCGTATTATTTAACTTTATTTAAATACATAATTCAGCGATCCTACCCATCATGGCACCAAAGAAACCGGAGGATTTAGAAACCTTAAGGAAGAAGCGAGATTCCCTTGTGCAGCAACTTACTGCGATTGACGACAAGCTAACTTTTGAAGTGTTACGGAGTATGGATGACCCGGCACTTGAAGTGCGATTAGAGCAGGTGGACCTGCTAGAAGAAAGGTTTGATGCTGCGCATTCACAATTTCAAGGTGAGGATGGTGCTGAGGACATTCTATCGACCTTCACAAATAGTTACATAGGGAATAAAACAAAGTTGACACGCCAATTACATTCGGTTCGTTCAGCAGCATCTGATAGTTGGACCAGTAGAATAGCTGCAGGAGAACAGTCGATCATCGTTACACCTCCCAAACAGAAACTACCGGTAATCCAGATTCGGAAGTTCAGTGGTAATTATAAAGATTGGCCTGATTTCTTTTCAATGTTTAGCACAGTGGTACATCAAGATGCTGATTTAACTCGAGTTGAAAAATTCCAACATTTGCGTTCTAGCCTTCGCGACGTTGCTTTAGACACAATACGTCCCTTGGAAATTTCAGAGCAGAATTATGAAAAGGCAATCGATTTGTTAAAGGCACGATTTGATAATAAACGCTTAAATTTCCAGTCACATATAAGAGATATTGTACAATTCAGGAGCATCGAAGGTGAGTCGGTGGCAAAACTTCGGGAATTAAGCGACGGTATCAACGCGCATTTATGCGCACTGCATACAATGGGTACGAAGGAGCAAATTGCGGAGGGTATGCTTATCCAACTTATTTTTCAAAAAATGGACGTCTCCTCACGAAAGAAATGGGAGGAAGAAACACCTATAAATGAATTACCATCCTGGGAATCAATGGCCAAATTTTTAGAAAAACGCTGCCAGCGCTTGGAAAATGTGGAAAACGCAGAATATGCACTCAGGTCCGACAAACAGGTAGGAAAGCGATCAAATTTAAATAATAGTAGCAAGGTATCGCTTGCTTCGACGTCAAGCGAATGCAAATTATGCAACTCTAGCCAGCATACCATCTTACAATGCGAAAAATTTCTTCGACTGTCACCCAACTCGCGGTATAAAGAGGTGAAAAGGTTGCAGCTTTGCTTAAATTGCCTTCGAGCTGGACATTCGGTCAGAGTATGCAGATTAGGTAACTGCGAATATTGCTCATTGAAACATCACACGTTACTTCATCAAGGTAATGTTCCATCCGACAATGCACTAGTTTACAATTCGTTGCCAACAGCAAACCATGCATTTTCCTCGGGTAACATGAATAATTCTAGTTTGCCATCAACACAGCACTCAGGATCAGTGTTGCCACACGTAGGGTTTTATCCCTATTTGTAGGTCTTTTTGGCTAAAAAATGTGTGCGTAGGGTAAAAGGTCGGCTTTTACATATTTCACGAAATGTAGGGTTTTTTTACATGGAAAACATTCAAGGTGTAAAAATGCACTGTTTGTTGCCAACATGCGTCCTGTGAGTTTTGTACTATTGCACACACATACAAAATCCAGTAATTTTTAAATGGCTTTAATTATTTTAATACATAATTAAGATAATCGCACACGGTTTGACGTTTAAGAAGCTTCAACTTTAAGAATAAGTAAAGATTTTTTTGAAAAAAATTCTAAAATTATGACAAAATTCACTTTAAAAATGCCTTTTTCCCCATACAAAGGGCGAAAAAAATAGGCACCCCTAAAGGGGCAATTACATAAAGCTTTGTTAACCTCGCCTGACATTTGCAACCTCAAAACTTTGCGCTCAACTTCAGAGGTATGCTACAATGAACGCTTTGACGCTTCTCTTTTATACATTTGTTTTCTCCAAATTTTAATTCTTAAATTAAAGCATAGTCAACAACATCTGATTGTCAAAGCTAGCAAAGCAAGCAAAATTTGAGAGTTTGCCAAATTTCAACCTTGCTTCAACTTTGAGGTTTTCTATTTGCCATGTTTCGTTGAAACACGTACATTGAACTTATCTGTCAAAGTCAAAGTCCGAGGTAAAGTTGATATAAAGTTTTATGTAATTGAGGCTTTAGGGTTAAGTTACAGCGATGATCTTTTGCAAATCTTATTTTCTCATCAATTACTAACTTTTTGGGGGGTTATACAAAAAAAAACAAACATTTGTTTTTTATTTGAATCACCCGAATATACATTTATGTATAAAAACTCGTTCAAGTTTGTTGAAGCTAATAAAAGTATCTGAAAAAATACCTATTTTTGATCATTTCTGTATAAGCATTGTCCTATAAAAAAATTGCAATATATAGCTATGCGGTTTTTAATATTTCCGCAAGAAAAAAAATGTAGGGATTTTTGTAGGTATCTTTTTTTTAACGCGTAGGGTAATCTAGAGAGTTTTACTTCATTTATAGGGATTTTGGAGGAAAAAATGTGGCATCACTGCTCAGGATCCGCATTGGTGAGTTCTGAGTTTAAATCTAGTAACAATAATCCACAATTTGTTATCTTAGCAACAGCTGTAATTTACGTAAAAAATCGTTCGGGTTCATTGGTTCCTTGCAGAGCGTTACTTGACTCTGCATCCCAGCTCAACTTGTCACAAATCGTTTAGCTAATCAGCTTCAGTTAAGAAAATTTAAGTCATCATTGTCCATTTCTGGTATAGGCCAAAATGGATTTGTTGCAGATCATATCGTTGATCTTGAAATACATTCACGTACTACTAATTTTTCTACCAAATTGTCGGCAGTCGTCGCACCCACAATCACTGATGTGCAACCAAGCCGTTCATTGAAATCCGTTGACTGGAAAATTCCAACTAATATTAATTTAGCAGATCCACTATTTTTCGAACCGCAGCGCATAGATATGCTAATTGGAGCCAGTTTATTCTTCGACCTGTTATGCGTCGGGCAAATACGTTTGGCTGAAGATTTACCCGTATTACAAAAAACAAAATTAGGATGGGTTGTGTCTGGAAGCAGTGCAACAAGGTCATCAACAATTTCATGTTTAGCAGCTGTTGGCAGCTCAGGTGAGGTTGAATCAAATATAGAACTTGATAATTTCGTAAAACGTTTTTGGGAAATCGAAGAACGTATTAATTCAGCTTCTCAAATGACTGTGGAAGAAGAAAGGTGCGAATATCACTTCCTTCAAAACTACACTCGCTCAGAATCTGGTGCTTATTCGGTACGCTTACCTAAAAATATGTCGGCAGAAGAATTAGGAGAATCATATCAACAGGCCGTAAATAGGTTTAAATCACTAGAACGTAAGCTAGCACAACAACAAAACTGCGCGTTGTATTTGACGGTTCTGCATCAACTAGCAATGGACGTTCACTCAACTCAATTTTAATGGCAGGTCCTACAATCCAGCCCACCTTATTCGACACGCTATTGAACTTTCGATCATTTAAAATCGCGCTGACTGCTGACATATGCAAAATGTATCGTTGCGTTAAAATGTCTGCTCCTGATAATTTTCTGCAGTGTATAGTCTGGAGGGATAGCCCTACTGAAAAAATTCGTACATATAAACTTGACACGGTAACTTATGGTACAAAACCAGCTTTGTTTTTAGCAATTAGAGCAATGCAACAACTTTGCATTGATGAAGGGCAAGCCTATCCAATTGGGGCAAAAACCATAATTCATTCTTTTTATGTAGACGATATGATTACAGGTGCAGATTCCTTGGATGAAGCTCGTGATATTTTATACCAAACAAGGGAGTTACTTTCGCTGGGCAATTTTGAGTTGCGGAAATGGTGTTCAAATGACACGCGTTTGTTACTGGATATAGCCGATGAAGTAAAGCAAAGTTTTTTAGCCTTTCATGATGGCACTACCGTAACGAAAACACTTGGATTAATTTGGGAACTTAATTTAGACACGTTTATATTTTCATTCTCGCCTTTTACAGCACCAACAAAGATAACAAAGCGCACTATTTTATCAACTATTGCCAGATTGTACGATCCCCTTGGTTTAATTAGGCCTGTTGTTGCGAAGGCTAAAATATTTCTACAACAACTTTGGAAGGAAAATTTGCATTGGGATGAAAGCCCACCTCAATTCATTCAGACAGCGTGGCTAGACATCTGTAATCAATATGAACTCGTTCCTCGTTTCGCATTCGATAGATGTGTACAAATGGCTGATGGCGATATACAAATTCATGGATTTTGCGACGCAAGCTTGGCCGCATATGGTGCTTGCATATATATTCGAGCAGATAAAGAGGGAATCATTTGCACAAATCTACTTTGCTCTAAATCGCGCGTAGCTCCGCTGAAAACACTCACAGTGCCAAAGCTTGAGTTATCGGCCGCCTTACTATTAGCAGAGCTATTATACAAGGTGACTAATCTTCGCATTTTTAATGGTAAGATATTTTGCTGGTCAGACTAGACTATTGTATTATCATGGCTGCGGAACGAGCCAGCTAATTTTAACATATTTGTTGCCAACCGTATTAATAGCATACAAGCAATGACGCAGAACGCAACATGGCGGTATGTTCCATCCGAAATGAATCCAGCTGACATATTATCTAAGGGTGCCAGTCCAGATGAATTATTAAGTAAGCCAATGTGGAAGCATGGACCATCCTTCCTCGAAAATCACCAAAATGAATGGCCCGTCTCTCCTGTCTTGCCAAAGATACTACCAGAGAAGAAAAAAGCTGCGTTTGTGCATATAGCCACACAGGATATGTCAGTAAGGTGTAAATTTATTAATTCTCTTGCCAAATTGCGGAGGGTATTTGCTTACGTCTCCCGTTTTTTACAACCCCTTGGTACGAGATGCTCCGGGCCACTAAATCCTATAGAACTTCAACGTGGAACCCATTTATTAATTCGTATGATCCAAAGGTCACACTTGAAAGAGGACTATAATTTATTAGAAGCTAAGCAGCAAGTGAAAACTTCATCGGACATTCGGTCTTTGAACCCTTTTATCGACGGAAATGGATTGCTCCGAGTTGGTGGTAGAATTCAGAATTCATCTTTAGAATACTCCGCAAAGCACCCAATCATTTTGCCCAGGAAACATCCATAACTGATGCAATCATTACATTTTTTCACGAACAGCTGCTTCATGCCGGTCCACAATCCCTGCTACCCTCTATTCGCCTTCAATACTGGCCTATTGGTGGTAGAAAAACAATTACTCGTGTCATAAACAAGTGCGTTCACTGCTTTCATGCTAAGCCCAAGTTAATGGAGCATTTGATGGGCAGCTTGCCTCCACAACGAGTTCAATTCAATCGAGCATTTACAACTACGGGTATAGACTTTTGTGGACCGTTTGTTTACAAGTCCGAAGTCAGAAATCGACCGCCGATTAAATGTTACATATGCCTTTTCATTTGTTTTTCAACAAAGGCAGTTCATTTGGAACTGGTAAAGGACTTATCAACTCCTTCGTTTTTAGCCGCACTAAAGCGATTCGTATGTACGCGTGGAACGCCCCAAACAATATGGTCCGATAATGCAACTAATTTTATTGGAGCCAAACGTGAACTGAGCGAGCTAAAGGATCTCTTTTTAAAACAACATCACATAAGTTCAGTAAAGGAGCAATGTTGGAACGATGGAATTGAATGGAAATTAATACCCCCACGCTCTCCCCATTTTGGTGGCCTTTGGGAGGCCTCTGTCAAGCTAATCAAATATCATTTTTACCGTGTTGCAGGCCTCTCAGTTCTGAACTTTGAAGAACTTCGTACATTGGTTTGTCAAATTGCTGCGATTGTGAACTCAAGACCTCTTTGCCCTATCTCCGAAAATATTGATGATTTAGAAGTGCTTACGCCCGCCCATTTTTTAATTGGCGCACCTTTTACATCTATAATGGAACCCAACATAACACAAATTGAAATCAGCCGACTAAACAGATGGCAGCGGATGTGCTGCATGCAACAGCAATTTTGGAGAAAATGGCAGTCCGAATATTTAACTCTCTTGCAACAGCGACAAAAATGGAGTTCGTCCAAAATTAACCTAAGGGTTGGTGACATGGTCTTGGTGAAGGAAGAGAATTACCCTCCTCTAAAGTGGCCTCTTGCTAGAGTCATGGAAACGATTCAAGGAAGTGACGGTGCAGTTCGTGTTGCCGTGCTCATAGGCTACACTTGTTTAAATCCGAACACTTGCACTCACAAAAAAAAACCCGCTATACTTAAAATGCATATTTTCTGTATTTGCATTGCTTCTCTTTGACAATTTATAATTGCAAATACAAACGGCATTGTTGCGGGGTGGAGAATAGGCGACCGCGAAAACTGGTGATTTGCACAATTAGTTGGTTCGTACATACATATGTACATACGTATAATGAAATTTATATATGTATACCTATCGAATTAAATTGTATGAGGGCGATGATTTAAATAGCCATGTCTGCTCAATTTTTCTTTTCCCTTTTTCTTCTTTACTTGAATTTCAACGTCGTCACATCAACTGCGGTAAAAATAAAAATTACATTTAATATTAAACGTTTGGTTTTTTATTTGAGAGGCAATTTGGTGTCAGCTACAGCGGTATGAACCTACCTACTTTATTAATTTATTTATAAAAGTAACTATTTATTAATTTATAGTAACGAAAACGCTGAATACAAATTGACTAAAAAAGAATTTATAATTCAATCTTTATATTATTAGTACCTATTATTTTATAAATAACATTATATTAATATACAATTAAAGTACAAATGAACTACATATGAACCAATAAAAAATTAAATATTGAAATTTTGCGTTTTAGTTTTGAAAAATCCTAAATTAGATCCCCCAAGGCCTAGGAAATTTAAGTTTCATCAATATAAGTAAAATTGCCATATGAATTTCCTCAATATAATTAAGAGATTTCCTGCTGACAAGTAAAATAATTACTTAATACAAGTAGAAGATTTCCTGCTTACAAGTAAAATTTTCCTTAGAACAAGGTAGGTAGGTAGAAGTGGCTGCCGCAAAGGCACACCTAGGCCAGTAATAAAAGGCCCGTTGTGATACCACCAAACACTAGGAAAGTCAACCCCGGGGCCCGGCCATATGGAAAATCCCAGTGCTGTCGGGACTCTCCATATAGCCGAAACCCGGGACTGACACTCCTAACCGACACCGCTAACCCTCCTCGAACCATTTTGATAACTTGATGAAGGCCATCAAGTCCTTTATGTCTAGCTCCGCGACCTGGCTTAAGCTAACCAGGAAGGGAACTCCCAGAGAGCGCCTTCTCGCTCCGCTTAAGGCCGGGCAGTTGCAGATGAGGTGCTCCACCGTTTCCTCTTCCTCATCATCTTTGCAACTCCTGCAGCATCGTCGGTAGGGAACGCCTAGCCTTGCTGCGTGCCTACCAATAAGGCAGTGCCCGGTTAAAACACCTATTAATATGGAGATTTCCTTCCTTTTTAGGGCGTATATGTGTCTAGATCTTTTAAGATCGCATTTTGGCCAGGTTTGCTTGGATATCCGGCACCCTGGGGCTTGTAGCCATCTTTCGTTGGCTTCGCGGAGTGTATGCTCCTTCAGCATTAGCTTGCACGTGGCAAACGGCATACCTATGCGCTCTTTATCTTGAAGAATCTGCTTGGTCGTGCCCTGTTCAAGTTCGTCTGCCCTACAGTTTCCCTCAATGTCCCTGTGTCCCGGGACCCATGTGAGGTTCACGCGGTTCTGTTGGGCCATCTCTTGAAGAGATCGACGACATCTGAGCGTCAGTTCAGAGTTGAACGAGTAAGAGCCAAGGGATTTGATGGCCGCTTGGCTGTCGCTGAAAATACAGATATCCTGTCCGATGGTGCGTTCACCTATCCAAGTCACGGCGTCCATGATTGCAGAAACTTCAGCCTGGAAGACGCTGCAGTGATCAGGTAGTCTAAAGGAGAGTTCTAGGTCCAAATCCCTTGAGTAAACCCCTCCTCCGACTCTGCCGTCTAACTTCGAGCCGTCGGTGTATATAAAAGTGCCGCCATTAGTAGCGGGACACCGATCTATGTTCTCCCAGTCTTCCCTGCTGGGAATGTTTATTCTAAAACAACAATCTCCGACTGTTGTGGTCGCACACCGATCTGTGCTCAGAGGGAGAAAGCTGTAAGATCTTAGAATACATGAGTGTCCAATAGTGCTTGCGCCCCAGACGGACGTTTCCCTTAGACGCAGAGCCGATGCTGCTGCTGCCCGGTACCCTTCCAGATCGAGTGGCGAAAAGCCAAGAATGGCCTGGAGAGCTTCATTGGGCGTTGTTCTTAACGCCCCGCTTATACAGATCATGCTCGATCTGTGGACTTTTCCTAACAGATTTAGGTTTGTTGCCTTTCCTAGCGCAGGCCACCATACCACGACTCCATACAGCATAATTGGCTGGATTATCGCAGTGTAGATCCATCTGCAAATTTTGGGGCTGAGCCCCCATTTTTTACCAATGGCTCTTTTACACGTGTAAAGTGCAATGCACGCTTTCCTCTGGCGCTGGATGACATTCTCCTTCCAGTTAAGCTTTCTATCTAGAACTGTGCCTAGGAATTTGGCTTTATCAGCTAAGTTCAGGCGCACGCCATCTAGTTCTGGTAGGTTCAGCGGTGGTATCTTGTACCGCCTGGTATAAAGGACAAGCTCCATCTTTCCCGGGTTGATGCTAAGTCCGCAGCGAGAGGACCATGAAGAAACTTCTCGCAGTGCTACTTGCATCAAGTCACACACGGTTTGTGGGAATTTGCCCCTATATGCAATAGCTAAATCGTCTGCATATGCCACTATCTTCCCGCCCCCCCACCTTGTGTCTCTTTGCAGCGAGTTTACGGTGAGGTTCCATAGGAGCGGGGAGAGAACACCACCCTGAGGCGTTCCTCTTGTGACATAGCGTGAAAGATCAACTGTTCCCAGTGAAGAAACTATTTTCCTTCCCTTTAGTAGTTGATCAATTAGACCAATAAGAGACCTATTTATGCCCAGGTTTGTTAAAGCAGTGTTAATAGCCTCCGGCCTTATATTGTTGAAAGCCCCTTTGATGTCCAGAAAGGCCACGAGACAGTACTCCTTTTCGTGCAATGATTTTTCAACAATAGAGACTAGACTGTGGAGCGCAGTTTCCGTTGATTTACCTTTGGTGTATGCATGTTGATAGCTAGAAATAAGGTTGCTATCAATAGTAGAGGAGAGATAATCGCGAATTATCCTCTCGAAGGTTTTAAGTGCAAAAGACGAGAGACTGATCGGTCTGTAGTCTTTAGGCTCATAGTGTGAGGCCTTCCCAGCCTTTGGAATAAAGACTACCATGGCGCTTCTCCAGGAGCACGGAATGTAATTAAGAGCCAGGCAGGCTGAATAGAGAACTACCAGCCATTTAGCTGATATTTCCAGCGTGTTTATAAGTTGTGCGGGGAAAATCCCGTCTGGCCCAGCTGCCTTGAACGGCTCAAAGCTTTTGATTGCCCACCTTACCCTTTCCTCCGTAATGGGTATGTTTACCGCCAGGTTTGTTGCAGATGCTACAGGTGCATCATACAAGTTCCCCGGAAAGTGTGTGTTCAGGAGCAGCTCCAGGGTTTCCCCTTCCGTGCTGGTCCAAGATCCGTCAGGCTTCCGTAAATAGCTAATGGCTGTTTGAGTTTTTGATAGCACTCGTCTAAGTCTCGCTGTATCATCGACTTTTTCGACCCCGGTGCAGAAATTTCTCCACGAAGTTCTCTTCGCTTGCCTTAGAGCCTTTTTATAGGCCCTCAGTTTAGCTTTATATTCGAGCCATTCAGGCTCCGTACCGATGCTCTTGGCCTTGTTAAATTGCTTCCTGCATGATATACGGAACGAATCCAGGTCGTAAGACCACCAGTGGGGTCTATGTTTGCCGCGTGGTTTTGGTACTGGACAAGCCTGCTCTAGGGCATTTGAGAGCGCCGTTGTAAAGGTTTCCTTAGAACAAAGAAATAAGTACTTAAAGTAAGGAAAAAAAGGTTTCCTTAAACTGGGGGAAATATTTTACTTATGCTAAGGATGCCATTTCTTTGGAGCCAAATGAGGGAAATTTTTCCTTAAAATAAGGCATTTTTTTCCTTGCGGTAAGGAAACTTTTTTCTGAGTGTGATATATTAAAATACACACTCACTACAAATTTTAAGGAGTTACTAGCAGTAATAATATTTTCATGCGTTCAATGTAAAAATTTTCCTGTAAAATTTTTTTTATGTCAGTTAGGGAATTTGTGAATTAAGGTAACGATATGTATGTATACCTTATTGACAAAGCTGTAGTGGTTGTTGTAATATCAGATAAACACGAGGAATACTTTTTTGAAGCACCGATACTGGAGTCAAGATTCGTCTTTTGGCACCAATCTCGACAATTTTCTGTGAAATTAAATCTTGTAAAATGGTACACCAAACCACAGTGAAACAGTGAGCCAGGTAGCGCAAACAAAAAAAGTAAACATGATTATTTGACAATTTGCTTCAAAATATGAGTTGAAAATTTTAACCAAATGAAAATATTTTTTTTTTAATTTTCAATGTCTTTTGAATTTAAAAAGATAATATCGCCGGCAACGCAGTAAAAGACGTTCATAAAGCGTTCGGTTCATCATTCGCAATGGCTCGATGGTCGTTAATCGCTAGGGGTGATAGTGCTCCTAGTAAACCCAATAGATGCTTTAATAAAATTGAGAAAAAGCCATGCTAATGAAGGAAACAGCTTTCACTCGACGAAAATACTACAGGCCGCGACTGAAATATTAACGTAAACTTTTGTGTAATCTTGGCGCATTTGTTTTGCGAGAATTAATGAAAACAAACTACTAACACATTCAAATTAATTCACACACAAATTGTCAAATAATCATGTTGTCAGTATCTGGCTCACTGTTTCACTGTGCACCAAACAAAGTTTCTGTCAAGAGTAAGTACTGCCAACACCTTTTATTTTAAATACCTTGACTTTTCTATGACTAATATGCTGCTAGGATGCTTTTGTGTGATGAACTTAAGTTTATTTATAGCTTTAAAAAGGTGGTAGATTTTCAAGATGAGTGGTAGAAGTGGTAGACACTAATATACTATGATATAAGTGGTAGATCTACCACTAAAGTGGTAAAAGTCCGAACACTGCGGGCATAGACACCATAGACATGTTTTCACCGCACCGCGTAGTCCCAGATCCGGTGAAAAGATACCTCCTCCCACCATCCCCCTCCCCAGGCTTGGAGCCATCGGTGAAAGAAATGGCGCCCTGAACAGCATGGGGTCTTTTATCGTGTTGGTATTATCACATCGTAGCTCCTGACAAACACGTTATTTGACGTGGAGTAGTCGGCATGTGGTGGTATGTTAACAGGAGCGTGAGTACCCAAGATTGTGGCATGCCCACTTTGTCAGACGCCGCGCTATGGGGTATTTTGGGAAAATTTTTCCAACAATCAAATTTCTCAGCAACGGCTAAAGCTAGAGTAGAGCAATAAAATAAAAGGTTTGTTTATTGAGCTGCTCTAGCTTACGCCAGGTTGAGATATTTCATAAAATTGTGTTTAATGATCACTTTTCATGCTCTATCTTTTGTTCCATGAGTACGCTCAAAACAAAACTAGAGTAATCGAGATCACAAATTTCTGCTCTAGCTTTTTTTGTGGAATAAGTTAGAGCAGAGAAACAATTGTCAGTCAAAAAAAAAAAAATTTTGAAAACTTCAAAAATATTAGCTTGCAAGAAAATCATGTTTTTGTATACGTGAATTTGCATTAATTTTGAAGATTTAAATAAAAAAGCCAAACAAAAAGAAACTATCGAGATTCAAGTGTTTCATGGCATTTCTGCTCTGAGTTGCTATATTTCTATTTTGACAGCTGCCCTTCTCTGCTCTGCTCTAACCTGCTCTGCACGTCGTTTCTGTAACTTTTTAACGAAGTTCGTTACATAAAAATCGTTAATTTGACACAATTTTCTGTACAAAATTTGTCAAAATCGATGTTAACGACAATAACGAATTGCGTTAAAAAGTTACAGAAACTGGGTGCTGAACTTTTTTTTTGGTCAATAAACAGGCCTAAAATGTGTTTGAAACTTCAATTCAATGGCAATGAAAAAAATCGGATATTTCAAAAAAAATTCAAAACTAAGTTTTGAAAAATGTTTTTAAAAAATGTAACTTTTCGTTTTTTTGTCGTTTTTTGGTTATACAAAAAGCAAATGCTTGTTTTTAAAGAAAAATTAGTTTTATTTCAGATTTTGAGATGCTTAAAAAGAATATGTTTGTTTTTTTATAGGTTACAACAGAAGTTTTCAAGTTAAAGTCCTCCCAAGTGCATGCATTTTTCTAAAAAACAATTTTTTGGGGTTATTTTTTGGCTTTTTTTGTTTCGGTTTAGGTTCCTGTTTCGTTTTTCAACATTTATTTTTTGTTAGTTTCGGTTCCAAACAAAAACACGAACAAAAATTTGTGAACAAAAAAAATTATTTCTAAGATTATCACTGAGCTACGAAATTCAGGTGGTAACATATTTAACATATTTATTATTATTTCATCAATGTAGTACAGGATAAGACAATATATAGTCTTTTAAAAGTACTTCAACTTAGACATTATTTCAAATATATATATATAAAAAAAGAAGATATAACATTAAACTTAAGTCTAAAAAAACACCATAACAGAAAATAACTTAATTACTTAGTAGTAAGTAGAAAAAGTAGTTAAGAGATGAGAATTCAAAGACATGATCTGGTATCATTATAGTGATACAAAATATTTGCATATTTTTGCCTGGTAGTTGGATTGATTTAGTTCGGCTTTCATGGAATTAGGGATTGAATTCCACAACCTAACAGCGCTAATGAAAAATAGTGTAGATGAGTTTAGGTAATGATATGATGGAACAGCAAGACTATGATGCCTTAATGACCTTACTGGCTTCAACTTTAAATAAATAATTTGGTGTCTTCCACGTTAATAACTTGTACATAAAGAGACCATTCCTAGCAGCCAAATAATTTTCTAGACTGCACCCAATAATTCTGGCTCGCCAAACAGAGATATGTTCATATTTACCAATCCCACAAACATAACGTGTAGCATTGTTAAATGCCACAGCCACTTTATTATATGATACTGAATCCATTTTACCGTATACATTCTCAAAGTAGGTTATGATAGGCATAACCAACTGCATTACAAGCTTTCGTCTGGTTTCAACGGGGGTGAAAGGGGCCGATATTCGCAGTTTCCGCAGTATAGCATACACAATCGAAACCACCTTATTAACATGGTCACAGCAGGTAAGTTTTGAGTTCAAAATAAAACCTAGACTTTTGACTTTATCCACAAATCTAAGAGGAATAGTTCCAATATACAATTCCCGAATGTCATCAAAATATACTGCACCATGACTTATGGGAAGGACATGGGATTTGGACGCATTTAAGCATAAAGAATTTTCACTAGCCCAAGCAGATATTGCGAGCAGATCGCTATTTATTGTAAAACTTAAATCCCCAATGAGACCAATACGACTTGACAAGTACAACTGTATGTCATCAGCATACGCATGCACATTAACAAATTGGCACACAGAAAAGATATCATTTACAAACAAACTAAAAAAGAGTGGGCCTAGGACAGACCCGTGCGGAACGCCTGCCAATAACGGCTTAGATTGCGATAATGCATGGCCAGATTTTACTTTCTGCGACCTATCCTTAAGATAATTAGCAATAAGCATTACTGAGCACTCTGCCAAACCGAAATAGTACTTGAGTTTCAAGCATAAAAGGTTATGGTTAACAGAATCGAATGCCTTGGAGAAATCAAGTAAGCCAAGTAGCGTTAGGTCGCCAGCATCAAAATTAATTCTAATATCATCCAATATTTTAAGCATCGCCGTGCTACAACTGTGCTTAGGTCTGAAGCCAGATTGTAATGGAGAAAGTAGGCGGAGATTTGAGCTTCCATTAAATTTTCACATACTTTCGAGAAAGTAGGCAAAATTCTAATAGGCCTATAGTCACCAACACACATAGCATTTGTTTTTTTTGCGACTGGGAGTATAATTGCTCTCTTCCACACTGCTGGAAAACTTGAGCTGGTAAAGGAAAAATTGATGATGTGGGTAAGAGGTCTTATAACAAACTCCAAAATCAACTTGATAAATCGTAGAGAGATTCCATCCTCACCCACAGCACCCGACTTAACACTTAACACAGACTTCATAACATCAGCCCCTTCTACTCCAGCAAACTGAAACTCACAATTAGGACCTACATACGACGAGTAATCTTTTAACAAGACAGAGCAACTGGTATTATTGTTGGCACTAACGAAAAATTCGTTAAGCCCATCCACATCAATTTCACACTCCGAATTTTCCTTCCCATGTATTTTAAACTTTTTTAAATTTCTCCATAATTCTTTGGATGGGAGTAAAGGATCTGTTGTTGTTGTTGTTGTAGCGAGGTGTAGCCCTGCCTAAATGTCAGACAGGGTCACCCCGAGTGTATTGCTCTTGGCCGGGTCGATATAATAAAACGGCCCGGGTCGTTTCGGCACGATGGGTACAGCACAAGTACTGGTACCGTTCTCGTAGAACCGGCAATACAAGAAACTAGCCGTGTAGGCTATGTAGGTCATTTAGCGTTACCCAGGGTGCACCAACTGGGAGGCGACCTATTTTTACACCCCCATCTAGCTTTGATCTGCTATACCAACGCTTTGCCTGCCTGATAATAGCTGTTGTTTCATTTCTTACCTCCTTATAACGACGCCAGGAAATATCAGTCATATATTTACGCCACTTACTATAGAATTGATTACGTTTCTTAATACCAGAACGAACTCTTTGATGTATACCAGGGACACGAGCGATTGATGACACTAGCAGAACGAATAGGAACATGCGCATCATACAGTCTAGTTAAATTTTTATTTAGGAATTCCAACTTACTATTTACAGTGTCTAGGCACCAACAATCAGTCCAATCAACCTCACATAGATTAGAATACAACAAATTGAGATTTAGGGATTTGAAGTCACGAAATAAAAATGAACAGCCAATATTCGAGCTGTTCATCTCAACATCTAGGGCAGAGTAAATTAAGTCATGGTCGGAAACAAAAACATTTGCTCAAATTTAAGGACGTGGGAGGGATCACAAGTTATAAAGTAATCAAGTAGACGGTACAGAATTATTCTCAAATCTCGTTCGAAAGCTTCTATTGACCACACTAAGTCCAGCAGTTGTTATCTGGTCAAGCAATTTACTACTGTGGTGGTCATTGACTAGCAGATTAACATTAAAATCGCCACTAATTAAAATACGTTCGTAGTCAATTACAAATTCAGATAGGTCTTCAAAAAATGAGTCCATAGATACGCATTTTTTGGGGTTGTAGATACAAATTACTAAGACTTTATTAACGCCGTCAGACACCTCTGTAAAAATATATTCAACTTCAGAAGAGTTAGAGTTATTTAGAAGTCTAAATTTAAGGGCTTTTTTGCAGTACACTGCAACTCCCCCTCCTTTTTTATGATTACGATCATGCCGTAATATGTTGTACCCATTAAACGAATAGTTGAAGTCAGGTATGTCACTAGAGAACCATGTCTCAGATACGCAAATTACATCCACCGCAGTCTTCAAAAACATACCTAGCCAAATCAAGTTTGTCATAGCTCAAACTACGTGCATTAAAATGTACAGCATTGAACCCATGATTTTGCTTGCAAAAAATTTCTATTAAAATTTTTCCATTTTCATTAGCGCCAGAGACATTTCTATGGAATGAACCCATCCCGATTGTGCCGAACTAAAACAAAGAGACCCAAATACAAACAAATAAAGCGTAGATGTGCATAAAGTATCAAGACAAAGCATATTGGAGCAGAGAAATATAAAGAAGTATAATAAGTTAGATAAATTGCCACTGAATTGAGAGAAATATGGTAACCGTATCAAGAAAGCGTATAATAAAATAAAGAGTATCAGAGGATATATAAATAGAGAAATAGAGTAGGAGAGAGCATTACCAGACACATAGGCTACACTTAACATTAGTTTGATGATTAAAATAAACATATTCAGGTGTCTGCAGCAACTACACGTTTAATATTGTCGATGTCAATCACCTTGGTAGCTTTGCTGTTTGGGCGAACACGAACGTACACATATCCACGAATTGAGAAAGCAGCAACAATCTTATGCTCTTTTTTAAGCTGCATGGCAAAGCGGAGTACCTCTCGATTTGTTTTAGTTAGGAACTCATGCATATGTATTTTGTTATCTGTGTTCAATCCAACATCGCGATGCATTAAAGGCCGGTTATTCTATTTCTTAAACCGAGCCACCGCTTTAAAGAGCGTAGAGCGGTCATCAGAAGAGGCCAGTTTAACTATTACAGAAGCCGAGGATTTGTTTTTGTTAGGCACTCGAAAGGCAGAGCGAATATTGAATGAGGGTACTTGCAGTGATTGACACACATTGTTAAATGTGTCACCAATTTTCTCATTTTCACTAAAGGGCAGACCATTAATTACACTACTCGACAAATTTTGATCAACTTTAGACTCCAAGAATAAAATAGACCTTTCCTAAAGTAAAATTTTCTCCTGATTTCGAATATGACTTCCATTTTCCTGTGGCAGATCTAGTTTCCGAGATATCGGCGAAAATATGAAAATTCCCATTTTTGCAAAACACTACTTCATATAGGTACTGCAAAAATTTTTATTTTTAATTATTTCGATTTAAACTGTTGAATTATACATTATACTAATTCCCATAAACATTTTTTGCCTTCACCTCCCTTAAGTATCTTCAGTAATTTGGCCACTATGCCAAAAAGCGTTCAAAAAATTTTGAAAAAAAAACTAAAATTTTTACAAAATTTCAGATTTAACCACTTAAAAATCGGAAAAATTCTATGGACGAAAAAAAGTTAGCCCTCCTATGTTGTAGGTAATTTAATTACGAAAATTTTAAGCATACCAGTACAACAATCGGACGTGCCGTTGAGACTATACCCCGTTAACTTGCTAGCGTCTATCTTAAAATTTTAGTATTACTTTGATAAAATTGGTGAGACATTTCATTTGGTCACTCTACCTTAGGGTCTAATAAATTTAAAAAGACATCAATTATTTAACTGTCATTACTGTTTGTTATACATTTTGTTTTGCAAATTTTAGTGCAAATTTATACATACTATATCGGTAGAAGTGTTTACGAAATGGCTTGTTGCAAAAGATATTTTACATGTAAAAATAATCCGGATGATTTTTGCTTTATTTGCGGACATTATATGTTCGGAAACTCAGCTCGGAAAATAACTAATTCTGTCAAAGATGCATACTTTCATTATTTCGGTTCCTGTGTAAAAAATCTCGATAAATCTTGGACACCTAATTTTATTTGCGCCTGCTGTAGATTAACTTTAATGAAATGGGTATCGGGTAAAGGTCATTACATGCAGTTTGGTATTCCAATGATGTGGACTGAACCCTTTAACCACGACCAGTGCTATTTTTGCGTGATAGACCTTAAAGGTAAAACGAGAAAAAAGAGGAAATTAATAAGTTATCCAAATGTGGCATCAGCTAAAAAACCAAAACCACATGACCATACCTTACCCATACCTAGGCCGCTTATAAGTTTCGAAGCCTCAAGCGAAAGTGACTCCGAAGCTGACAATTCAGACAGTGAAAAAGTAGGAGAGGTCCCACATCGAGTCTCACAAGCCGAACTTGATGACTTGGTCAGAGATTTGAAATTATCGAAATTTGATAGCGAAGTTCTAGGATCTCGATTGCAGCAATGGGGCAGCCTGGGCCCTTCGACAAGTACTACTAAATTTCGAAATAGACACAAGACTTTCTCTTCTTTTTTACTAAAAGTGGAAATATTTGCTACTGCAATGATGTTCAAGGTTTATTTGAAGCACTAAAATTAGAAAATAAAACTGATGATTGGCGCTTGTTTATACAGTTCAAAGCATAGTTTAAAAGCAGCATTACTCCATAAAGGAAATTCGTTACCGTCAATACCAGTGGCACATTCTGAGAATACTAAAGAAACTTATTTAAGTATATCTAATTTACTTGAGCTCATTCAATATAAACAATTTAATTTGAAAATTTGTGCGGACTTAAAGGTAAGGTTGCCCTCGTGAATGGTGGATACCTTGCCGCGGTACGAGGGCTTAAGTCGATAGCCACAGGGCTACGCTGCCCTTGTGATCATAGCTCCGTACGGCACTTCATCACGAGAGCAGCCTAGCCTCTCTGGCGCGACGACAAAGATCTTCCCCCTTCCAGGGTGTTATGCGACCACGTGCCCATTGGACGTTTGCAGCCGGGAGGCAAATCGTGGCTGTATTTGAACGGAGCCTCTCTGATACCGGGTCGCCTCAGAGAGTAAGCATGGCCTTACCGCGGTACGGGGCTCTGCCGCGGCGGACGACACATTTTCCCCTACTCTTCCCTTGACCCTTAGCTGGCCTTGTCCGGCGATGGGTCGTACGAACAAGATGAACTCAAATAACGCAAATAAAAACGAAAAACCCAAAAAACAAACAACGCCAAATTTCACTCCTCAGCAAAGGAGAGCTATGGAGGAGCAGGCGAGAAAGCAACAACAACGCCGGAGGACAACCTCCGTTCCACAATCAAGGGGGGGATCGACAGCGATGGCAACTACGAGTCGGTCAACCAACCCTCTATCGAGTAAGATTGACTTGATGGGAGCTAGCACCAGTGCGGTTGCCAACGCAGCTAAGCGGACAACGGCGGATGCTAAACTCCCATCAACCTCTGATATGAAAACCAGTATCTTTACGTCTGTGGCAGCGGTCTCACGACCTGGCCTCGGAGTTTCGAAGGGGAAGGAAGCTGCAACTGAGATTTCGGCAAGGAGAGCGACCGCGATGGCAACTACGGGTCCGCACTCCCGGGAGACATCTCCCTGCCGCTTCACATACCACGAGAAAAGATTGGCTGCAAAGATCCTGAAGAGGTATGAAGGGGTACCGCAGGAGTCGCCGAATTCCAGTAAATCGGTAGAGCTAGCGAAAGCTGTGATATCGGATTTCCAAAATTCTTACGTGCCAAAGAGGTTAAAGGTTAACCCTTTCAAGCGCCAGGGATCGGACCTGGAGTTAAATCCCCCTCCCAAGCGGCATCAGAATACCTCTGGAGCGGGCAAACTAAGCTTTGCTGAGGTAACCAAGGACAGGATCCTTATAGGCGTCCTTGACCGAGGTAATGACCGTCTGGCCATCCCCAAGGACCGGTGGCGTTACGTGCGAAATGAACTCGGCAACATTCTTCTCAACGTTGCTCCGGAGTTTCCGGGTAGTTCGGCGCGAGTAACGGATGCGGGCTGGCACCAGGGTCAGATTAAATTACTCGCATGCGAGGATGCAAAAACCGTAGCACTGTATAAGGCAGCCGCTGCTAAACTGGGTGAAGTCTACAAGGGCGCAAAGATAGAGGTCGTCGACTGGAAGGACATTCCAGCTCGTCCAAGGGCAAGGGCGTGGATTCCGGCCATCCCTGACGAACCCGACAGAATTCTCGGGATGCTACGGCTAATGAATCCGTCCCTCCCAACGCATGACTGGAGTGTCAATCTGGTCGGGGATGCGTCAATCGAGCCCCTTAAAAGGTGCAATGGCCTAGTACACTACAGCGTAGGCCAGATCGTTATCCACGTATATCGTGGTGATGTTCAGCGCGCTGCCTTCTCGGCTGCTCCGGGGGAACCGGAAAACGAATTACCAGAAGAGGAAGCGGAGGATTCCGATGCGGAAAGCATGTTATCCGCCACTTCCCTTGCCGATAGTGCTGTGAACAACTCGGAGATGGAGGACAGCCTACAGGACGAGGAAGTCCTCGACGTCACGGTGGTAGCAGCCAACGCTGAGCGATTAACATCTAACGCTACAGGCAGCAGGACTCCTGCAACGCCATATCGGGCAGTTAATCGGAACAACTCGTCGTTGATAGGCAACCTCCGGGATGGGGCAAACCTCGACGACATGGGGACGGCAGGGAAGTCTGTGCGCTCTCATGTTGGTGGTGCTTCAGATTAATCTGCACAAATCTAAAGTGGCCTCGGCAGCTTTAAGTAGTCGTCTTTCTAAAGGCGACGTGGATGTGGTCCTCATCCAAGAACCCTGGGTCAATAGCTCGAGAATCTGCGGATTGGGGACTAAGGGTTTCAAGCTCATTCCAGCCAGCGAGGAGAGCAAAGTCCGAACGTGTATTTTGGTCAAGTCTGAGTTGAACTCCTTTCTCCTACCTAACTACACCAATGGTGATATTACCGCTATCAGTCTAACGGTCGACAGCACCCGCCTGACGGTGGCGTCGGTCTATATGCCCTACGACGCCGAAGAACCCCCACCACAAACGGAGGTGAAAGACCTGGTGTCAAATTTCTGCACGGGTAATCTTATTATTGGAGCGTACGCTAATGCTCACCATGTCCAATGGGGGAGTTCCGATATCAATGCCAGAGGCGAGTCTCTGTTTGATTACCCCTTAACAACCAACCTGGTAATTTGCAACGTGGGTAATGAGCCTACTTTTATCACTAAGACCCGTAGGGAGGTCATAGACCTCACTATCTGTAGTGAAGGCGCTTATGGGTGGTGGGTTCTGGAAGAACATTAATTCTCCGACCTCCGTTACATAGAAATGGTTTTAGACTTTATTGTAGAACAACCAATCATTAAGCGCAATCCACGTAACACAAATTGGCAGTTACACAATGAAATATTAGACAGAGACCTCCCAGTACTGCCCTCACAAGCCCCCTCATCAGTAGAGGAGCTGGAGGATCTTGTTACTACACTTACATCGGCGCTCTCAAATGCTCTAGGATAGGCTTGTGCAGTGCCAAAACCACGCGGTAAACACAGGCCACATTGGTGGTCCTACGATTTGGACTCGTTCCGCAAATCATGCCGGAAACAATTTAACAAGGCCAAGAGCCTCGGCTCTGAGCCTCATTGGCACGAATATAAAGCTAAACTTAGGGCCTACAAAAAAGCTCTGAGACAGGCGAAGAGAACTTCGTGGAGAATTTTCTGTACTGGCGTCGAAAAGGTCGACGACACAGCGAGACTTAGACGAGTCCTCTCGAAAAGTCAAACAGCCATCAGCTATTTGCGAAAAACTGACGGATCCTGGACCAGCACGGAAGAGGAAACCCTTGAGCTGCTCTTGAATACACATTTTCCGGGGAATCTGCATGACGCACCACTAGTACCTGCAACAAACCTGGCAGTAAAAATACCCATCACTGAGGAAAGGGTAAGGTGGGCAGTTAAGAGCTTTGAACCGTATAAGGCTGCCGGGCCGGACGGGATTATCCCCGCGCAACTTATAAACACGTTGGGGACATCAGCTAAATGGCTGGTATTTCTCTTCACAGCCTGCCTGGCTCTCAACCACATTCCGGGCTCCTGGAGAAGCGCCACGGTAGTGTTTATCCTTAAGGCTGGGAAGGCATCCCACTACGAGCCAAAAGACTACAGACCGATCAGTCTCTCGTCCTTTGTACTCAAAACCTTTGGGAGAATACTAAGCGACTACTTCTTAACGATTATTGATAGCAACCTAATCTCTAGCTATCAGCATGCATACACCAAGGGTAAATCAACAGAAACCGCTCTGCACAGCCTAGTATCTGTCATTGAGAAATCGCTGTGTGAAAAGGACTACTGTCTCGTGGCCTTCCTAGACATTGAGGGGGCTTTCAACAATATCTATATACAAAATCTGCCTTTCTAAATGCTAAATAGTTCCTGCTTATATTGCGATTTGAGACAGTGACTCTTATTTCTGGATTTTAATTCCAAAAAGTTTGTTTGATTCTATTTATTTAAAATCAATTGGATAACTAAATAATTAAATAATAAATAACATTCATCATGCCGTGTGTGTGTGGACAAAGGGATCGTAGTCAACAAACGGTGATGTGCGCTAAGTGCAATGAACTTTTTCATTTAAACTGTGTTGATATGTCATCGGATGATCTCGAATATTTGCTCGCATCTAACACACATTTCTTTTGTAAAGTTTGTTCGGTTGAGCGTCGCTCTTCCATACGCACTCCGCCTCTAACCCTCTCCCCGTATCTGCGAATAATTGTCGAAAGCTGAATGACAACAACAACAGTGACCAACAAAAACCTTTGTTTGATATTGGTAGTGCCTTTGCTGCTCTTCGCAAAGAAAATGAGCAAATTATATCAACGGTGAATGCTCTAAAAGATGACAATAACAAGCTCTTGCAAAAGTGTGATTCTCTTACGGCTGGTATTAGCTCCCTTCGTTCGTTGATCGAAGGTAAACAAGTAAACAAAACAATTGACCTAACATCTACTGCTGTTGTTGCTGTGAATAAAGCCAATCACATAGTTTTGACGAAAGAAGATAAGAAGAAAGAAGGTTTGAAGAAAAATCGTGTGATTGGTTCGGGTTCAGCAACAAAGTGACCTGTCTCCGCTGCTGCCGATAATACCAACGTCAATGCTGCTGCTGCTAAAACTAGTTCTTTGCTTATTTCTCCTAATTGCGATGCTAGTGCTGCTTCGAATGTTACTGCTCTTCCGTCCAATGGTGCTGCTACGAATGTTAGTGCTGCTACGAATGTTAGTGCTCCTACGAATGTTAGTGCTGCTACGAATACTACTACTCTACCGTCCAATAGTGCTGGTAACAATGTCAGTGCTGCTACGAATGCTACTGCTGTTCGGTCCAATTTGTCGTTTGCCGAATGCGCTGCCGCCCCACCAATTGCTGCTTCTGTCACTGCAGTTGAAACTTCGCTCACTTCCGCTACTGCTACTACAGCTGACACTGATGTAAACAACTCTACGCGTCAAAAGTATAGCCTTGGTAGTTGGGGTGTAGTTCATGGCCGTAATATGACTGCAGAGCTCGAAGCTGTTATAAAAATGAAATGGGTGCATATTTCTTCGTTTAAGCCTACAGTGACTTCGAAAAATGTTATTGACTATGTTTCGAAACATGCCGGTGTTGATCGTAAGCACATTTCTTGCCGTATTCTTGTCAAGAACGGGGTTCCGCTAGATACTCTCCAGAGCGTAAATTTCAAACTCTGCTTTGTTTGATAAAATTATGAATCCCAACGTTTGGCCAGCAGATATTAATGTTCGGCCCTTTCGTTTCTTCCAAAGCCAACCTAGCGATACCTAGCTATCCCTCGAAACCTAAGGATATTATATCTAACGCTCCTAAAAATATAAGTAGTGACACATCATTAAAGATCTATTTCCACAATATGGGCGGCATGCGTACAAAATCCAAAGAAATCTTCGTTTCTGCTTCACGATTGGACTATGATGCTTTCGTTTTTGTTGAAACTTGGCTCAATGCTGACTTTTTCGATGAGGAATACTTTGATCCTGATATTTTCCATACGTTTAGGAAGGACAGGGATGCGGTCAAGACTGGTTTGAGAAGAGGAGGTGGTGTCCTAATAGCTGTTAAGAGAAGCTTAAGCGCTTCCGTATATCAACTGTTGCACGCTGACTCCTTAATTGATCAGTTGTGTGTCGGCATTTTTGGATCATCCCGTACTATATTTATCTGTGTGTCATACATTCCTCCAAACAGTAGTGAAAGCTTATACAATTATCATATCGAAAATATTGTCAACCTATGTGAAACTAATCCGTTTGCTCATTTCTGCATTCTCGGTGACTTTAATCTCTGTGATATTGTTTGGTTAGATTTTCAAAATAATGGGTTTTTAACGCCTACAAATGTTACGCGGTCTTACGAAATTAATGTTATTGATAGTTTTTTAAGTTGTAATCTTTTACAAATTAATAGCAAATTTAATGCGCTTTCCAGGTTACTTGATCTTGTGTTTGTTGATGAAAATTTAATAGTTGGCCTCTCCGAGAGTACCCTTCCCTTATGTTCTTCTGACAAACATCATGTTCCGCTTGATATTTATTTGCAAAACTTTGACGCTATCCCTGCTTTATCGCCTCTAAGGAATTCCTCTTTCAACTTTCGGTCTACTGCTATTTGAATTAAACTGGGAACATATTTTTTCGTCGGTGTTTGTTTTGAAACCTTTTTATCAAAGTTGACTGAGTTTTTTTATTGCACTGTTCCTCCTTCTGAGGCCAGATTGCATAAGCTACCGTGGTATAACAAAACCCTTAAGAAGTTAAAAAATAAGCGTAACAAATGCAATAAATTATGCAAGTTAAATCCCTCTAACTCTATCCTCCGAGATAATTACCTACAGAGTGTGAAGCAATTTAATAATCTTGATAAGTTCCTATATAATCGATATCTTCGTAGGCTAGAGAGTGAGCTTAAAGATAACCTTAAGGCTTTCTGGAACTTTATCTGTTCCAAACGAGGCTCTTCCAACATACCGGTTTGCATGAAGTGGAATGACGTCTCTTCCAACTCTCTAGTAGATACGGTCGAACTCTTCGCAGATTTCTTCAAGTCTAATTTTGAACCGGACTTAAGTGCTCAGAGCTGCAACTATGTGCACCCATGCCCTTTCGAGTGCCTTGATTTTGGATCCCTCACTATCACTGTGGAAGCCGTTAGCAATGCTATGTACACATTGAAGCCTTCGCTAAAATGTGACAGTGATGGTCTCTGCGCTTTTGTACTGAAGCATTGTAGTCTGTCTCTATCTTTCCCACCAGGCAAAATTTCAACTTGATCGGACAATTTTTCGACTATTCGTTTCGCTAACTTCAGTCTTATTTTGGCGAAAAATGTCATAAAAAAAATTTGAAGAGCTATAAATTTTTTCTTTTGGCAATTAATTAGCAATAAATTAGCTACTAATTCAGGCAAAATTTCAACTTGATCGGACAATTTTTCGACTATTCGTTTCGCTAACTTCAGTCTTATTTTGGCGAAAAATGTCATAAAAAAAAAATTTGAAGAGCTATAAATTTTTTCTTTTGGCAATTACTTACCAATAAATTAGCTACTAATTCAGGCAAAATTTCAACTTGATCGGACAATTTTTCGACTATTCGTTTCGCTAACTTCAGTCTTATTTTGGCGAAAAATGTCATAAAAAAAAAATTTGAAGAGCTATAAATTTTTATACCCAGCTGTACTTGTACACAGGGTATTATAACTTTGTTAGGATAACGGTTGGTTGTACAGGTATAAAGGAATCTAGATAGATATAGACTTCCATATATCAATATGATCAGGATCGAAAAAAAATTTGATTGAGCCATGTCCGTCCGTCTGTCCGTCCGTCCGTCTGTTCGTTAACACGATAACTTGAGCAAATAATGAGATATCTTCACCAAATTTGGCATGCGTACTTATTTGGGTTCAGAATAGATTGCTATTGAAAATGGGTAAAATCGGACCATAACCACGCCCCTTTTTCGATATCGAAAATTTCGAAAAATGTATAAAATGGGTTAATTCAATATTAGAAGCAGCTACAATGATAAAATTTGCAATATGTATTGATTTAGATGTTCTAAGGCCGATTTTATAAAAATGTTTGAAAAGGGGGCGTGGTACCGCCCACGTATATTTGAAGAAATTTTAAAATTTTGACTCTTAATAACTTCAGAACAGTTTATGCTAGTATTACGAAATTTCGTAGAGGACATACTATTGTTGTGGTAAATTCAGCTATAGAAAATAAACGAAATCGCTTCGCGACCACGCCTACTTTTTCATAAAAGTTATATTGAAAGGAGGTGGAAATATTGAAAAGTCCATATCTAATTAACTGATTTCGCTATAATAATATAATTTGGTACATACATCAACTTTCATATTCTTTACATAATTTTTTCAAAATTTTGGAAACTGGGCGTGGCACCGCCCACTTATGAGTCAAGCAATTTTTATTAATTTTAACACCATTAACTATACAAAACAAAGAATAACAGCATTTTATGTGCACAGCTGGGTATGTAATGTTCGGTTTCACCCGAACTTAGACTTCCTTACTTGTTTCTTTTGGCAATTAATTAGCAATAAATTAGCTACTAATTCAGGCAAAATTTCAACTTGATCGGACAATTTTTCGACTATTCGTTTCGCTAACTTCAGTCTTATTTTGGCGAAAAATGTCATAAAAAAAAAATTTGAAGAGCTATAAATTTTTTCTTTTGGCAATTAATTAGCAATAAATTAGCTACTAATTCAGGCAAAATTTCAACTTGATCGGACAATTTTTCGACTATTCGTTTCGCTAACTTCAGTCTTATTTTGGCGAAAAATGTCATAAAAAAAAAATTTGAAGAGCTATAAATTTTTTCTTTTGGCAATTAATTAGCAATAAATTAGCTACTAATTCAGGCAAAATTTTAACTTGATCGGACAATTTTTCGACTATTCGTTTCGCTAACTTCAGTCTTATTTTGGCGAAAAATGTCATAAAAAAAAAATTTGAAGAGCTATAAATTTTTTCTTTTGGCAATTAATTAGCAATAAATTAGCTACTAATTCAGGCAAAATTTCAACTTGATCGGACAATTTTTCGACTATTCGTTTCGCTAACTTCAGTCTTATTTTGGCGAAAAATGTCATAAAAAAAAAATTTGAAGAGCTATAAATTTTTTCTTTTGGCAATTAATTAGCAATAAATTAGCTACTAATTCAAGAAAAATTTCAACTTGATCGGACAATTTTTCGACTATTCGTTTCGCTAACTTCAGTCTTATTTTGGCGAAAAACGTCATAAAAAAAAAAATTTGAAGAGCTATAAATTTTTTCTTTTGGCAATTAATTAGCAATAAATTAGCTACTTATTCATGCAAAATTTCAACTTGATCCGATAATTTTTTGCTGATCGTTTCGCTAACTTCAGTTTTATTTTGGCGAAAAATGTCATAAAAAAAAAAATTGAAGAGCTATAAATTTTTTCTTTTGGCAATTAATTAGCAATAAATTAGCTACTAATTCAGGCAAAATTTCATCTGATTTCGCCAACCTATCGCCGCCAAAATAAGGGACGTAAGCTCTTCCTAAATGTTAAAAAATGTTTCCATTTGTCTTTCACCAAGTCCTCTAATTCTCTCCCCTCGTTCTATGACATCGCGGGTCGTCAGTTGGCCTCGGTCTCTGAAATTGTTGATTTAGGTGTCGTTTTTGACACAAGCTTTTCCTTTGTCAATCATATATCTTATGTGCTTCCGAAGGCTTACTCCAACCTCGCTTTCCTTCGTAGATATGCCAAAGACTTCAGTGACCCCTATACCAGGAAGGCCTTGTACATATCTCTAGTGCGTTCAAAACTAGAATATGCCTCCATTATCTGGAACCCTATCTATACCAGCCATTCTGCAAGAATTGAAAGGGTTCAACGTAAATTTATACGCTTTGCCCTAAGCTCGCTAAATTTCGATGACCCGCTCCCCTCATATTCCTCCCGCTGTTTGCTTATTAATCTGCAATCCCTTGACTGTAGAAGAAGAGTTCACTTGCTCATGTTTGTCTACGACATCATTGTTGGGTCTTTAGATTGTCCAGGCCTCCTTGAGAAGGTGACATTTAATGTTCCTAACAGGTGCCTTCGCTCGTTCTTACCTTTTTATTTGATTGCTCCCAGAGCTAATTACTACCATTTTAATCCAATCTTTCGTGCCCTTACTGAATATAATAAGCTCTCGAAGAGTCTAACTTTTGACTTTTCCTTTTAAGGGGAAGGAAAATAGCTTCTTCACTTGGTACGGTTGAGTTATCACGCTATGTCACAAGGGGAACACCCCAGGATGGTGTTCTTTCCCCGCTTTTATGGAACCTCACAGTCAACTCGTTGCTATGTGACACAAGCTGGGGGGGCGGGAAGATAGTGGCATACGCAGACGATTTAGCTATTGCATTCAGAGGCAAGTTCCCACAAACTCTGTGTGACCTGATGCAAGTAGCACTGCGAGAAGTTTCGACGTGGTCCTCTCGCTGCGGACTTAGTATCAACCCGGGGAAAGTGGAACTTGTCCTCTTCACCAACCGGTACAAAATACCGCCACTAAGCCTACCAGAACTAGATGGCACGCGCCTGGGCTTGTCGGATAAGGCCAAGTTTCTAGGCATAGTTCTGGACAGGAAACTGAATTGGAAGGAGAATGTTCTTCAGCGCCAGAAGAAAGCTTGCATCGCTCTTTACACATGCAAAAGAGCCATTGGCAAAAAATGGGGGCGCAGCCCTAGAGTATGCAGTTGGATCTACACGGCCATCATTCGTCCAATCATGCTATATGGAGTCGTCGTATGGTGGCCTGCGCTGAGCAAGGCAACATACCTGAATCTGTTGCGGAAAGTCCATAGATCCAATATGATCTGTATAAGCGGTGCGCTAAGGACAACGCCCAACGAAGCGTTCGGTCAGCAGCGGCATCAGCTCTGCGCCTAAGAGAAACCTCCAGTTGGGGTGCGGGTACTATTGGACACTCCAGTATTCTGGAATCTTACAGCTTTCTCCCTCTAAGCACAGATCGTTGTGCGACCACTACAGTCGGTGATAGCTGTTTCAAAATAAACATTCCCAGCAGAGAAGACTGGGAGAGGACGCATTGGTGCCCCGAAACAAATAGTGGCACTTCCATATACACCGACGGCTCGAAGTTGGACGGCAGAGTTGGAGGAGGGGTTTATTCAAGGGATTTGGACCTTTAGCTCTCCTTCAGGTTACCTGATCATTGTAGCGTCTTCCAGGCGGAAGTCTCGGCAATCCTAGACGCCGCGGCCTGGTTAAGCAAACGTGTTATCGGAGAAGATATCGCTATTTTCAGTGATAGCCAAGCGGCCATCAAATCCCTTGGCTCATACACGTTCAACTCTGAACTGACGCTCAGCTGTCGTCGATCTCTTCAGGAGATGGCCCAACAGAACCGCGTAAACCTCATCTGGGTCCCGGGACATAGGGACATTGAGGGAAACTGTAAGGCAGACGAGCTTGCCAGGCAGGGCACGACCAAGCAGGTTCTTCAGGATAAAGAGCGCTTAGGTATGCCGTTTGCCACATGCAAACTAATGCTGAAGGAGCACACACTCCGTCAAGCCAACGAAAGATGGCTGCAATCCCCAGGGTGTCGGATATCGAAACAAACCTGGCCAAAATGGGATCTCAAAAGGTCTAGACGCATTTATGCCCTAACTAGGAGGGAAATCTGCATATTGATTGGGGTATTAACCGGTCACTGCCTCATTGGTAGGCATGCAGAAAGGCTAAGTGTGCCTTACCGACGATGCTGCAGGAGTTGCAAAGATGATGAGGAGGAGGAAACAGTGGAACACCTCATCTGCAACTGTCCGGCTTTAAGCGGCGCGAGAACGTGCTTTTTGGGAGTTCCGTTCCTGGATAGCCTAAGCCAGATCGCGGAACTGGACATAAAGGACTTGATGGCCTTCATAAAGTCATCTAAGTGGTTCGAGGAGGAGTAACGGTGTCGGTTTAGGAGTGTCAGTCCCGGGATTCTGCTATGTGGAAAATCCCAACAACTCAGGGATTTTCCATTTGGCTGGGTCCCAGGACTGACTTTCCTTGTGTTGGTGGTATCACAACGGGCCTTTCAAAACTGGCCTAAGTGTGCCTCTGCGGCAGCCACTTGAACCTAACCTAACCTAAAGGTAAGCAGTTTCGGTGGTACCATTTAAAATAAATAGTATATGAAATATCTACATCGCAGGTTGTAGCTATAACTCTCGGACTTCAAGGAGGTTTCACTAAATTTTGCTGTTTTCTCTGTCTTTGGGACAGCCGTGCTAGAGAAACCCATTATATTCAGGAAAACTGGCCACCAAGAGCTGAGTACGAACCAGGTGCCTTCAATATCGCAAACCCGCCTTTAGTAAATCCCGAACGAGTTATTTTGCCAGCACTTCACATCAAATTTGGATTAATGAAAAATTTTGTAAAGGCTTTAAATAAGGACGCGCCATCCTTCCAGTACCTAACGAAATTTTTTCCTAAAATAACTCAAGCCAAATTAAAAGAAGGTATATTTGTTGGTCCGCAAATTAGAAAGTTGCTGAAAGACGAAAATTTTGCGAATCATTTATCATCAGTAGAAGCAGCGGCTTGGGACAGCTTTAAGCAAGTCGTTAGTGGATTTCTTGGCAACAATAAAGATCCCAGCTATAGAGAGATGGTCAAAGCCTTGTTGAAAAACTACAGAGCTATGAAATGCAACATGTCCCTCAAAATGCATTTTTTGCATTCACATTTGGATTATTTTCCCGCAAACCTAGGTGCTGAAAGTGATGAACAGGGTGAAAGGTTTCACCAAGACCTCATGATTTTTGAAAAACGTTACCAAGGTTTTTGGAATGAAGAAATGATGGGAGATTATTGCTGGACAATAATACGGGAGACAAACCCAGAAAATTATAAACGGGTAGTTAAAAGTACCCACGTCCCTCAGAATTGACGACCACGGTCAAATCGCCCAATTTGCATTTTTTTAGATGTAGATATGTATTTATTTAATGTTGTTTTCGTTGTTGTTTTTTGCTGATTTTCTGATTTATACTCATATTACTCAATTGAATACAGTTTAACGTGCAAACAAATGTCTCTAATAAAACGTTATAAAAAAAATAAAAACGTTGTTTGAATAAAAATTTTCTCTATAAAAAATTGTAGGATAGACGCTTGCAAGTTAACGGGGCTATAGTCTCAACGGCACGTCCGATTGTTGTACTGGTATGCTTAAAATTTTCGTAATTAAATTATCTACAACATAGGAGGGCTAACTTTTTTTCGTCCATAGAATTTTTCCGATTTTAAAGTGGTTAAATCTGAAATTTTGTAAAAAATTTGGTTTTTTTTTTTCAAAATTTTTTGAACGTTTTTTGGCATAGTAGCCAAATTACTGAAGATACTTAAGGGAGGTGAAGGCAAAAAATGTTTATGGGAATTAGTATAATGTATAATTCAACAGTTTGCAAAAATGGGAATTTTCATATTTTCGCCGATATCTCGGAAACTAGATCTGCCACAGCAAAATGGAAGTCATATTCGGAATCAGGAGAAAATTTTACTTTAGGAAAGGCCTATTTTATTCTTGGAGTTTTTTATGTGTTATTATATCAGCCGAGACAGCTTGATTTTGACATTCGCTTAACTCAGTTTTCAACATAATCTCATTTTGCATGTGCTCATTAGATTGAACTTGAGCTTCTGCTTTACCCACTCTTTCTTCCACTTTTTTCATAGCCTTTTTGAGGTTAACAACATCAGCCGCCAACTTACCAAAACGCAGCATTAAGCGCTCTTCAGATTCTCGTACACAAACTAAGATCTCTTCCAACCTTGCTTCAATACGCTCAGCCCAAGATGAGGACAACGAGCTCTCCTTACCATCCAATTTGCCTTCTGCACCCACGTTGTTGGTGGGAGTAGATACCATTTGGCGCAAAGGTTTGCCGCTTCTCGTACTCGACATGTTTATTTGTTGCTGTTGTTGTTGTTTAAGTTTTTGGTTTTTATTTATATTGATTGCTTGTCTGTTTGCAGATTTTTTGTTTTTTGGTTGTTTGTTATTTTATACTCAAATCAGTACACGCAATACAATATAATTTTATTTGAAATTTAGTAAGGCTTACAGTGAGCAAAACGACAAATTTAATGGCAAGAAGTAAGTTAAATAAATGTTACAAAAGCTGCAGCGCACCGAAAATACGTCTACTCACAACAAAGGCTCATACTAAAGGTAACTAAAAGTAGGCCTGAGTTTTTTAATTTTTTAAAAATTTATTAAAATAACTTGCGTTTGTGTAATTTTTTTTATATAAAAACCAGAACGAAAATGAAATAAATGTTAAAGAACGAAACCGGACCCTAAACCAAACAAAACGTTATTTTAGAAAAAATGCATGCACTTTGGAAATATCTGTTGCAGGCTATGAAAAACCAAACATATTCTTTTTAAGCCTCTCAAAATCTGTAATAGAAATCATTTTTCTTTAAAACAAGCATTAATTTTTTTTTTAACCAAAAAACGACAAAAAAACGTAGTTAAATTTTTCAAAAAAGTTTTTCAAAACTTAGTTATGAATTTTTTTTTAAATATCCGATTTTTTTCATATCGTCGGCTAAGAGTGTAAACCTGCTAAATCCCGTTCTTAACAAAATCGACTTTTTGATGCGGTTCGAAGGAGTAGCCGATTCTGCAGTTGGCAAACAAAAGAAAAGTCTCAAAAAAAATATGCAAATATCAAAAATTGTTTGATGAGAAAAGCTGCTAAATCCAACATATAGAGGTTCTGTCGCCCGGTTACTGTTCTATCCTAGAGTATTACTTTCTGGGTTTAAGTTAAGGTAATAGCCAGCGAATATGATTACATTTTTGATATTTCAAGGCAATCATGGCCCTCGAACCATAACCTGAAAGTTCAAGTTAAATTTGGTTGTTTTCCTCTACTGAAAAATATTTTTTTGGTCGTTGGCAGGTTTACACTCTTAGCCGACGATATGCCATTGAATTAAAGTTTCAAACACATTTTATTTTATGGCTCTACTCTTGCTTTAGCCGTTGCTGAGAAATTTGATTGTTGGAAAAACTTTCCCAAAATACCCCATAGTGCGGCGTCTGACAAAGTGGGCACTCACGCTCCTGTTAGCGTGCCAGCCTTGAAAAACTACCTTAGGGACCAGCTAAGGAAAAAATGTTTGCACGTGATTTTGCCGTAAAATAGCCGTAACTAAGTGGCATATTTGGAAAATTAAAAAAAAATTAAATTTTTTTGGTAGTGCACCGCCAACTTCACATGAAGTACAATTCATTCAATTCGTAACAATTTCTGTTTTATCGTTTACATTTGGTTTCTTAAAAGGATATCTGGTTTTTATTTCCCTGCCTGCCACCTACTACCTAATAGCTGTTAAAAGCATAAAAATATACCTACAGCTTTTCCTGCCACCTGCCGGCTGATAGCACATTTACATAAAATTATTTCAACGCGTATGATTGCCATCTCTTACTTACTTACTTAAAATAGCCTTAAACCGCCTAGGCAATGATGGCCATCTTGCTTTTACTTATTGGCTTTTACCAGGCTTTCAAAACCAGTAGCGACTTTGTGTGCTGAAGCAATTGTTTTTTTTTTTTAATTTGGAAGTAATTTTATATGAAACTTTGAAGCCAGCTTCTGGCTGGTGTTACCATAAGCGATAAATGCCAAACTTACGATAAAACGAAAATGAAATTTGTTTATGTATATATCTACAATTTTAACATGCAAAGCGCTCTACTTCGAAAATTATTCAGGGGGTTCTTTTAAAGGTATAAAAGCCTCATAAAGCTTATAAAATGTATAAACCTAGTAAACTGCTATGAAAAGTAACATATTTATGAGGTTTATAAGCGAAGTAGTGCGAATAAAACTTTTCCGCTATTCCAATAGCTTAAACAATCTGCAAACAACAACGTGCCTATTGGCGGAAAAATTAAGTTTTTCCCCGTGTGCAAAAGTCGATAAATATCCTGAACTCTTCTTTGTCTGAAATGTTCTCTGGCAGCAGTAGGTATGTGCTTTCGTTGGGGTTATAAAGACTGGGGCTTGCCTTGATTGATACACGTAGGCACGCCACTGCTAAGGGACCGTAGTTAAATGGCATATTTAAAAAATTAAAAAAAAAATTTAATTTTTTTTGATACTGCACCGCCAATTTCACATGAAGTTAGCGTGCTACCTTTGAAAAACTATCTTATACGGCTGATACATTAGCGCAAATTCCGAATTAACTCCGCTTTTGGGAGTTAACTTGAGCATAATCTTCATTATAAACTCACAAAAATTAAGAAGATTTGAGGAGATATAACGATTTGACCACTACTGTCATAAACAAAAATAGCAAGGACAACTACCAAAATTACGAGTTTACCGCTACTGGACACTACAGTCACCAAAAAAAACGACATCTAATTATAATCCAATTTAGCCATCTAGTGCGCCGATTGTTAATCTTCCATTTTGTGTGTGTCAGGGTAAAATTTGGATCTGATTAAAGAAGATTTATTGGTGGTAATCTCCGTGTGTGTATCCATAGCATTAGGGACCAGTTAGGGAAAAAATGTTTGCACGTGATTTAGCCGTAAAATAGCTAGTTAAATGGCATATGTATTTAAAAAATAAAAAAATAAAATATTTTTTTTAATACTGCACCGCCAACTTCACATGAAGTTAGCGTGCCACCTTTAAAAAACTATCTTAGGGACCAGTTAGGAAAAAAATGTTTGAAGGTGATTTTGCTGTGTGCTAAATGTTTTTTCCATAAAAACACAGCGCATGTGCATGAGCAATAAATTTAGTGTGTGTGTGTGCAAATACGAACCATTGTGTATCAATACAAAGTGTAAACTCTTCTGCATAGACGTCAAAATTCCAAAATGAGTTTAACACCTGTTTGAGATTGTGGTTAATAACAAGTGTGATATCATAGGCATAGGCGTGAAAATTTCAAAGTGAGTTTAGTCACCTGTTTTTAATTTCCTTTTTTGTCTCACTTCTTTCCATCTTCCCATCTCTTTCTACCATTAGGTAAAAGATAGGAGACCGCCATGTTGATGTGTGCAGGATGTTAAACAACGCCATTGCTTTTCTGTTATTCGGTGCTGGCGACATTTTAATATGTGCAGGATGTAAACAAACCGACATTTTAATGTGTGTTGTCAAAAGAAGAGTTCACACTTTTTATTGATACACAATTATACGAACCCTGCTTAGGGACCAGTTAGGGAAAAAATGTTTGCAAGTGATTTTGCCGTAAATTAGCGTAGTTAAATGACATTTAAAAAATTTAAAAAAAAATTATTTGGTTTGATAGTGCACCGCCAATTTCAAATGATGTTAGCGTGCCACCTTTGAAAACCTATCTTAGTGATCAGCGATTCTTCCATGTGCGGTCCAAGCAGCTCACTACGTCCAAGTCGTATCTTCTGGATAGCCACTGAACATCCGTTCGGTGGTGAACTGATGTGAGAAGGCGACAACCAACAGCAGCATCTGTCATCATGAGGTGCGGCTGCAAGCGGGCGTCTGTCTTGGATCAAGCGGCTCGCTATATAAATGTGTAATTTAAATCCAACTTCACGAGAAACGGGTTGTGCGTAGGAACCCATCACATAAAGCAAAATTCCAAGTAAGTAACTAGGCAAAAATCGAGTGATGGACAGCAATACAATCAAACGAATTTATTTTTTAATGCAACATGAGATAGAATAAAACTACGATTTTTCACCATATCGTTTATCTGCGTGCACGCACCGACCGAGGACAAGGAACACGTGGAAAGAAATGCATTCTACGCGAAATTAGAAGAAACTTATGAGCGCTGTCCCCGTCATGATATCAAAGTTATGCTTTGCGACTTTAACGCCAGGGTGGGCAAAGAGGGTGTATTTGGCCCCACTGTCGGAAAGTTCAGTCTCCATGATGAGACTTCGCCAAATGGATTCAGACTGATTGACTTCGCCGGTGCACGTAACATGGTCGTATCCAGCACCAGGTTCAAGCGTAAAAGATCCATCAAGCAACAAGGCTATCGGCAGATCGGAAAACACGCAAACAGATCGATCACTTTGTGATGGACGGACGGCAGGCTTCCAGCGTTATGGAAGTACATACGATGAAGGGCCCGAACATCGACTCCGATTACTACTTGGTAGCAGCCAATATTCGTACCCGGCTAAGTACAACAAAAGAGACCCCACAAAAAACGCAAGGATGGCTGGACGTCGAAAAACTGCTGTCACAACAGGCAGCCAATGATTTCGCAGAAAGACTCACAATTCAACCCAGCGGAGTGCATGAGCAGTGGGAATATATCTCCGGAGCACTTCGTACCGCAGCCGAAGAAGTAATTGGATTCCGGCAAGTGCAAAAAAACAGCTGGTACGATGATAGAGAGTGCAAAGACGCAGTAAAAAGAAAGGGCGACGGCTATAAGGCAACGTTAAAAGCGAATGCAACGAGGCGGCTTTTGCGGGCGAAGAAAAGGGAAGAGGAAAAGCGTGAAATCGAAGAGCTTAAAATGCTAGCAAGCAGAAGCAACGCCCGAAAATTTTATCAAAAAATTCGACGAATGGCAGAAGGCTTTAAACCCTAGGCAAACTCCTGTAAAAATGACAACGGTGACTTGGTGGCAGATGTTCAGAGTACGCGTTTCTACGTACTGCCGGTTCTGCGAGAAAGGTACATGTGCTTGAGCAGTACCCTTCGTACCGAAACGACCCAGGTTGTATTTTTTTTATATTACAGCCTGGCCAAGAGCAGTACACCCGAAGTGACCCTGTCTAACGTGTCACGATTCATCCCCCTAAATTTGTCATCCTTGGAGCAGTCCCTTGCAGCAGGGCTGCTCCTTATTCTCTTGTTCCGGTCTGGCATTGAGCTAAACCCTGGTCCAACAGAATGGTTCTGCTGTGTGTGCCGGAAGAAAATTTATACCAGACGTTCGCATTCAGTGCAATGCACATCTTGTAAAGGTTGGCTTCACAAGTCTAGTTCCTCCGGACTAGATCCAAAAACACACCGGCCTCTTAGTTTCTTTAAAACCTTCGTGGCGCCTTGCTGTTCACGTCCTAGAACGTCTAGTGGCTCGCGACGCTCCGGCGTAGCACTATCGCCTCCCCCTCGCAATACATATATTGCTCAGCAAGCATTGTGTGTTCCCAGTTGTAGCTCGCGCCCTACAACACCTCATACAGCAGCTCATAGCTACTTCCTACGTAGCACATCTACAGATGTAGTGAGCACTGCTGAGCTACAACCCCCGCCCCAAAATATTCCCCTCCCCTCTACTTCTTCCGGTACCGGCACAAATGTGAATCAAGGCCATCAGCTCCTGGTCCCTCACACTATGTGCACTGTTTGTCGGCACAGAATATATGCGTCCAGAGTGCCATCGGTCAAGTGCAATACCTGCCTTGGCCAATGTCACCTGCGCATATGCTCAGGGCTCGCAAACAGAAATTTATGGACTGATGCGTATGTTGCGCCGTGTTGTCGAGCTGTGCAGCCCACATTGCCGACAAATTCTACCTCGTCTCCCAACGAGCGGAATTTGTCGCCTTCAGGACTGCGACGACGATCACGGACTAGCATATTACCTCCACGGCGAGCGCACCAGTCCCTGACTCCCAGAGTGACCATTGCCTCTCCCCCGCATTTCAAAATAATGCAATTAAACTGCAATGGTATAACTGGCAAGATTGTGGAGATCACCAAGTTTATGCAGCAAAACTCCATCAAAATTGCTGCAATCCAGGTGACTAAACTTGGCACCCACTCGGATCTCAAAGCGAGTGGTGGCTACCACATTCTCCGGCATGATCGTACGGACGGTGGGGGTGGTCTTGCGTTCATCATCCACCAAACCGTGCGGTATAGGGAATTTGCATTCAACACCGACCAAGAGGACATACCCCTAGAGCGACAGGGTATTGTCATTTCAGCTGGAGGTGTTGATCTCGAGCTGATAAACATCTACATACCTCCCGTCACCTGTTGTCCCAGAAGTTATCGCCCTGATTTAAGCGATTTCCTACGGGGCGATAACCGTGTCATTATGGGCGATTTTAATGCACACTATGACATGTGGCATTCACGCCATTCTGCTGACGGCAGAGGACGGGAAATAGCCGAGCAAATTGACGCTTCCACATTCTGCGCGGTGAACACGGACGCCCCCACGAGGATGGCAGTAAATTGCAGTAGCTCCCCGGACATAACAATTGTTAGTCCGGGTCTAATAAACTGCATAAACTGGCGCCCAATGGTGGGCTTTGGCATCAGATCACCTGCCAATCATCCTGTCCGTTGATCGTGCCCCGGATTTCACCACCTCTGAGAAGAGATCCTACGTAAACTTCAGGAGGGCTGACTGGGTTGGCTTTACTGAGTTTACTGAGAGCTCCTTTGGTGCTCTTCCCATACCGACTGACGTACGCCAAGGTGAAAAGGAAATACGTAAGGTCATAAATAGAGCTGCAGCCCTTTTTATACCAGCTGGGAGAATACAAAATATACGGCCAAACTTCCCAACTGAAGCTGCAGCCCTGGCCAATGAACGTGACCATATACGTAGCATCGATCCCGCAGACCCACAGATCAGTGGTCTCAACGCGGAAATCAGACGGTTGGTAGATGAACACAAACATGCCAAATAGGAGGAGCATCTGAGGTCTTGTAACCTCTCTGCCGGTGTTGGAAAATTATGGTCCACAGTCAAATCCCTGTCAAATTCGACGGGCCCACCAAGAAACGTAGACATCACCTTTGGTGATAAGACGTTTAGTGACCCGAAGAAGAGTGCAACGGCCTTTTGCCGACAGTTTGTACCACACCCTGCACAGGACAGGGACAGACGTAGGATCTTCAGGCGTGCGCATAAACACAAAAACAATGCCCCCATTTCCATCACCGCTACAGAGGTTCGAGAGGCCATCAGGAAAGCCAAAAACTCTAAAGCCATGGGCCCTGACGACATAGCCATGGTGCATTTAAAACACATCGGCGAAGAGGGAGTAAAATACCTCACTACCGTCTTCAATTTGTCCCTGGCCACTTCTGTCATACCTGAAAAATGGAAGCAGGCAGTCGTGGTCCCACTACTAAAGCCTGGCAAGCCAGCTAACATAGGGGAGTCTTATCGTCCGATATCGCTCCTCTCGCCAGTAGTGAAGATATTGGAGGCGGTATTACTTCCTCTTTACACATTAAAGTTGAGGTTAGCCGAGCACCAACATGGCTTTAGAAAAATACGGAGCACAACATCTGCTCTAAATGCCATTAACAGTCAGATAACTGACGGACTCAACCAGAAAAGCCCTCATCACAGGACGGTTCTAGTTGCTCTTGACCTGTCTCAAGCTTTTGACACAGTAAATCATGGACAACTGGTATCCGATTTGGAAGATTCATCGCTCCCCCCTGTCTTAAGCGTTGGTCCGCCAATTATCTGAGTGGTCGTCAATCGTCTGTAGTTTTCAGAAACAAAAAATCAAAACCGAGAAAGATTAAACAAGGGGTACCACAGGGTGGTGTCCTTTCCCCGCTCTTGTTTAATCTTTATATTTCGAGGCTTCCTTCCCCACCAGATGGAGTCTCGATTGTTTCTTACGCAGACGATTGTACGATCCTGGCATCTGGCACTTCCGTTGATGAGCTGTGCTCCAGGATCAATGGTTATCTCCCCTCTCTTGTTGAGTTTTTCACTGCTCGGAACCTGACATTGTCGCCAACGAAGTCCTCGGCGACACTATTCACGACTTGGACGGCGCAAGTTGGCATGGAGTTAGAAATCTACGTAGGCGACCAAAAATTACCTACTGTCTCCCACTCCAAAATCTTAGGGGTAACTTTCGACCCCATGCACAAATTCGCTGCTCATTCAACCGCAATTGTCTCTAAGCTACAAAGCCGCAACAAAATTCTCAAGTCGCTAGCCGGCAGCACTTGGGGTAAAGACAAAGAAACGTTGCTGGCAACCTATAAAGCAATTGGTCGGCCGATCCTGAATTACGCGTCGCCGATATGGTCGCCGGGGCTTGCTGAGGTTCATTGGAAAAGACTTCAGGCCTGCCAAAACACCGCACTCAGAACCGCCACGGGATGCGACCTTATGTCTCCAGAACATCATTTCCATCATGAGGTGGAAATGCTCCCAGTTTTGGAGCACAATGAAATGCTAAACAGGCAGTACCTGTTGAACTGTTGCAAACCACAACATCCCAACAGACTACTGCTTGAGTATGAGCCACCTCCTACGTGAGCATTTTGATGAGATCCGGCACCTCACACTTTCGGCGTTTGATCCAAAGGTGCATACGCAGGCCCTGAAGCACATCCATGACACGTCCGTTGCGTCCTATGTCTCGCTCTGTCCACTGAACGCCGTTTTGCACGCCAAACCACCTCGCGTTGCGGCTGAGGAACGTCATCTTCCTCGAGAGGCAAGGGTCACTCTGACTCAATTACGCTCTGGATACTGTAGCAGGTTAAACTCCTACTTATCCAGACTAGACCCTGACGTGCCGAATGAATGTCCGGCATGCGGCTCGTCACTCCATAATACCAACCATTTATTTACCTGCTCTTCGGAGCCCACTCTTCTAAAACCCATCTCCCTCTGGTCCAACCCTGTCGAAACTGCAAGTTTCCTAGGACTCCCGTTAGAAGAAATTGATGACAATTTAGGTTAAGGAAAAGTACACGCTGGGCAGGGCTACACTTCGTTACAACAACAAGTACTAAGGTAATGGAGGGATCACTTCTTTGCCCTTCTAAACGGAGGAACAGAGCAACAATCCAGAGAAGAGGACGAACCCGACCCCACAATCGAAGACGATGGAATCGAAGTTCCACAACCCGACTATAACGAGGTGCGAGTAGCTATATCACGACTAAAAAACAATAATGCGGCGCGTGCTGATGTCCTGCCCGCTGAGCTATTCAGAATAGAATGAATGCATGCCTGAAGATTGGAATCTAAGTGTTCTCTGCCCAATCCATTAGAAGGGTGCTCCCGCAAACTGCGCCACGCCAACTACCATCTCTTTGTTGATTTTAAAGCCGCCTTCGACAGCACGAAAAGGAGTTGCCTATATGCCGCTATGTCTGATTTTGGTTTCCCAGCTAAACTTATACGGATGTGCAAAATGACGGTGAGCAACACCACCAGTTCGGTTAGAATCGGGAAGGACCTGTCAGAGCCGTTCGAAACTAAGCGAAGTTTCAGGCAGGGCGACCCCCTATCGTGCGATTTCTTTAATTTGATGTTGGAGAAAACAATACAAGCTGCAGAACTTAATCTGCGTACTCCAAATTAGAAAAAGAAGCGGAAAATGGGTTTGGTGGTGAACGAAGGTAAAACAAAGTACCTGCTGGCTTCAAGCAAAGAGTCAGCGCATCGCGTCTTGGCAACCACGCCACTGTTGGCAGCAGCATCGCGTCTTGGCAACCACGCCACGGTTGGCAGCAATAATTTCGAGATAGTAAGGGACTTTGCTTACATGGGAAGCAGCATTAATACCAGCAGCAATAAATGCTACTTTGGGCTGAGTAGGCAATTGAGAAGTTAAGTCCTCTCTCGACGAACAAAAACAACACTCTACAAGTAAGGAAGTCTAAGTTCGGGTGAACGGAACATTTAATACCCAGCAATCATTCGGCCCTAGGAGGATTTACTTAATTTCCGTTACCGAATTATTTCAATTTATGTGATTTTCGATATCGAAAGTCGGCGTGGTTGAAGAGCGATTTTTTCCAGTTTCATCAGGTATACTCCCAACAATACTAGTATGATTTGTCCATCGTTCTATCCTAATCAGTTTAAAAGTTACGACCATTCAAATTTTCAAAAATTTCTCCCTTAAAAGTGGGCTGTGCCACGCCCATTATAAAAAATTTATGAAAAAATCATAAGAGAATCACCAGGGAGATTCACCCTATGTACAGTCACTTCTCAGAGCAGAAAACCCAGGACATCGCCATGGATCTCTGCGCAGTGGAACCACCCGGGGTTTTACCTCGGCCAAGGACTGTCACTTTCAATGTAACCCTGTTTAGTATGTTTTGTCCCATTCCGAAACTATCATCCTCCCTCCTTGCAGCAGGGCTGCAAGATATTCTATTGTTACGGGCGGGCGTTGAGCCGAACCCCGGACCAAAAGAATGGATATGCAGTGTCTGTTGCAAAAAAATATATATTAAACGGTCGCATTCTGTGCAATGCTTCTCGGGTAAGAGATGGCTCCATAAATCTGGATGTTCAGGGCTTAACCTTAACATCCACAGACCCCGTACTTTCTTTAGTACTTTCGTGGCCCCTTGTTGTTTGCGCCCTCGGGCGTCCCGCGGTAAGCGCCGTTCAAGCGCACCCCTACCGCCACTTTCTAGTAGCAATACTAATAGTAATAATAATAATGTCTTAACGACTAGTAGCACTTCTGCTATACCCGCCACACAAACTCCAGACTGTTGCTCGTGTCTTATGGCGTCAACATCACGCGCAGCAGCTCAACACTCTCGCTCCCACAGGAGCAGTTTAGACATGAGCAACTCCGAGCACCAGTCTCTCTCTGTTTCTATGTCATAACCCCCCCCCCCCCCCCCCTCCCGTTTAAATTCTCACGTGAGTCAGTATCAACATCTTCTCGCACCTGTCTCTACGTGCACTGTTTGTCGACAAAGATTATACACGCTCGCGTCATCGGTCAAATGCAATAACTGCTTAGGCCAATGCCACGTACATCTATGCTCTGGGGTCGCTAACAGGAGCCTCTGGACGGATGCGTTCATCGCACCATGCTGTAACACACCTCAACCTACGAAGCCAGCCAACCCGGTTACACCGGGTCCACTGCTAACTAGGCTGAGGCACAGCCTTGGTCTTAGCCTACCAACACCTGGGCGAACACATCCGTCTCTCACGCCTATGGTTAACTCGACATCGACCCCACTGGCGCACTTCAAAATCTTACAGCACAACTGTAACGGATTAACTGGTAAGATCGCAGAGATAACTAATTTGATGACGCAATATGACATAAAACTTGCCGCAGTCGAAGAAACCAAGCTCAGTCCTAGGTCGGACCTCATTACCTATGGCGGATATAACATCCACCGGAAAGACCGTCATAGAGTAACAGGAGGTCTTGGAGGTGGTCTAGCGTTCATAACGCACAACTCTGTACAGTATCATCTATTTGATACCGACATCGAAGGAACGGATGATATCTTAGAAAGCCAAGGTATTACTATCCGTACAGGAGATGTCGATCTGCAAATCATTAATATCTACATACCCCCTGTCTCAAGTTGCCCCACCGGCTATCACCCTGACATTAGCTTGCTATTACGAGGAGATAACCGCGTGATCCTGGGCGACTTCAATGCGCACCACGACATGTGGCACTCAAACTTGCCAGCAGACAATAGGGGGCATGTACTTGCAGAACAAATAGATGATACGGCTTTCTGTACATTGAACGGAGACGCCCCAACTAGAGTATCGGGTAACTGCTATAGTTCGCCAGATATTTCTATCGTAAGTGCAGGACTATTGAACAACGCCAATTGGCGACCCATACTCACGTTAGCGTCTGACCATCTCCCATCTCCCAATAGTCATTATCATCGAACGACCGACGGACTTTATTACACCTGAGCATGGTACATATATTAACTTTACCAAGGCGGACTGGGACAGTTTTCAGACATATACGGACGAATCCTTGGCTGCTCTATCCATTCCTACGGACGTACGCAAAGGCGAACGAGACTTCCGCAACATCATTCACTCGGCCTCTAAACGCTTCATTCCTGCGGGTCGAATATCTCAAAGACCAAATTTCCCCGCGGAGGCAGCGGCCATGGCTAGAGAAAGAGATGTAGTGCGAAGTCTCAATCCCGCAGACCCCCGTATAAAGGATCTCAACGCGGAAATTCGTAGGTTGGTCGATAAACATAAACTGGCCAAATGGAAACAACTCCTAGAGCAATGCAACCTCTCTGGTGTTAATTTACGGCAAAATCACGTGCAAACATTTTTTTCCTAGCTGGTCCCTAAGGTAATTTTTCAAAGGTGGCACGCTACCTTCACATGAAGTTGGCGTGCCACTCAATATTTTCCAAAATACGGCCGCGACAAATTTTTTTTCACGGAGAATTTACGGCAAATTATCCACTAGTTACTGTTTTGCCACGTAAAAGATGTCTTACCAATTTCAGAGAGGTTTGGCAAAGCTGTGATCGCGGCGACTTCCTTCGCCACCAAATCAAGTTCTGACCTCCTTTGGACTTTTTGTGGCTGCTTGAGATAGAGTAGAGTCGGGCGAACATTGGCTGTGTAGATCCAGTGTACTACCTTGGGGGAAAATCCCCACGAGACACCAATTGCTCTCTAAGGCTGTTTCCAATTTAGTGGCCTCCCGCTTCTATGAGATGTAGATGTTAGTTTACAGTAACCGCTCAAAGTAGTGGTGAGGGAACACCTCCTTGCGGGGTAGCCGCGTTTCTGGCCTTCCGATCAGCACCTCTGGAAGAGGTACCATTCTTCGGACTACTCGGACCGGTTTTGCACTCAGCCCTACTTTGTCTAGCTGCCGTTGCAGCATTAAATCGCTGGGGTGTCCTCATAGGCTTTTTAAGTCCAGTTTCACCGTGAACTTTTTAGCGGAGCGAACTCTTGTCGACTTTTTTTCGGTCGAAGTAGCGTTACCAGGTGTCACAGCGAGGAGGCTCCGCCCCGCATGGAGGAGGGGGCTGCAAGCCCCTGAGAGTCGAGGGTTTGGGGTGGTGCTGGTGCGTGCAAGGCGCAAGACCCCCATGAAAGACGGAGCCTAAGCTCTCCCCAAATTGGGAATTTTTGTTATACAAGATAACTAAATTTGGCTCTAGCTCGAGAACTATAAGCATTGTTGCCAGAATTTTTTTGGCGAACCGGCTAGATTGACGTAAAAATCGGCTAGAATCGGCTAAATAAATTGTTTTTATTAAATTCATATCGTCGAAAAAGCGGTAAAAGATGAAAAGTCCTATTTTCACTTGGTAAACCGACTTTTTGATACTTTTTGAAAGTATGGAGATTTCTGCACCTGATATTGAAAGAAAATGTTGTTGTTGTTGTTGTTGTTAACAGCAAACACACTCCCCGAAGGTTTTGTGGAGTGATGACGAAATTGACAATCTTTAACCGGATGGAATCTTCTAGGTCATGTCATCCCTCCATCCATGAGGAAGGAGAAGATGGGTAATGAGAGGTGAGAGGCATCATATCCATAGATCAACCATCGAGTTAGCACGTCATTACCTTGGCTCTTACCCATTCAACTCTGACGCTCAGCTGTCGTCGATCTCTATAAGAGATTACCGACATGGGTCCGGGGACATTGGGACATTCATTCATTCATTCATTTATTGATAATATTAGCACAATAAGATCCTGGTTGATCTTTTATAGTGCAACAATAGTTACATAAAAGCCGGCATACTTTTTAAACCTTAATACTAATAAATGCATATAATATTTCAGGTACAAGGTTAAAGACAAATAAAAACAATAAACAATAAGTACATTATTTTTGGAAAAGTAAAGTAGTTATAAGTAGTAGTATTAGAAAAGTAAGAAGAATAGTTACAACTACACACAACAGCAGTATTTTTTACAAAAAATTATTGAATAGCTAAACTCAGTTTCTAATTTGCACATAACTGACGGCGATATATTTTAATCAACTTAATCAAAAATACAGAAGTGACTAGTAGATCCATTAATATATATATATATTATTCTGTATTAATGAATGAATGTTATATATAGAAATAATAACACCAAAAATAGTAATTCCTTAAATTATTTTAACTTAACGAAACAAAAATAAGCAAAAAATCACCAAAAAATTGTTATCTGAGGTATTTACCTCAGCCTGGATAAAAAAAATCAACATATTCGTTTTACAAAATAAAAATTTGTGATACCTAAAGTGTAAACATTGGACTCCTACTTTATGGAAAATTGAATAATGAAAAATATTAAAAACGGCTAGAATCGGCTAAATTTTTTTGACAAATCGGCTAAAAAATCGGCTCCGGTTAAATCCGTTTGAAATCGGCTAAATCATTTTGAAATCGGCTAGATCTAGCCGGAAATCGGCTAAAATGGCAACACTGACTATAGGCTTTGCAAGAAAAACTACTTTCATTGCCAACTTCGTAACAAATAATCGGTAAACGAAAATTTTTGTACGCATACTGAAGAAAAAAATCCTTAAAAGTCCATACATACATGGCATATGTTTTCATATAATTTCCAGCGCAAATTTTACATTCCCGATATCTCGGAACTGGTTACTTCAAGTGTTTAATTTTACCGTATACAAGGAAATGCAGTTTAATAAAAAAATCCCAACATACCTTAAATTGGCCCAGCACAGAATCAGACTCTTCACTACTAAATCCAGTGACCACTATTGTTTTCGGCCTGCGATCAACGCGAGTAGGTCCATCTGGAAAGGATGGACGTGTTCGAAGGTTTGCTCTACTTGAAGCAAAGTGAGCTGCTTTTCCAATAATTGAAGGCAATTGAGTGGGTATAATACCAGCAGGGCCACTTCCAGGAGTTATTCCAAGACTGCGTTGCAGTTCTTCTAGACGCTTTTGAATGAGTGTTATGTCATTTCCCTCTTGTTGCTGAGCAATTAATTCTAATTCTATATCTAGTAATTCTTTCTTTTGCTGCTCTTTAGTCTTCTTTGGTTGAGTTGGATTTTGATTTTGCATGTGTGCTTGTATTTGCTCTTGTTCTGCAGCAATCTCTTTACGTAACTTATCAATAGTTTCTTGCAAAACTTTAATAGTTTCAAGAGTTTTGGCACGCTGTGGATCGTTTTGATCGCACCGTTCTACAAGGTCCAAAGCCGATTTCATTTGTTTAACATAACTTTGTAGTAGTTCCTGTTTCCGTTTACGAAGTCCATTTGCCAGATGAACAACTGCTTTTGCTTGTTCTTCTTGTTTTTTTCGTATAATAGCATTCGAAACCCCACGAGTTACGTTATTTTTCATACGCAATGATGTTGGGGGCACATGAGCTGCTATTGGCATGTTAATGTTCGTTGAGTTTGAGCCATCGATTATATTTGAAGCACTCCCAGAACTACAAGACGAGCTTGTACACTGATTTACTACGATATCATTTGAAATTTTAGCTGAATCTGATGCCGGTGTCGGTACGGTTGGTATATTGTTAAGGTGATACTGATTATTTTTTCGAAGAGCGCCTATAGAAATAGTTGAATTGTCATTGATTAGAAGAGCGCTTTCTTGATTATGCCAGAACACTTTTATAAAGCGATTGTTAAGTACAGCCTCGGTACTGCGGTAAGCAACATTTGCTTCTGCATGTGAAGAAAACGTTACAATGGCGGCTTCAGGATCACCGTCATAAGATATCTGTATGTTCACAATTTTACCAAATTTCGCAAAATGATTGTTAAGATGAGCGATTGTATTTAAACCACGTGGTATTTTTCGTAGTTCTAAAGAGCAGTTATTCTGAACACTAGGTAAGCGTGGTCCAAGGCGACTGTTAAGCGGTAGTTTACGTTTTGTAGGACAATCAGCAATGGCTACGGAGTCTTCCAAATCAAAACGCCGTTTACCGGGTTGTATTTTATTTATATCACCTCCAGAACCATGATGACTTGGATCAACTACCGGAATGGGTATAAGTTCTCGCTGTAGTGGAGCTGTAACTGACGTAGCATTGAAGGGAAATGATAGCATTTGTGAGTCTACTCTGAAAGCAGGGCTTGTGCTGGTATTGCGGGTATAGTCTCCTGTTAACAGTGCTCCATTGTTGTCTGATTTCTCAGGTCCAGAACTTAATTGAGGGAACCTTACAGCGGTGGAAACTCCAGACACAGATATTCCACTCCCTCTCGCCACGCCGGTAAAAGGATTTATGCCTGGAGGATTAACACCTCTATCTGCGCCTGAAGAACTAGTTATAACTGAAGTAGGAGCAACACCGCCCATTGCTCCCGAGGTGGACCTCATCCACAAATCAGGAGCGTCCGGATTGTATTCTGGAAGTGACATACCTATCAAAGTAGTATTGTTTATATCTTCAAATACAACCGGATTAATGCCGTGATCCCAAGGGCACGTTTCTCCACGAACACAATATCCTTTTTCATCAAAATCGCGACATCGTTGACGCTTTTCGTTTTCATGTTGCATGTGAGAGTGATGATTATGGCGTTCGGGCGAAGAACGAATGGTGCGGGATATGTTTGGGGATCCTTTACTTCGACGTTCCTGAGATGGAGACCGGCTTCGTGAGTTTGAACGATTTTGCTGATTTTTGCGACTGCTACCATCTCCCCCATTTCCTCCGAAACGAGGACAGCGATCTTCTGAACCAGTGATATTACTATTGTTGGCGATACGTTTACGATCGTTACCACCACGGCGCCTTTCATGGAAAAATCCGTGTCGTAAATCTGTTGGGGGAGGGGATTTGTTGCGGAAATGACGTTGCATTTTTTCCCGTTCATTTATTCGACGGTCTCGTGAACGAGAACGACGAGTTAGCCTCTCATTGGACCGTGATCGAGTCCGCGACCGTGAACGGGAGTGAAGGGAAGCACGACGTCGGCTTTCTCGTGGTTGATTTTCTTTGTCAGCATTAGTTCTTAATGGTGGGCTTGCACTGTGCACATTACTATTTATGCCCGTATATGTACGAGGAGACATAGAAGTGGTGTCAGTTTTAACTGTTGTGGTGTAATATAAAAATTCTGGGGTAACTTCCAATTTTTTATTTCCGGTATTGTCATCGCTGAGCAATGCTACACCGTCATTCTATAACATACAAATATTATAACTTAATTGATGATAAACTTTGAAAATAATTAAGAAGATATACCTCATCGAGTGGTTGTGCTTCAACTTTTTCAACGCAAGCGACATTCGTCACAATATTTGGAGGACCCTCTTCCAGTAACGTTTCCTTTTCCTCATCCTGAGATATATCTTTTAGTTTAACTATATCTAAAAGGCTTTCTATTTTCGTAATGGGATCTTTTCCAAATCTTTCAGAAGGCAATATAGTAGAAAAATAGTCCTCCGAGTTTATGGCATCAAATAACCTTTCCACAAAGGGGGTAGTTTCTTCAGCTAAGAAAACATCAAGCTGTTCTATCATCAACTTTTTCAATTCTTTTTCTGGTTTATCTTTCTTCAACAAAGCCAAGACATAGCGCGCTAAGGCGGATGAGTCGGCATCACAACTAAAATAGGTCGAAAATTAAAATTAAGGTTTAAAGCGTTCAGCCGTATAAAGCGTTCAGCAGAATCAGTCCGTCAGTACGTTGAAACAAAAAAAAAAATAAAAACTAATGGCGGCGATATACCAACAGGTTATCATATCCTCTAACGAGATTTTTAGCCGAGCTTCTCTTTCCAACTTGTGGTGTGTTGCTTTTGAGTTTTTCTACAAGTTGGCGGGACCTACAGTTTTTTGCCGACTCCGAACGGCACTTGCAAAGCAAATGAATTTTTTGCTGAGAAGCTTCTCGTGGCAGAAATACACCCGGAGAGTTTGCCAAACTACTGCCGAGGGGCGACTCCGTTTAGAAAAATTGTTTTTCTAAATAATTTTTGATGTTACTTTTGCCGGGCATCGAACCGCCACGACTTGGTGTAGAAGGCCGAACACTTAACCGCTACACCACGGCGGCCGCCAACTGACAGCAAAGTAGACTGCGAGTGTTTGTATGCGTAAAGCGGGAAACAGAATCACTCCGCCAATACGTCAGTTGCGTGACGTACGTCAATTTTAGAGCAAATTCTACGAAACAACTGACAACAAAGTAGACTGCGGGTTGTTTTATGCGTAACACCAGATGCGACGGATACGTCAAAATAGAATTTGCTCTAAAATTGACGTACGTTACGTATCTGTGGACTGATTCTGTTTGTTTGGCCAATAACACCAGACACGACGGATACGTTAAAATAGAATTTGCTCTAAATTTCGACGTATCTGCAGTATCTGACGTACGAAGTACTGTTTCTGCCATCAGTCCGTCATACGTTAGATACGTGACGTACGTCGAATTTTAGATCCAATTCTATTTTACCGTATCCGTCGAATCTGGATAATTGTATACTTTAGCTGTCAACTGCTAATAAATTAGTTAAAATTAAAAACGTGTTTGGACCTCAGGATCACGATTCCGGAATCGCTTTTTTTAATTTTTAGCTTCTGTGAATAGATATTTGTAATCAAAGTTGCATGTTTTAATGTGGTTGTTGTAATTACTTTAGACTTGCCCTAAAAATGTGCAAAAACGTGTACGCCGTGGCGGTAGCCATGCCCGGACTTGGCATGGCGTAGCCTAGGGTTATTTTTATAAGCTCGCCCCAAGGCCGCCAACTCAGAAAAGTAATCTGCACACAAATACCATGGATCCCGTTGACAGAAATGTTCAGTATACGTATTTAAACGAAGCATGGCAAATTGGGGAGTGTAATGGAGTGTGGTTGCTAAGTGACCTTGCTCAATCCCGACTCTTGCGTCCTCGTTCGTGCACTCTGGGCAACGGGAGCTACCTAGGCTCGCGGCAGAAAGAGAGGGAGCCCCAGTGGGGCCACTCTGACATACTTGGTTTAAGGGCTCACCGAGGTCTTTTTCGCAGCGTCTGTTCACCACTTCGTGCGGCTGCAAGCGGGTGTCTGTCTTGTAGCAAGCGGCTCGCTATATAAATGTGTGAATATTTTTTATCAAAATCCCGGAGACGGGTTGTGCGCTGGGTTTGGGACCCGCCACTTAAAAACTTTATTCCAATGAAAAGCAAAGAAAAGCCTCGGATGAGAACCCCCTTTAATGTTGACGACCCGGCAAAACGAAGCAAGGACTACGAGAAGGATATAAGGGCATGTACCTGGAATGTCCGGACCCTTTCAAGGGATGGTACCGCTGCCCGACTGGTTGATGTCCTCGTAAACGCAAAGGCTGACATCACCGCCCTGCAGGAAATGCGATGAACGGGACAAGGAAAGACGACCATCGGACCTTGTGACGTATACTACAGTGGCCAGACACGTGGCAAAGCGCGTGGTGTAGGATTGGCGGTAGGAAAGAGACTTCGCCGCCAAGTACTACCGCTCACTCCTGTGGACGAGCGTCTCGCTGCGATCCGCATCAAGGCGAGGCCTTACAACATAACATTTATCAGCGCCTATGCGCCGACTGAGGAGACGGACGACGCAGAAAAGGACTACTTCTACGATTTCGTTTCACGTATTGCCGGTTCTGCGAGAACGGTATTTGTACCTGTACAATACCCTTCGTACCGAAACGACCCGGGTTGTTTTTTTTTATAATGACTCGGCCAAGAGCAATACATTTCGAAGTGACCCTGTCCAACGCGTCACGATTCCCTCACCTATTGTCATCCCCGGAACAGCCCCTTGCAGCACGGCTGCTCCTTATTCTCTTGATCCGGGCTGGCATTGAGCCAAATCCTGGCCCAACAGAATGGTTCTGCTGAGTTTGTCGGAAGAAAATATATACAAGTCGATCACACTCAGTACAGTGTGCATCATGCAAAGGTTGGTTGCACAAATCTAGTTGCTCCGGACTAGATCCAAAAACACATCGGCCCATTAGTTTCTATATGGCGCCCTGCTGTTCACGTCCTAGGACGTCCCGAGGCAAGCGACGCTCATATGTTGCTTTATCGCCCTCTAATAATAATCAAGTCTCCACGACCTGCAATAATTATATTGCCCAGCAGAATATATGTGTTCCCGGCTGTAGCTTACTTCCTAGTGCATCAACAGCACAAGCACCCACTCATGGCTACTTTCTTCGTAGCACATCAGTTGATGCTTGTAGCACTACTGAGCTTCAGACCCCGTCTCTAAACTCTTTAATAACTTCTTCCGGCACTAGCACGAATGAAAGTCAAGTCCATCAACTTCTGGTCCCTCACTCTTCGTGCACTGTATGTCGGCACAGGATATATGCGTCTGTGGCATCGGTCAAGTGAAACTCCTGCCTAGGCCTGTGTCACCTACGCATATGTTCTGGGCTCGCAAACAGAAATCTCTGGACTGATGTGTTTGTCGCGCCTTGCTGTCGAGTTGTGCAGCCCTCAACGCCGACGGATGTACACTCATCTAATAGTGAACGAATTCCGCCGGCTTCAGGACTGCAACGGAGATCAATATCGCGACATAACCTACCACCATCTAGGCGAACACATCAGTCTTTAACTCCCAGAGTGGCCATTGCCTCTCCTTCGCAATTTAAATTGTTGCAATTTAACTGCAAAGGCTTGACCGGCAAGATAGCGAGTGGAGGCTACCACGTACTCCGGCATGATCGTACGGACGGCGGAGGTGGTCTCGCGTTCCTTGTACATCATACGGTGCAGTATAGGGAATTTGATATCAACACTGACCAAAGTGACTTACCTTTAGAGTGTCAAGGTATAGTTATACAAGCTGGTGGCGTTGATCTCGAGCTAATCAATATATACATTCCTCCCGTCACCTGCTGCCCCAGAAGTTATCGTCCTGACCTTAGGGCGTTTCTTTGTGGCGATAACCGTATCATCATGGGCGATTTTAATGCCCATCATGATATGTGGCATTCACACCTTTCTGTGGACGGCAGAGGACGGGAATTAGCCGAGCAAATTGATAACTCCTCTTTCTGTACTGTGAACGGAGACTCCTCAACTAGGATGGCTGTTAACTGCAGTAGCTCCCCGGACCTAACTATTGTTAGCCCGGGGTTAATTAACAGCATCAACTGGCAACCTATGGTGGCCCTGTTATCCGACCACCTGCCTATCATCCTGTCTGTCGATCGTGCCACGGATTTTATCACGTCGGAGAAAAGAACTTACGTGAATTTCAAAAAGGCCAATTGGGTCGGCTTTTTGGAATTCACGGAGAGCTCCTTTGGTGATCTTCCCATTCCCACTGACGTACACGTTGGCGAGCGTAACATACGTGAGGTCATTAAAAAGGCTACAGCCCGTTTTATACCAGCTGGTAGGATAAAAGATATTAGGCCTAACTTCCCAGCTGAGGCCGCAGCCTTGGCCAACGAACGTGACCTCATACGCAACATCGATCCATCTGACCCACAGATCGGTGATCTCAACGTGGAAATCAGAAGGCTGGTTAACGAACACAAACAAACCAAATGGGAGGAGCACCTCAGGTCTTGTAACCTCTCTACCGGTGTTGGGAAATTATGGTCCACCGTCAATTCCTTGTCGAATCCTTCGGGTCCACCAAAAAATGTCGACATTACCTTTGGTGACAAGACAATAAATGACCCCAGGAAATGTGCACAGGCTTTTTGTCGACAATATGTCCCACACCCTGCGCAAGACAGGGCTAGACGTGGAATCGTCAGGCGTGCGCATAAACACAAAAACTATGCCCCCGTTCCCATCACCGCTACAGAGGTTCAAGAGGCCATCCGGAAGGCCAAAAACTCCAAAGCCATCGGCCCTGATGGCATAGCCATGGTGCATCTAAAACACATCGGCCTAGCGGGAGTCAAATATTTAACGGCCGTGTTCAATTTGTCTCTGATCACAGCTGTCATACCCGACAAATGGAAGCAGGCAACTGTGATCCCACTACTAAAGTCTGGCAAGCCAGCTAACGTTGGGGAGTCATATCGCCCGATATCACTCCTCTCGCCAGTAGTAAAGACACTTGAGGCGGTCCTACTCCCGCTCTACACATCACACTTGATGTTAGCCGAGCACCAACATGGCTTCAGGAAAGGTAGGAGCACAACATCTGCTCTAAATGTCATAAACACTCAGATAACTGACGGTCTTAATCAAAATAGGCCTAATGACAGGACGGTTCTATTTGCACTTGATTTGAGTCAAGCTTTTGACACAGTAAATCATGGGCAACTTGTAGCTGATTTGGAAGACTCGTCCCTCCCCCCCTGTCTAAAGCGTTGGACCGCCAATTATCTCAGTGGTCGTCGGTCGTCTGTTGTATTTAGAAACAAAAAATCTAAAGCCAGGAAGATAAAACAAGGGGTACCACAGGGTGGTGTCCTCTCCCCGTTATTGTTTAACTTCTATATTTCGAAGCTTCCTCCTCCACCAGAAGAAGTTACGATTGTTTCTTACGCAGACGATTGCACGATATTGGCAACTGGTACTTCCGTTGATGAGCTGTGCTCCAAAATAAATGGTTATCTCCCCTCTCTAGTCGAGTTCTTCACTGTCCGAACCTTGACATTGTCGCCAACAAAGTCTTCGGCGACCTTATTCACGACGTGGACGGCGCAGGTTGGCATGGAATTAGAAATCTATGTAGGTGATCATAAAATACCTACTGTCGCTCACCCAAAAATTTTAGGAGTGACTTTTGACACCATGCACACTTTCGCTGCCCATTCAGCTGCAATTGTCCCAAAATTACAGAGCCGCAACAAAATCCTCAAGTCACTAGCCGGCAGTACTTGGGGTAAAGACAAAGAAACGTTGTTGGTAACGTACAAGGCAATTGGTCGGCCGATCCTGAACTATGCGTCGCCGATATGGTCGCCGGGGCTTGCAGACGTTCACTGGAATCAGCTTCAGGCCTGTCAAAACACCGCGCTCAGAACCGCTACGGGGTGCGTCCTTATGTCACCTATATCTCATATAAATAATGAGGTGGAAATGCTTCCAGTTAGGGAGCATAATGAAATGCTAAACAAGCAGTACCTACTGAACTGCTGTAAACCACAGCATCCCGGTAGACAACTGCTTGAACTCATTCCGCCTCCTAGGACCATAAGGTCGCATCTACGTAAAGATTTTGATGAGATCCGTCACTATATAACAACGCCGTTTGATCTACAGGTGCACAAACAGGCTTTGGGGCATATCCATACAACGTCTGTTGGCCATTACTCTGCGCTCTGTCCGCTAAACAATGTCTTACATGCCGCAACACCTGGCATTTCTGAAGAGGAGCGTCATCTTCCTCGAGAGACAAGGGTCACTCTGGCTCAATTACGCTCTGGATATTGTAGTAGGTTAAACTCCTACATATCTAGACTGAACCCTGATGTGCCGAATGTATGTCCGGCATGCGGCTCGTCCCCCCATAATACCAATCACTTATTTTCTTGCTCATTTGAGCCCACTCTTCTTTGGTCCAATCCTATTGAAACTGCTAGTTTCCTTGGACTCCCGTTAGAAGATATTGATGACATATTAGGTTAAGGAAAAATACGCGTTGGGCAGGACTACACATCGTTACAACAACAACAACTACTACTTCTACGATAAACTTGAACAAACTTATGATCGCTGCCCCCAACATGATATCAAAGTCGTGCTCGGCGACTTTAATGCCAAGGTGGGCAAGGAAGGAGTCTTTGGTCCTACAGTTAGAAAATTTTGTCTCCACGATATAACATCACCCAACGGCACTAGGTTGATTGACTTCGCCGCTGCTCGCAATATGGTCATCAGTAGTACTAGGTTCCAGCATAAACGAATACACCAAGCCACCTGGCTGTCCCCTGATCAAAGAACAAGAAATCAGATTGATCATTTCATGATTGACGGCAGATATAGCTCCACCGTTCTGGGCGTGCGTACACTGCGTGGTCCCAATATCGACCCGGACCATTATCTTGTCGCAGCCAAGATACGCACACGCCTCTGTGCAACGAAGAAAGTGCGCGGGCGCAACCCGCAGTGTATGGCAACAATATCGTGAGGCAAAGAAGGAAGAGAGACGCCTTTTCAGAAAAAAGAAAAGTGAGGCCGAAAGGCGTGAGTGTGAGGAGCTTGAGATGCTGGCTGACAGGAATGATGCCCGAAAATTCTATGAAAAGATCCGGCGGATGACGGAAGGTTTTAAGACCGGGGCAAGCTCCTGTAAGGACAATAATGGCGACCTGGTACGTACAAAGTGTACGAATGCATGCCTCCGGATTGGAATTTAAGTGTGCTTTACCCAGTCCACAAGAAAGGCGATCCCGCTAACCGCACCAACTACCGCGGAATCAGTCTTCTTAATATCTCATATAAGGTTCTTTCTAGCGTGTTGTGTGAAAGGCTGAAGCCCATCGTAGACAAACTGATTGGACCTTATCAGTGTGGCTTTAGACCTGGTAAGTCTACCATCGACCAGATTTTCACGATACGCCAAATCCTGGAGAAGACCCATGATAAAAGAATCGACACACACCATATCTTTGTCGATTTCAAAGCCGCTTTTGACAGCGCAAAAAGGAGTTGCCTGTATGCCGCCATGTCTGAATTTGACTTCCCTGCAAAGCTTATACGGCTTTGCTAAATGACGTTGAGCAATACCAACAGCTCCGTCAGAATCGGGAAGGACCTCTCTGAGCCATTTGAAACCAAACGAGGCTTCACCTGGTGCGTCCATGTCGTAAAAAGCGTCGCCGTTGATTTTGTCGGAGATATTGTCAGATCTCGCTCAGTGAAAAACCTGGAAAGTAATACTCTAGAATAGAACAGTAACCGGGCGACAGAAGCTCTATATGTTGGATTTAGCAGTTTTTCTCATCAAATTTTTTTTTGATATTTGTATATTTATATTGAGAATTTTCTTTCGTTTGCCAACGGCAGAATCGGGTACTGCTTCGAACCGCATCAAAAAGTCGATTTGGCTTAGAACGGGATTTAGCAGGTTTACACTCTTAGCCGACGATATATATATTCATATCTGTATAGCTTCTGATTTGGTCACCCAGGTGACTACGTCGGTCAGAACAAGAAAAAAAAATTTCAACTTCTAATATTTGGCTATAAATAAATAGTGCAGTTGAGTATATTGCAGAAATAGTGCAGTTGAGTATATTGTAACATTGTCAGCATCTGGTAACCTTATCAGCTGTTATATATACGCATATATATATTCATATCTGTATAGCTTCTGATTTGGTCACCCAGGTGACTACGTCGGCCAGAACAAGAAAAAAAAATTTCAACTTCTAATATTTGGCTATAAATAAATTCTTTAAACTTTGTTTTGTATTTTTTCTACTTGAAATTCATTATTCTTAGATGTCAGGGAAAATAAGCTAACTGAGTTCATTAAAAATTGGTCTTTTCGTGCCTCAAATGTGAAATAGTCACCCGGGTGACTCGTCGGCCGAACTAGGGTTTATTATAGAATAAAAAGTTGGAGGAAATAATAATTCATTTTTTCTCTATTTAATTAATAAATTAACCAAAACACTCAGAATGCACTGGCCTACAAAAAAAAGTGCGACATGTGAATAAAATTGATATTTTTATATATTCCCTCAAATACATGTGTTTGCTAACTTGATATGGAAACATATATCTCAGTGCATTTGTATACATAATAAACCCTTTTCTTTTCTGCTTAAAGTAATTTTGGGTACTCCACGGCACAAGAAAAGTGATACATTCCACTTACACTTCACAAAGTCTCTTCAAAACAAAAACTCAAATTGTTGGGGTAAGGAAACGATAGATTTGCGTGATAAATAATGCCAGAGGGACAGAGGGGTTAGGAGAGTAGGTTCAGATGAACAATTGAAGAGATGTATCATGGGGGGTCCTACCACATGCAGGGCATGTATTTAAGATTGTATCATTAAGTCTGGATAAGTAGGAGTTTAACCTTACACTATATCCAGACCTAAGCTGTGCCAAGGTCACTCTTGTCTCCCTTGGTAAAGTGCGTTCTTCTTCAGCAATATCCGGTGGAGGACTGTTCAGAACGGGATTCACAGGTAGAGATCCGACAAAAGTGTCTACCGACTCGGTGTGGATGTCGGTTAGAGCCCGCTTATGATTCTGTAGATCAAACGGCAAGGTAATATGATGCCGGATCTCATCATAGTGCTTACGGAGATGTCTCCTTATGTCTCTCGGGGGCGGATCTATGTCCAAAAGATGACGGTTTGGATGTGTTGGCTCGTGGCAGTTCAGAAGGAATTGCCTGCTCAGCATTTCCGCATGCTCTTTTACATTGAGCAGTTTTGCCTCCTGATGGAGGTGAGACTCGGAAGACATGAGGAGACATCCCGTAGCAGTTCTCATGGCAGTATTTTGGCAGACTTGTAACTTCGTCCAGTTGGTGTTATGTACATTAGGCGACCATATGGGTGCAGCATAGTCAAAGACTGGTCGGCCAATGGCCTTATATGTAGTCAGCAACGTTTCGTTGTCTTTTCTACAAGTACTGCCGGCAAGTGACTTGAGGATCTTGTTGCGACCACGTACCTTTGAGACCATTGCAGACACATGACCAGCAAATGAGAAAGTATTATCCAGTGTCATCCCTAATAACTTTGGGTGGCTGACAGTTGGTAGCTTAGTGCCATCACCGAAAATGTCTAATTCATTTCTCACCTGGTGCGTCCATGTCGTAAAAAGCGTCGCCGTTGATTTTGTCGGAGATATTGTCAGATCTCATCATCATTTATTGGCGCTTAACCGCCTAAGCGATTTTGGCCGTTTCGTATCAAAGCACGCCAGTCATTCCTTTTTAGCGATAACCGACGCCAATTGGAAACCCCAAGGGAGTTCAAGTCATCCTCCACCTGTTGTTTCCATCTCAGTCGAGGCCTCCCCCTTCCTCTGCTGCCGAATTCAGGCGACGATAGGAAAACCTTCTGTGCTGGAGCTTCTTTGTCCATTCGCATAACATGGCCCAGCCAGCGGAGTCTTTGGGCTTTAATTCGCTGGACTATGGTCAGATCTGCGTAGAGCTCGTACAGCTCATCGTTAAATTTCCTTCGATACTCGCCGTTGGCATCACGGGAAGGACCATAAATCTTCCGGAGAACTTTTCTCTCAGATCTCGCTCAGTGAAAAACCTGCTGGGTCGCAGAGGTAACCATTGATTCTCGTACAGAGTTCATCAGTATAGGGGCCCTTCCCCGTCGCCATTATTGAACAGTCATCGGCATATGAAACGACGGAGACGCCCTCTGGTGGTGGGGGCATCTTCGATAGATAGAAATTAAACAGTGTCGGGGATAGGACACCACCCTGTGGCACCCCCTGTCTAATACGTCTAGGTTTTGATTTTGCGTTTCTAAAATTAACCGACACCTGCCGTCCACTCAAATAATTAGCGGTCCATCTCTTTAAACCATCAGGTATCTGTATCTCAAACAGATCTTGTATGAGAGTGGCATGGTTGACTGTGTCAAAAGCTTTCGACAGGTCAAGTGCCACTAACACAGTCCTGTGATTTGGTTGGTTTTGATTTAGGCCGTTATTTATTTGAGTTGTAATGGCATTGAGTGCGGTGGTGGTGCTGTGCAGCTTACGGAAGCCATGTTGATGACTAGCCAGGTGCAGATTTGCAGTATAATACGGGAGCAAAATGGACTCTAGCGTTGTTGTTGTTGTTGTAACGATGTGTAGTCCTGCCCAACGCGTATTTTTCCTTAACCTAATTGTCATCAATATCTTCTAACGGGAGTCCAAGGAAACTAGCAGTTTCAATAGGATTGGACCAAAGAGAGATGGGTGTTAGAAGAGTGGGCTCAAATGAGCAAGAAAATAAGTGATTGGTATTGTGGGGGGACGAGCCGCATGCCGGACATACATTCGGCACATCAGGGTTCAGTCTAGATATGTAGGAGTTTAACCTACTACAATATCCAGAGCGTAATTGAGCCAGAGTGACCCTTGTCTCTCGAGGAAGATGACGCTCCTCTTCAGAAATGCCAGGTGTTGCGGCATGTAAGACATTGTTTAGCGGACAGAGCGCAGAGTAATGGCCAACAGACGTTGTATGGATATGCCCCAAGGCCTGTTTGTGCACCTGTAGATCAAACGGCGTTGTTATATAGTGACGGATCTCATCAAAATGTTTACGTAGATGCGACCTTATGGTCCTAGGAGGCGGAATGAGTTCAAGCAGTTGTCTACCGGGATGCTGTGGTTTACAGCAGTTCAGTAGGTACTGCTTGTTTAGCATTTCATTATGCTCCCTAACTGGAAGCATTTCCACCTCATTATGTATATGAGATATAGGTGACATAAGGACGCACCCCGTAGCGGTTCTGAGCGCGGTGTTTTGACAGGCCTGAAGCTGATTCCAGTGAACGTCTGCAAGCCCCGGCGACCATATCGGCGACGCATAGTTCAGGATCGGCCGACCAATTGCCTTGTACGTTACCAACAACGTTTCTTTGTCTTTACCCCAAGTACTGCCGGCTAGTGACTTGAGGATTTTGTTGCGGCTCTGTAATTTTGAGACAATTGCAGCTGAATGGGCAGCGAAAGTGTGCATGGTGTCAAAAGTCACTCCTAAAATTTTTGGGTGAGCGACAGTAGGTATTTTATGATCACCTACATAGATTTCTAATTCCATGCCAACCTGCGCCGTCCACGTCGTGAATAAGGTCGCCGAAGACTTTGTTGGCGACAATGTCAAGGTTCGGGCAGTGAAGAACTCGACTAGAGAGGGGAGATAACCATTTATTTTGGAGCACAGCTCATCAACGGAAGTACCAGTTGCCAATATCGTGCAATCGTCTGCGTAAGAAACAATCGTAACTTCTTCTGGTGGAGGAGGAAGCTTCGAAATATAGAAGTTAAACAATAACGGGGAGAGGACACCACCCTGTGGTACCCCTTGTTTTATCTTCCTGGCTTTAGATTTTTTGTTTCTAAATACAACAGACGACCGACGACCACTGAGATAATTGGCGGTCCAACGCTTTAGACAGGGGGGGAGTGACGAGTCTTCCAAATCAGCTACAAGTTGCCCATGATTTACTGTGTCAAAAGCTTGACTCAAATCAAGTGCAACTAGAACCGTCCTGTCATTAGGCCTATTTTGATTAAGACCGTCAGTTATCTGAGTGTTTATGACATTTAGAGCAGATGTTGTGCTCCTACCTTTCCTGAAGCCATGTTGGTGCTCGGCTAACATCAAGTGTGATGTGTAGAGCGGGAGTAGGACCGCCTCAAGTGTCTTTACTACTGGCGAGAGGAGTGATATCGGGCGATATGACTCCCCAACGTTAGCTGGCTTGCCAGGCTTTAGTAGTGGGATCACAGTTCCCTGCTTCCATTTGTCGGGTATGACAGCTGTGATCAGAGACAAATTGAAGACGGCCGTTAAATATTTGACTCCCGATAGGCCGATGTGTTTTAGATGCACCATGGCTATGCCATCAGGGCCGATGGCTTTGGAGTTTTTGGCCTTCCGGATGGCCTCTTGAACCTCTGTAGCGGTGATGGGAACGGGGGCATAGTTTTTGTGTTTATGCGCACGCCTGAAGATTCCACGTCTAGCCCTGTCTTGCGCAGGGTGTGGGACATATTGTCGACAAAAAGCCTGTGCACATTTCCTGGGATCATTTATTGTCTTGTCACCAAAGGTGATGTCGACATTTTTTGGTGGACCCGAAGGATTCGACAAGGACTTGACGGTGGACCATAATTTCCCAACACCGGTAGAGAGGTTACAAGACCTGAGGTGCTCCTCCCATTTGGTTTGTTTGTGTTCGTTAACCAGCCTTCTGATTTCCACGTTGAGATCACCGATCTGTGGGTCAGATGGATCGATGTTGCGTATGAGGTCACGTTCGTTGGCCAAGGCTGCGGCCTCAGCTGGGAAGTTAGGCCTAATATCTTTTATCCTACCAGCTGGTATGAAACGGGCTGTAGCCTTTTTAATGACCTCACGTATGTTGCGCTCGCCAACGTGTACGTCAGTGGGAATGGGAAGATCACCAAAGGAGCTCTCCGTGAATTCCAAAAAGCCGACCCAATTGGCCTTTTTGAAATTCACGTAAGTTCGTTTCTCCGACGTGATAAAATCCGTGGCACGATCGACAGACAGGATGATAGGCAGGTGGTCGGATGACAGGGCCACCATAGGTTGCCAGTTGATGCTGTTAATTAACCCCGGGCTAACAATAGTTAGGTCCGGGGAGCTACTGCAGTTAACAGCCATCCTAGTTGAGGAGTCTCCGTTCACAGTACAGAAAGAGGAGTTATCAATTTGCTCGGCTAATTCCCGTCCTCTGCCGTCCACCGAAAGGTGTGAATGCCACATATCATGATGGGCATTAAAATCGCCCATGATGATACGGTTATCGCCACAAAGAAACGCCCTAAGGTCAGGACGATAACTTCTGGGGCAGCAGGTGACGGGAGGAATGTATATATTGATTAGCTCGAGATCAACGCCACCAGCTTGTATAACTATACCTTGACACTCTAAAGGTAAGTCACTTTGGTCAGTGTTGATATCAAATTCCCTATACTGCACCGTATGGTGTACAAGGAACGCGAGACCACCTCCGCCGTCTGTACGATCATGCCGGAGTACGTGGTAGCCTCCACTCGCTCGGAGATTCGAGTGGGGCCAAGTTTTGTCTCCTGGATTGCAGCAATTTTGATTTTATGTAGCTGCACAAATGTGGTTATCTCCGCAATCTTGCCGGTCAAGCCGTTGCAGTTAAACTGCAACAATTTAAATTGCGAAGGAGAGGCAATGGCCACTCTGGGAGTTAAAGACTGATGTGTTCGCCTAGATGGTGGTAGGTTATGTCGCGATATTGATCTCCGTTGCAGTCCTGAAGCCGGCGGAATTCGTTCACTATTAGATGAGTGTACATCCGTCGGCGTTGAGGGCTGCACAACTCGACAGCAAGGCGCGACAAACACATCAGTCCAGAGATTTCTGTTTGCGAGCCCAGAACATATGCGTAGGTGACACAGGCCTAGGCAGGAGTTGCACTTGACCGATGCCACAGACGCATATATCCTGTGCCGACATACAGTGCACGAAGAGTGAGGGACCAGAAGTTGATGGACTTGACTTTCATTCGTGCTAGTGCCGGAAGAAGTTATTAAAGAGTTTAGAGACGGGGGCTGAAGCTCAGTAGTGCTACAAGCATCAACTGATGTGCTACGAAGAAAGTAGCCATGAGTGGGTGCTTGTGCTGTTGATGCACTAGGAAGTAAGCTACAGCCGGGAACACATATATTCTGCTGGGCAATATAATTATTGCAGGTCGTGGAGACTTGATTATTATTAGAGGGCGATAAAGCAACATATGAGCGTCGCTTGCCTCGGGACGTCCTACGACGTGAACAGCAGGGCGCCACAAAATTTTTATAGAAACTAATGGGCCGATGTGTTTTCGGATCTAGTCCGGAGCAACTAGATTTGTGCAACCAACCTTTGCATGATGCACACTGTACTGAGTGTGATCGTCTTGTATATATTTTCTTCCGACAAACGCAGCAGAACCATTCTCTTGGGCCAGGATTTGGCTCAATGCCAGCCCGGATCAAGAGAATAAGGAGCAGCCGTGCTGCAAGGGGCTGTTCCGGGGATGACAATAGGTGAGGGAATCGTGACGCGTTAGACAGGGTCACTTCGAAATGTATTGCTCTTGGCCGAGTCATTATAAAAAAAAAACAACCCGGGTCGTTTCGGTACGAAGGGTATTGTACAGGTACAAATACCGTTCTCGCAGAACCGGCAATACGTGAAACGTCTTCACTACCGGTGACAAAAGTGATATAGGACGATATGAATCGCATATGTTTGCCGGTTTTCTAGGTTTTAGTAATGGAACCACTCTCGCCTTTTTCCATATTTCAGGAATGACGAAAGTGTTCAGAGAAAGACTGAATAGAGTCGCTAAGTATTTGTGTCCCTCCTGGCCTAGATGTTTCAGCATCTTCATGGCAATGCCGTCGGGGCCGATGGATTTTGAGGGCTTAGCCTGTCTGATGGCTTCCTTGACCTCTGAGGCAGTGATGACAATGGGCGTATTTTGGTTTTTATATTTACGCGCCTGTCGCATGGTTCTACGTTTAGCTCTATCGGGCGGGGAAAGTAGTACAAATTGTCTACAGAAGGAGTTCGCACATCCCCTAGGGTCCTTCTTCACCCTATCACCGAAAGTAATATCTACTTTATCCTTGTGTTGCGTTGGATTAGATAGAGCTTTGACCGTAGTCCATAGTTTGCCAACACCATCAGAGAGGTTGCATTGCTCTAGGTGTTGTTTCCATTTGGCCAGTTTATGTTTATCGACCAACCTACGAATTTCCGCGTTGAGATCCTTTATACGGGGGTCTGCGGGATTGAGACTTCGCACTTCATCTCTTTCTCTAGCCATGGCTGCTGCCTCCGCGGGGAAATTTGGTCTTATTTGAGATATTCGACCCGCAGGAATGAAGCGTTTAGAGGCCGAGTCAATGATGTTGCGGAAGTCTCGTTCGCCTTTGCGTACGTCCCTAGGAATGGATAGAGCAGCCAAGGATTCGTCCGTATATGTCTGAAAACTGTCCCAGTCCGCCTTGGTAAAGTTAATATATGTACCATGCTCAGGTGTAATAAAGTCCGTCGGTCGTTCGATGGTAATGACTATTGGGAGATGGTCAGACGCCAACGTGAGTATGGGTCGCCAACTGGTGTTGTTCAATAGTCCTCTTCTGGAGGAGGAGGAAGCTTCGAAATATAGAAGTTAAACAATAACGGGGAAAGGACACCACCCTGTGGTACCCCTTGTTTGATCCTCCTGGCTTTAGATTTTTTGTTTCTGAATACAACAGACGACCGACGACCACTGAGATAATTGGCGGTCCCACGCTTGAGACAGGGGGGGAGTGACGAGTCTTCCAAATCGTTTACAAGCTGCCCATGATTTACTGTATCAAAAGCTTGACTCAGATCGAGTGCAACTAGAACCGTCCTGTCATTAGGTCTGTTTTGATTTAGACCGTCAGTTATCTGAGTGTTTATGACATTTAGAGCAGATGTTGTGCTCCTGCCTTTCCTGAAGCCATGTTGGTGCTCGGCTAACATCAAGTGTGATGTATAGAGCGGGAGTAGGGCCGCTTCAAGTGTCTTTACTACTGGCGAGGAGTGAAATCGGACGATATGACTCCCCAACGTAAGCTGGCTTGCCAGGCTTTAGTAGTGGGATCACAGTTGCCTGCTTCCATTTGTCGGGTATGACAGCTGTGATCAAAGACAGGTTGAAGACGGCAGTTAAATATTTGACTCCCGCCGGGCCGATATGCTTGAGATGCACCATGGCTATGCCATCAGGGCCGATGGCTTTGGAATTTTTGGCCTTCCGGATGGCCTCTTGAACCTCTGTAGCGGTGATGGGAACGGGGGCATAGTTTTTGTGTTTATGCGCGCCTGAAGATTCCACGTCTTGTCCTATCTTGCGCAGGGTGTGGGACATACTGTCGACAAAAAGCCTGCGCACATTTCCTGGGGTCATTTAAAGTCTTGTCACCAAAGGTGATGTCGACATTTTTTGGTGGACCCGAAGGATTCGACAAGGACTTGACGGTGGACCATAATTTCCCAACACCGGTAGAGAGGTTACAAGACCTAAGGTGCTCCTCCCATTTGGTTTGTTTGTGTACGTTAACCAGCCGCCTGATTTCCACGTTGAGATCACCGATCTGTGGGTCAGATCGATGTTGCGTATGAGGTCACGTTCATTGGCCAAGGCTGCGGCCTCAGCTGGGAAGTTAGGCCTGATATTTTCTATTCTACCAGCTGGTATAAAACGGGCTTTATCCTTTTTAATGACCTCACGTATGTTACGCTCGCCAACGTGTACATCAGTGGGAATGGGAAGATCACCAAAGGAGCTCTCCGTGAATTCCAAAAAGCCGACCCAATTAGCCTTTTTGAAATTCACGTATGTTCTTTTCTCCGACGTGATAAAATTCGTGGCACGATCGACGGACAAGATGATAGGCAGGTGGTCGGATGACAAGGCCACCATAGGTTGCCAGTTAACGCTGTTAATTAACCCCGGGCTAACAATAGTTAAGTCCGGGGAGCTACAGCAGTTAACAGCCATCCTTGTTGGGGTGTCTCCGTTCACAGTACAGAAAGCGGAAGTGTCAATTTGCTCGGCTAATTCCCGTCCTCTGCCGTCCACAGAAAGGTGTGAATGCCACATATCATGGTGGGCATTAAAATCGCCCATGATGATACGGTTATCGCCACAAAGAAACGCCCTAAGGTCAGGACGATAACTTCTGGGGCAGCAGGTGACGGGAGGGATGTATATATTGATTAGCTCGAGATCAACACCACCAGCTTGTATAACTATACCCTGACACTCTAAGGGTAAGTCTCTTTGGTCAGTGTTGATATCAAATTCCCTATACTGCACCGTATGGTGAACAAGGAACGCGAGACCACCTCCACCGTCCGTACGGTCATGCCGGAGTACGTGGTAGCCTCCACTCGCTCGGAGATTCGAGTGGGGCCAAGTTTTGTCTCCTGGATTGCAGCAATTTTGATTTTATGTAGCTGCATAAATGTGGTTATCTCCGCTATCTTGCCGGTCAAGCCGTTGCAGTTAAATTGCAACAATTTAAATTGCGAAGGAGAGGCAATGGCCACTCTGGGAGTTAAAGACTGATGTGTTCGCCTAGATGGTGGTAGGTTATGTCGCGATATTGATCTCCGTTGCAGTCCTGAAGCCGGCGGAATTCGTTCACTATTAGATGAGTGTACATCCGTCGGCGTTGAGGGCTGCACAACTCGACAGCAAGGCGCGACAAACACATCAGTCCAGAGATTTCTGTTTGCGAGCCCAGAACATATGCGTAGGTGACACAGGCCTAGGCAGGAGTTGGACTTAACCGATGCCACAGACGCATATATCCTGTGCCGACATACAGTGCACGAAGAGTGAGGGACCAGAAGTTGATGGACTTGACTTTCATTCGTGCTAGTGCCGGAAGAAGTTAGTAAAGAGTTTAGAGACGGGGGCTGAAGCTCAGTAGTGCTACAAGCATCAACTGATGTGCTACGAAGAAAGTAGCCATGAGTGGGTGCTTGTGCTGTTGATGCACTAGGAAGTAAGCTACAGCCGGGAACACATATATTCTGCTGGGCAATATGATTATTACAGGTCGTGGAGACTTGATTATTAGAGGGCGATAAAGCAACATATGAGCGTCGCTTGCCTCGGGACGTCCTAGGACGTGAACAGCAGGGCGGCACAAAACTTTTATAGAAACTAGTGGGCCGATGTGTTTTTGGCTCTAGTCCGGAGCAACTAGATTTATGCAACCAACCTTTGCATGATGCACACTGTACTGAGTGTGATCGTCTTGTATATATTTTCTTCCGACAAACGCAGCAGAACCATTCTCTTGGGCCAGGATTTGGCTCAATGCCAGCCCGGATCAAGAGAATAAGGAGCAGCCGTGCTGCAAGGGGCTGTTCCGGGGATGACAATAGGTGAGGGAATCGTGACGCGTTAGACAGGGTCACTTCGAAATGTATTGCTCTTGGCCGAGTCATTATAAAAAAAAAACAACCCTGGTCGTTTCGGTACGAAGGGTATTGTACAGGTACAAATACCGTTCTCACAGAACCGGCAATACGTGAAACGCCGGTCTTGGCCTACAGTTATTAATAAAAAAAATGTTGACACCAAATTGACCACTTTGTGGCGGAGGTCTGGCTACATGTCGCAAAATTTTTGTAGGCCAATAATGCTATTGAACTGTGCTCATCACTGACAACGAACTGTGAAAAAATTAGCTTGATGTTAATAAATATTTTGATGACGTCTTTTTGACATATTGGGGTTGTCGGTCCAACTTTATGTCGCACACAATTTGTTGGCCACATATTCGTGAGTTGGTTACGACAGCGGCAGTTAGTGAAATAAAAATAAAACGGTTATTCATAAAAATTTTGTATGGACCAAATTGACATGTTCCACGCCCCCTACCTCCCAAGGGTCGCACATTCCAGAATTTTCGAAGATAAAAAAGTTGGGCGTCTCGGCGAAAGGAAGTCGCTCAGAAAAACTTAGCTTGTTATTAATCAACAACGCCATGTCTATGGGGGCTCTCGTACTAAACGCCCTGGCTGGGCATTTACCCGAATTTGTTACGCATACAAGCACACAGTCTACTTAGCTGTCAATTGTTTCAACGTATTGACGGACTAGTTCTGCTGAACGCTTATGGCTACGCTCATACTGCAACCGACTTTTGCCATTCGGCAGCAAATACACATCCGCACACATGTTTTAAATGAGCTACCAGATTTCATCTGATTTCACCCGAATGTAAACAAACTTTGGACGCCCGAAAAAATAGAACGCGCTCGAATTTCTCTGATGATGTCGGATGAAAAAGTCTTCGGTCGTCCGGCAGCAATCACACATCCACACACATGTGTTTTAAATGCGCTTACCCGATGCAAAGAGGGTAGAAATAATAAGAGGAACCAACGCAATTCAGCAAGTCGCGGGCAGAGATAACCAACTTGATGACGCAATATGACATAAAACTTGCCGCAATCCAAGAAACCAAGCTCAGTCCAAGGTCGGACCTCATTACCTATGGTGGATATAACATTCACCGGAAGGACCGTCATAGAGTAACAGGAGGTCTGGGAGGTGGTCTTGCGTTCATAACGCACAACTCTGTACAGTATCATCTATTTGATACCGACATCGAAGGAACGGATGATATCTTAGAAAGCCAAGGTATTACCATCCGTACAGGAGATGTCGATCTGCAAATCATAAACATCTACATACCCCCTGTCTCAAGTTGCCCCACCGGTTATCACCCCGACATTAGCTTGCTATTACGAGGAGATAACCGCGTGATCCTGGGCGACTTCAATGCGCACCACGATATGTGGCACTCAAACTTGCCAGCAGACAGTAGGGGGCATGTACTCGCAGAACAAATAGATGATACGGCTTTCTGTACATTGAACGGAGACGCCCCTACGAGAGTATCGGGTAACTGCTATAGTTCGCCAGATATTTCTATCGTAAGTGCAGGACTATTGAACAACACCAATTGGCGACCCATACTCACGTTGGCGTCTGACCATCTCCCAATAGTCATTACCATCGAACGACCGACGGACTTTATAACACCTGAGCATGGTACATACATCAACTTTACCAAGGCGGACTGGGACAGTTTTCAGACATATACGGACGAATCCTTGGCTGCTCTATCCATTCCTACGGACGTACGCAAAGGCGAACGAGACTTCCGCAACATCATTGACTTGGCCTCTAGACGCTTCATTCCTGCGGGTCGAATATCTCGAATAAGACCAAATTTCCCCGCGGAGGCAGCGGCCATGGCTAGAGAAAGAGATGAAGTGCGAAGTCTCAATCCCGCAGACCCCCGTATAAGGGATCTCAACGCGGAAATTCGTAGGTTGGTCGATAAACACAAACTGGCCAAATGGAAACAACACCTAGAGCAATGCAACCTCTCTGACGGTGTTGGCAAATTATGGACTACGGTCAAAGCTCTATCTAATCCAACACAACACAAGGATAAAGTAGATATTACTTTCGGTGACAGGGTGAAGAAGGACCCTAGGGGATGTGCGAACTCCTTCTGTAGACAATTTGTACTACATTCCCCACCCGATAGAGCTAAACGTAGAACCATGCGACGGGCGCGTAAATACAAAAACCAAAACACGCCCATTGTCATCACTGCCTCAGAGGTCAAGGAAGCCATCAGACAGGCTAAGCCCTCAAAATCCATCGGCCCCGACGGCATTGCCATGAAGATGCTGAAACATCTAGGCCAGGAGGGACACAAATACTTAGCGGCTCTATTCAATCTTTCACTGAACACTTTCGTCATTCCTGAAATATGGAAAAAGGCGAGAGTGGTTCCATTATTAAAACCTAGAAAGCCGGCAAACATAGGCGATTCATATCGCCCTATATCACTTTTGTCGCCGGTAGTGAAGACGCTAGAGTCCATTTTGCTCCCGTATTACACCGCAAATCTGCACCTGGCTAATCATCAACATGGCTTCCGTAAGCTGCACAGCACCACCACCGCACTCAATGCCATTACAACGCAAATAAATAGCGGTCTAAATCAAAACCAACCAAATCACAGGACTGTGTTAGTGGCACTTGACTTGTCGAAAGCTTTTGACACAGTCAACCATGCCACTCTTATACAAGATCTATTAGAAACACAAATACCTGATGGGTTAAAGAGATGGACCGCTAATTACTTGAATGGGCGGCAGGCGTCGGTCAACTTTAGAAACGCAACATCAAAACCAAGACGAATTAGACAGGGGGTGCCACAGGGTGGTGTCCTATCCCCGACACTGTTTAATTTCTATCTATCGAAGATGCCCCCACCACCAGAGGGTGTCTCCGTCGTTTCTTATGCTGACGACTGTACAATAATGGCGACGGGGAAGGGCCCCTATACTGATGAACTCTGTAATAAAATCAACGGTTACCTCTGCGACCTTTCCAGGTTTTTCACAGAGCGAGATCTGACGATATCTCCGACTAAATCAACGGCGACGCTTTTTACGACGTGGACGCAACAGGTGAGAAATGAATTAGACATTTTCGTTGACGGCACTAAGCTACCAACTGTCAGCCACCCAAAGTTATTAGGGATGACATTGGATAATACTTTCTCATTTGCTGGTCATGTGTCTGCAATGGTCTCAAAGGTACGTGGTCGCAACAAGATCCTCAAGTCACTTGCCGGCAGTACTTGGGGAAAAGACAAAGAAACGTTGTTGACTACATATAAGGCCATTGGCCGACCAGTCTTTGACTATGCTGCACCCATATGGTCGCCTAATGTACATAACACCAACTGGACGAAGTTACAAGTCTGCCAAAATACTGCCATCAGAACTGCTACGGGATGTCTCCTCATGTCTTCCGAGTCTCACCTCCATCAGGAGGCAAAACTGCTCAATGTAAAAGAGCATGCGGAAATGCTGAGCAAGCAATTCCTTCTGAACTGCCACAAGCCAGCACATCCAAACCGTCATCTTTTGGACATAGATCCGCCCCCGAGAGACATAAGGAAACATCTCCGTAAACATTATGATGAGATCCGGCATCATATTACCTTGCCGTTTGATCTGCAGAATCATAAGCGGGCTCTAACCGACATCCACACCGAGTCGGTAGATACTTTTGTCGGATCTCTACCTGTGAACCCCGTTCTGAACAGTCCTCCACCGGATATTGCTGAAGAAGAACGCACCTTACCAAGGGAGACAAGAGTTACCCTGGCACAGCTTAGGTCTGGATATAGTGTAAGGTTAAACTCCTACTTGTCCAGACTTAATGACACAATCTCAAACACATGCCCTGCATGTGGTAGGACCCCCCATGATACTCTACATCTCTTCAATTGTTCATTTGAACCTACTCTTCTAACCCCTCTGTCCCTCTGGACAAACCCTGTTGAAACTGCACGTTTCCTTGGACTCCCCTTAGAAGAGCTTGATGAAGATCTTCGGAATGATCATACACTCTAGACAGGGCAATGCATTGTTAACAACAACAACAACAACAGCAAGTCGCGGGTAAGGAATTCGCCGCATGCTAAGCAAATTCACCTCCATAAGAAATACACTAAAGCAGCTTTTCTAACCACGCGGCGAATTCCTTACCCGCGACTTGCTGAATTGCGTTGGTTCCTCTTATTATTTCTACCCTCTTTGCCCGATGTAAACTATTTTTATTCGATTTCACCCGGATCTTTAAAACACATGTGTGCAGATGGGTGTTTGCCGTCGGACGGCAGAAGTCGGTCGCAGTGTGAACGTAGCATAAAGCGTTCAGCATATCAGTACGTCGAAATAACTGACAGCAAGGTAGACTGCGGGTGTTTGTGTGAGAATAGAATGTGCTCGTACGTTACGCAACTGACGTATTGGCGGACTGATTCTGTTTCCCGCTTAAGGCTGGTATTTTAACCCAATACTTACAGAGGCTCTAATACCACAACAAGCCAGCTTTTGAGCGCATCTGAATTTTTTATTATCATCTTTGTAACTTTACTCCTGCAGTTTTTAAGTTAAAATACTTATTAGATTTTTTATATCAAACGGTGATTTTTTCTTTGTTGAGTATAAATATAAGTATATCAATCGATTTCAGAGCATGACAAGAAATCTGAAAAATTAAGTATCTATTATAATTAAGGCATCATGAAATAAATATAATATAATATAATATAAATCTTGAATTAAGGCAATATCGCTCATTTGCGGCAACGTCGTCATAACTCAAAAAATGTCATATTAAAAAAAACACATTTTTAGTTTTTGAATTGATGTATGTATGTATGTATGTATGTTTATTTGAATATTTTCCTGGCACAACAATTTAACAAAATTATTCTTACAGTGCCAGTCAGGACTAGTAATATTATAATCGATTTAAAATTAAATGTAAAATTAAAATTAAATTAAATTTGAAGTAAAAATTTAAGTTTAAATCAAAATTAAATTTAGTAAGTAAAAATAGATAACAATATTGGAACTTAACCTAAGGAGTAAAGTATGGAAAAGAGAAACGAAGGGAGTGTACGTAAGTTGTCTTCGGAACTTGACCACGTAGTATTTAAGACCATCATTAAGGTTAAGAATAAGTGATTGCACCGCACTGCATTTAGCTAATGAAAACTTAGTAGACATTTTACTGAAAGTTTGAGTAAGGATAAAGATAAGGAGGAAATAGGTAGAATAATAACAATGACAACATAAAGTATGATTAAAAATATAAATATAAAAATTAAGAATATAAAAATAAAAATAAACATCCTTGGTGACTGTCAATGACAGTACTCGCAAGTTGCGTGCCGTCGTCACGAAAGGAATTCCCGCTACCAGCATCGGCTTCGACTATAGCTTCGAGAGATATAAATATTTATGGCAATTGTCTACTCTAGCTGCCAACTGCTAATAAATTAGCTAGCCCAGGATCACGAATCCGGACGCGATTTTTAATTGTTTGTTTCAGTGAAAAGTTATGGTCAAAAACCCGAAAATTTACCGGGGCGACATCCATGGTATTTATGTGCAGAACAAATTTTTGAGTTGGCGGCATTCGGCCGCGCTGGCGCTGCTCGTGCTTTATGGCGTCAACATCACGCGCAGCAGCTCAACACTCTTGCTCCCACCGGAGCAGTTTAGACATGAGCAACTCCGAGCATCAGTCTATGTCTGTTTCTTTGTTACACCCCCCCTCCCGTTTACACGTGAGTCAGGATCAACATCTTCTTGCACCTGTCTCGACGTGTACTGTTTGTCGGCAAAGATTATACACGCTCGCGTCATCGGTCAAATGCAATAACTGCTTAGGCCAATGCCACGTGCATCTATGCTCTGGGCTCGCTAACAGGAATCTTTGGACGGATGCGTTCATCGCACCATGCTGTAACACGCCTCAGCCTACGACGCCAGCCAACCCGGTTACACCAGGCCCACAGCTAACTAGGCTGAGGCACAGCCTTGGTCTTCGCCTACCAACACCTGGGCGAACACATCCGTCTCTCACGCCTTTGGTTAACTCGACATCGACCCCACCGGCGCACTTCCAAATCTTACAGCACAACTGTAACGGATTAACTGGTAAGATCGCAGAGATAACCAATTTGATGACGCAATATGACATAAAACTTGCCGCAATCCAAGAAACCAAGCTCAGTCCAAGGTCGGACCTCATTACCTATGGCGGATATAACATTCACCGGAAAGACCGTCATAGCGTAACAGGAGGTCTGGGAGGTGGTCTAGCGTTCATAACGCAGAACTCTGTACAGTATCATCTATTTGATACCGACATCGAAGGAACGGATGATATCTTAGAAAGCCAAGGTATTACCATCCGTACAGGAGATGTCGATCTGCAAATCATTAACATCTACATACCCCCTGTCTCAAGTTGCCCCACCGGTTATCACCCCGACATTAGCTTGCTATTACGAGGAGATAACCGCGTGATCCTGGGCGACTTCAATGCGCACCACGACATGTGGCACTCAAACTTGCCAGCAGACAGTAGGGGGCATGTACTCGCAGAACAAATAGATGATACGGCTTTCTGTACATTGAACGGAGACGCCCCAACGAGAGTATCGGGTAACTGCTATAGTTCGCCAGATATTTCTATCGTAAGTGCAGGACTATTGAACAACACCAATTGGCGACCCATACTCACGTTGGCGTCTGACCATCTCCCAATAGTCATTACCATCGAACGACCGACGGACTTTATAACACCTGAGCATGGTACATACATCAACTTTACCAAGGCGGCTGGGACAGTTTTCAGACATATACGGACGAATCCTTGGCTGCTCTATCCATTCCTACGGACGTACGCAAAGGCGAACGAGACTTCCGCAACATCATTGACTTGGCCTCTAGACGCTTCATTCCTGCGGGTCGAATATCCCGAATAAGACCAAATTTCCCCGCGGAGGCAGCGGCCATGGCTAGAGAAAGAGATGAAGTGCGAAGTCTCAATCCCGCAGACCCCCGTATAAGGGATCTCAACGCGGAAATTCGTAGGTTGGTCGATAAACACAAACTGGCCAAATGGAAACAACACCTAGAGCAATGCAACCTCTCTGACGGTGTTGGCAAATTATGGACTACGGTCTATCTAATCCAACACAACACAAGGATAAAGTAGATATTACTTTCGGTGACAGGGTGAAGAAGGACCCTAGGGGATGTGCAAACTCCTTCTGTAGACAATTTGTACTACATTCCCCACCCGATAGAGCTAAACGTAGAACCATGCGACAGGCGCGTAAATACAAAAACCAAAACACGCCCATTGTCATCACTGCCTCAGAGGTCAAGGAAGCCATCAGACAGGCTAAGCCCTCAAAATCCATCGGCCCCGACGGCATTGCCATGAAGATGCTGAAACATCTAGGCCAGGAGGGACACAAATACTTAGCGGCTCTATTCAATCTTTCACTGAACACTTTCGTCATTCCTGAAATATGGAAAAAGGCGAGAGTGGTTCCATTATTAAAACCTAGAAAGCCGGCAAACATAGGCGATTCATATCGCCCTATATCACTTTTGTCGCCGGTAGTGAAGACGCTAGAGTCCATTTTGCTCCCGTATTACACCGCAAATCTGCACCTGGCTAATCATCAACATGGCTTCCGTAAGCTGCACAGCACCACCACCGCACTCAATGCCATTACAACGCAAATAAATAGCGGTCTAAATCAAAACCAACCAAATCACAGGACTGTGTTAGTGGCACTTGACTTGTCGAAAGCTTTTGACACAGTCAACCATGCCACTCTCATACAAGATCTATTAGAAACACAAATACCTGATGGGTTAAAGAGATGGACCGCTAATTACTTGAATGGGCGGCAGGCGTCGGTCAACTTTAGAAACGCAACATCAAAACCAAGACGAATTAGACAGGGGGTGCCACAGGGTGGTGTCCTATCCCCGACACTGTTTAATTTCTATCTATCGAAGATGCCCCCACCACCAGAGGGTGTCTCCGTCGTTTCTTATGCTGACGACTGTACAATAATGGCGACGGGGAAGGGCCCCTATACTGATGAACTCTGTAATAAAATCAACGGTTACCTCTGCGACCTTTCCAGGTTTTTCACAGAGCGAGATCTGACGATATCTCCGACTAAATCAACGGCGACGCTTTTTACGACGTGGACGCACCAGGTGAGAAATAAATTAGACATTTTCGTTGACGGCACTAAGCTACCAACTGTCAGCCACCCAAAGTTATTAGGGATGACATTGGATAATACTTTCTCATTTGCTGGTCATGTGTCTGCAATGGTCTCAAAGGTACGTGGTCGCAACAAGATCCTCAAGTCACTTGCCGGCAGTACTTGGGGAAAAGACAAAGAAACGTTGTTGACTACATATAA